>JARHVA010003595.1:0-370000 GCA_037957365.1 Torreya grandis | reverse complement strand
AAATTAAGCTAGAAATAGGTCAAATTGGTAAAAAATGAATAAATTAAGGTAAATTAGGTGGTTTTTGTTAAAATGAAAAAGAATATATTTTGAATATAAGTGATATGAAGGTCTAATACATCTTTTGTTGTTTGATTTTTACATAGGCACTAGAAATTTTGGCAATTAGTAGATGTGTCATGGCTACCAAATTTATTGAAGTGCCTAATGGATGTAGATAGAGCTAGATTGCTCACATTAGGTTTTGGAGGCATCATGGAGATATTATGGGTCCCATTGAGTGTTGATTTAGTGGTCATGTTCCTAGGAGCTTGGGAATGCTAGACCAATACTTTTAGATGGGTGGTGGATGGGGATACCATAGAGGTTGGTATCACATTAGAGGATGTTCATGTATTACTTGGACTTCCTATGGGTGACATCGATAATCATTGGGATACTAGATGATCAAGAGGAGAGGTGATCATTATCCCAATGGGTGACATATTTGGATAAGATTTATCCATGACTGAGAGTGAGTTTGTTTAATGTCTATATTGAATGGATTATAGATATCTTGAAGGCTGTGATAAGGCTTGTAATAACATGAGTATTATGTCAAAAGTGAGATGACAAGGTAACACTATATGCAATAGCCTTGTGTTAATTGATATTGGAGCAGGAGTCACTCTATGACTTAGGTTCTATCATCTGGGTTTAGTTCATGCATGATATGTATGGGTTGTTGTCTAGAGGGTAGAAGACCATGGGGCTAGTGGTATTATTGAGTTCCTAGATATAAGAGAGGTTCTTGATGTATCATCTAGTTAGGTTTCCCCATGTGGTCGATGCTTAGTTGCCTTAGGTTTTGAAATGGAAATTAGACCAAGTGGCATGGTTCATGCCCCATATGCCAACACTATAGAAAATAACATGAGGAGAGATTATGTGGTAACCTTATGCACACATTATTATTATTTGGCTGAGTTGGATGATGATGGTACTAGGGTTAGCATGAGTGCATATCATTGGCCATTATACTTGGTAGGTAGATCCACATCTAGTGGCACGCTTACCATGATAGTTTGAAATACCTCACTTAATGGCTCCTATAGTGGTTCCAATATTTTAGGCTCAACATGTGAGAGATATATGGGGTAGAAGAGGAATGCCAGTTGCAAGACTAGAGATCAGACCATATCATGTGGGGCCATGGACTGGTCAAGCACAATAACTAGTAGATAGAGAGGGCATGGATGTGGATGTAAGAATGCCACAAGCACCATAATTATTATCATAACAAAAGTAACAATCACCTCAGTCACACCACTAATGGAGATTCCAGTGGAGAGAGAGCATAGAGGGTAGTCATCTAGGATGACCTGTTAGTCGACCTAGGGTAGAGCTAGTCTATAAATGCACCACTGAGGTGAGGCTTGAGATGTGCATAGGTGGTGACCCCAAAGTTTGCTTTGATTGGGAGGCATCCCACATATGAGGCACTTAGAGGATGAGCTAATGCAAAGACCATGATTGATGGATGAGCATATAGGGAGATAGTGATTGGTGACACTGAGAAAGGTAATAAATGGTTGTAATATTTAAGCTTTAAGATAGAATACTAATTATATAAGATTGATTGATAGATTGTAGATAGATAGATTTTAAGATATATTTTTGATCCAACATATATCTAGTTTTAATTTTGTAGATATTTTGGATGAAGAGGAGATTAGATGGGAATCCTTGGTGATGGGAATACACCATGATATTTTAGATGGGGTGTTATGACCATATGACCCTACCACATTGGATGATCCCATGGTACCATCTTCCCCAACTCAAGTGAGCTTGTTCAGACTAGTAAGGGAGGCCATAAGTTATCTTTAGGCATGTGGAAATGGGCTACAAACACCATCATGGGTGGGAGTGGGAGAGGCACATGCATGGTAGGCCTTAAATCAGGAGAGAGTCATGCATTTGGCTACCACTATTCATCTAGGATAGGTACAAGCCCAAGTGGCTAACCTATAGGGATAAGTAGTAGACTTGAGATCTTCGATAGCCTTATTACAACATACTATTCAAAGGGGACTATTTGAGGTATCTATGAGCAATGTGTCTATGCCATGAGATAAACATGATAGAGCCCAGCCTTAGAGTTGAATTAATGTATTTTTGTACTTTGTATCAAAAACACATGATATATATCGAGAGAGATATTTTATGTTGGATGTTGATCTGATGTGCTAATTTATGGTTATGGTTATGGATGCACAGATATATTTATTTATAGCACATGTATTTTAATTGTGTTGTATATGTTATAGTAAATATATGTGTTGTGTTTTATTTTCTACCATTTTCTAGGACACATGCATGGTTAAAAAGAAATAGGCAAAAAGAACTTTGGCAAAGTATAATTAATAAAAAATAAATGCACTACACACTAGTTCACATTGGGAAATGTGTAAAATACAATATGACTAAGTATAATAAACCAAAAAGTGATAAATAAGAGGGAAATTTTTTTTTTTACACCATAAAAAATATTGGCACAAAATTAAAACAAATAAAATCATACTAATCATGTTGTAAAGTATGAAAAGAATGTAATAAAATGGAAAGCATGTGAAAGAACAATGGTATAAAAAAAACCAATTAAGTCAATCAATCACACTACATCACGTTGGGAAGTATGAAAAGATATAAAAAATTGGTTTTAAATTAATCACACTAATTCAAGTTGGGAAGTATTGAAAAGTTAAGAAAAGTGGTTGGATTCTTACATGTAATCAAAAAATAAGAAGATAAAAGATGAAAGATTAATGAAGTAAGCATAAAGCATACTAAATCAAGATGGGAATCATGCTAATGATGTGTAACTCATAATCAATCACATCTTATTTAATATTTGACACATGTAATTTCGTTGTGACTTGGATATTGGAAAATTTTGTGAGGAAGGTCAGGTCCTATCCATGGTCTTACACTGTAACTCATAAATGGAAAACCAATGAGGTGGAAACAATGTTAATTTTTTTTAAAATGGGATGTTTGTAATGGTAATGTGAAAATTTGGTAATTTAAGAGTAAGGTTAGGTCCTATCCATGGTCTTACATTGTAACTCATAAATGGAATCCCTAGGGGAGTGATCATTGAATAGAACAATAATTCTCAAGGGGAAATATTAGGGTTGTAGGGTGTGAAAAAATGAATGTAAGAAGAATAACATATGTATCTTATGATAAGACCTTAGGAGACATGAGAAACACTAAGGAAATGAAAAGACACTAAGTGACTAGTGACCATCAATATACAGAGGATACAATTTCACTATAGACACAAAGTTGTGTAGGAAAATAAGTGTACTAGTAATATCAATTCATGTTGGTATTTTTGAATAAGAAAAGTAAAATATATCAACCTTCCCACAATGTGTTCCCTATTCTTCATGACCCCTTATAAAGTCATCAGTCTACTATGAATATTAAGTACTTGTGTGACAAAGTAGGTAGAACTAAAATATTTTGTTATTCTCATTTTCTAATCTAATATTCTACAACACCCCAACGGACCTCAACTCTATCATGCGACCAAATATGGAGTTTGAGCTTTGATTAGAGAAAGGATATGTGTTTATAATTATGTCTTTTAGTCTGATTTGACTTTTGAAGATTTTAATTTTTGTCTTTTAGATCATTGCCTTTTTTTAAATGATTTGGATTTTGAATGTTTTTATGGTTTTAATATTCCTCTTCCATATGGACTTTGAATGACCAATCATGAGAGATAGAGTGATACACATGAATGATATTTAGGCTTAGACTAAAGGAAGATAAGTATCCAAAGACATGATTGACTAGAACACTTAGGCTTAACAATGAACTAGCATATTATCTCAAGTCTCAATCATGTGTATGCTTAGTTTACAAAAGGAAATAAAAGGGGAATAAAAGGAGATCCAAAGTAGAATGGTAAAAGGAGATTATAATGAGATGAATTGTTTGCTAACTTATCACATGGGAAAAAATGAATGACTAAAGGGAGTATGGTTTGTATAACCAAGTCATAATAACTATTATTTGTGTTTATAGAGATAAGATAGCAAACAATCATGAAAAATAAAAAGGGAGTCATAATAAAATGAAATCAAGAAGAAAAATAATGCAATTATGAAATATAAATTCATAAGAGAACATAATGACATCATAAGCAACATGTAATTTAAAACAAAAGTTACCATGTAAGATAGATAAGAATTTGAAACAATGTCAAATGATATAAAAATAGATAAATGTAAAGTTGGATCACACGTCCAATCCAAATGAAAATGTAAGAACACCATGGATGTGTTCATAAGTATTGATATATTTTTCCACACACATTATCCATAACATTTGATAAGTCTCTATGAAGTTAAATGTGAACTACAAATAAAGTATCATCAATCTTCAATGAAAGTTGAGAAAATACTTCACATCAAAACTCCTTGATAGAAAATGTAGGAATGCTTGAAGGATCATGCTGATGAGGGTTATTATATAGGGGATGCTCAGGAGAATGCATGGGAGTGGTTTCTATAGGAGATGAAGGGGTTCACTAGTGGGGAAGGTATCACAGGTGATGGACTCATGGGTGGATAAGAATCCACAAGTGAGGGAAGGTCCATAGGTGAGGGATTCATAAGTGGAAGAACAATAGGTGGAGAAGGGACCACAAAAGGTGGAACTACTGGGGAAGAAGGGGGAGCATTATTTTGAGAATGAACTATGTGAGGAAGGTATAAGGTGCAGGAATGGTTAGGAGGTTATCCTTAAGATGTTTCTAAAGGATGTGGCAAAAATCAATGTGGTGTGTACCATATTGGTGCTAGAGACAATATACCTCTATGTAATTAGGAAGATACTTAGGTAATATTTTTGGGGTAGTTATATATTTTTCTAAAGGATGAGGAATAGTGGAATGCAAGGTATCGATATAATATTTTAAATTTTGACAATGTGTGGATGAATGGTTATATGTGTTATGGAAGCAAAAAATATGCTTGTGATTAGACTTGGTGGGTGTACTCAAAGGAAGAGTAAAAATAAAATCCAAGGAAGATTGGTATTATGAGCAGTCTCTAGTTTAGTGATCAAAAAAATTATGAATATCATAATAAGATTGATCAGCCCATTTGGTGGGTGAAGGATCCAATTATGGTAAAGGGATCAAACCATCACTAAGAAAAGGTGGGGTTGGTGGAGAAAATGGACAAGGCTAACCTAAAGGAGAAATAGGATTATAAGTAGGAAGAGATTCAACTAAAGAAGGAATAAGATCCAATATAGGCTCTAATGATGGAGGGGTAGGATCCTTAGAAGGTTGAAGAATAGTTACAATCATCTCAGGGATAAGTCAGCTAGAGGGGTCAAAGTATATAGCAAAGTGATATGAACTAGACATAACACGATCCATAAACATACTCCTATGAGGTTATTAATAAACTAGAGGTGTGTGCACCATCTCTACCCTATAATAAAGAGGAAAAATACTAAAATTAAGAAAAATATAGGATGAAATACTAGAATATATATTAAAATATTGAAGTAAAGAGGAATGATAATGAATAATTTCAACATTTTAGACTTGAATTAGACCTCCTGAAAATGGATCATCTAATGTATAAACATCATCATAACCAGATGTATGAATATTGATGGTATAATTAAGGATGATCTTATAATCCAATGTGGTGTGATGAATGGAATGTTGAGTCTTAGTTAAGACAATGGGTATAGCATCACAAGGTGGTTAACAAGAATGAGGTTATAAAGAAGTGGGAATCTGATAGATAAGATGAGGTGAGAGATCAAAAAATTTGGTCTTGAGATTGATCTAATTATGCTCATTATCATCAAAATATAAGAGGTTAGGGTTATATTCCTGATGAGTTTGGAGTGACCATTATAACCTCAAGAAGAATTGATAGTAAAATTAAACCGTTGAGATTCATAAAATAGAATGATTGCTAAAGGTTCAGGGGTAGGAATATTGAAACACCACGGTCTTGAAATTATTCAAAATTATAAGGATTAGTGTCACCTTAAATCCTGTATATGGATCCATTGTGAGGAAATTTGATGCATTGGTAAATGAAAGAGGCAACTACCATCATGCAATGATTCCATGGCCTACCAAGCAAGATGTTATAGGATAGAGGAAATTTGAAGATCATCACATTCATATTAATGGTGATAGGTGGGATGGTAATGGGGAGCCACATACAACATGAAGGAGGTATTTTCCTTTGTTCATAGCCTTGACATGTGATACACATGGATTTAAGATTACACTCAAAATATCCAAGTGTTTTGATAAAGTCAAGAGAGGCAAAGCAATTTCCAAAAACCTTATCAATCAAAGCATGCTTGACTTGGATATCACCAATTTGGACACTAATAAAAAGAGGATGATTATCCACATGAAGTAAAATCTCATCAAGGATCATAGAATCAATGGGAAATTTGAGGGAAAGAGAAGAGTCCATTTTTTCATCAACATGTATACACATCTCTTCACACTATTGTAAAATGTTATCTTTAGATCCAAATAAGGTGGATTCATATCCTACTAAGGGAGGATGAGGAATGTTAATTTTTTTAAAAAATGCATAAGATGATTATGATGACATGGAGAGGTTCGCATATATTCATGAAATGGGATTTGACATGGGAGATTAGTAAGTTTTATGATAGGATCCCACTCATCATAACCCATAAAAGGATTGTTGGAAAGAGGTGCATAGTTTTGAAAGAAGTCCTCGAAAGGAGAAGCCAAAGTACATGTGAATTTATGATGATAAGAGGAAGAAGGTTTAATTGGAGGATAGGATTATTTATTGTCTTGAGAAGATGGGGTAGTTGATGTAGGTGTCATTTGAGAAGAAGTGTTAATAGAAGTTTTATTATTGTTAGTGATAGGTAAAGATGTTGGAGGGATGGTATAAATGGTATGAGAAGTGTTATCCAAGGGAGGTGTTAGAAGTCAAAAGATATGAGGTATTTTTACACCAACTTGGTTAAGTGAGTTGGAGAATAATCTTGGATAACATGAAATGTGCAAGACAATTAAGGTTTATGGATGGGTTGAGGATCAATAAAAGTAATCACCCTTCACATATTAGTCATATTGACCACATTCTCTTTAGGAGTTGGGTCAAGAAGACTATCAACATTATTTTTAGAAGGGGTAGGCTTGTCTTGGTTATCTTAGTGATTTGGAAGATGATCTTTATAGATGGCCAAATGACTATTAGCTTGATTCAAAGCTTGACATTTAGTTTGTGTTTCATGGGATTTGAAATCAATTTCATAGGCTTGTTGGTGTTGACAAATGATAAAATCATGGTTAAATTTGGGACCAAGAATGAAATCCATAGCCAAATTATGAATCTACCTACAAGTATCATGAGAATGACCTCAACTAGCATGAAACCAACAAAAATTATTTAGATCTTACCAAGATTTCATGGGATGAGTGGGATCAAGTTCTCATGGGATATGCCTTGGTAAACATTTTTTTAATTCCACTAGGGAAAAAGGATTATGAACATGTATGTTATTTTCTAAATATAAATGAGAGTTAGTGATGTGGTTAAGAGTGGAAGCTTGTTCCAGAGTATGGTTAGGAAAAATAGCTTGAATAGTATAAATGGTATCATAAGAGTCAGTGACACCATCATTGGTAGCATGACAATTCTTATTCTTGAGTAACATGCAAGTATCCATAGAAGGTTGGGATGGCTTGAATTGATGAATAAGGAAATATTGTTTCTTGTATTGTTTAATAACCTCCCCCAAATTATGTGGAGAGAGTCCACACCCGATATTACAACTTGTAAAAAAGAGCATTGGTAAATAGATGAAAGAGGTTATCATAGTACATATTATGTTTGCATTTATTAGACAACATATTCCATCATTTAATGAAATATTTTGTAGTTTTACTCTCAATTTGCTTACAATTGATAAAATGGGCTAAGTTATTCTCAGGGAGATCACTAGTTGGGAACTCTTGGACTAGAGCATTTACGAAATCTTTCAAACTAGTAATAGAATGAGATTTGAGTTGGTTGTACCAATCTAAAGCATCACCAATGAGATTTTTTGATAATATCTTGGTAGTGACAAAACTATTTAATTTGACCAAATCTATATATATATATATATATATATATATATATATATATATATTTCAAAATATTTATAAATGAAGAGTAGGATCAGTTGACCCATTGTAAGAGATGGTTGGGGTGATACCTCCTATATCAATATTATAAATTTGATATGTAATAGGCTCATTTTGAAGATGATTTATTTTTTATTAATAAGAGGAGGTTGATTAATAACATTACCATGGGAATCCTAAAGAGGGGGTGGGGAAACACTTTGATTATGAATTCCCCATGGCATCTACTAAGGGTGGGTTTGAAGATGGATAAGTTGATTTTGAATTTGCACTATTAGCTTGAAAAACATTCATTTGATTAAGAGTTTTTAATAGGATTTTATGGGCTTGATTTTTATTATTTACATTGTGTGAAGTATTATAATTTGTAGTGGTGGCTTGGGTACCACTATGGGTATTAGTAGGAGTTTGAGAATAATTTTTAGTAAGTGAGGTAGTAGTGGCATAATTTGATTGTGTGTAAAAATATGGAATAGTATATGGATGAGAATAAGAAGAACTAGAGGCATGATTACCTTGGGTAGGAAATGATGCACTAGTGGAAGAATTAATAAGAGTGGATATTGGAAGAGGCCCACTAGACATGGAACCTACTATGTTAGTAGAGATACTAGGCATGGAGGTAGAGGAAATCAAAGAGGAAGAAGTCATTGTATGAGAAGGGGTCAAAATAGAGGGAAGAGGATGCGAAGTAAAGAAACTAGTATCTCTAATCCATGTGATAACATGGGAGAAAGTGAATGGGGCTCCTTGACTTGACCAATTATCATGAGATGGTAAATATTAGAAGGATCCTTTCCTTAATGTTGAGGAAACTCATTGATGATGAAGATATTTTATAGTGTATACTATAATTTAGGTTGACCTTGAAGTGATAAGAGAGGATTATGAATCAAATAATAATGAGGAGGGGTCTTATAGTTTGTAGTGTGATGGATATATGCACATTAATTTCATCTAGGATAGGAGCCACAAGCTACTTATGGGATAACCTATTAGGGTTGGTAAGATTCATAATATATGTTGAATTCAACTCATTATTATCTTCAAATAGGAATTTCATGATGAAGGAGAAATATTAGGGAAGAAAAAGTTGATGAAAATCAAGGAGATACAAGATACATATAAGAGTACAGAGTTGACTAGGTTGACCTAGTACTAAAAATAGGATACGAAAATTGAGCCAAGGATAAAGAGTTGACTAGGTCAACTTAGTAATGTAACCTAAGATTTAAGGAAGTATAATAAGGATATAGATTCAAATAGGTTGACTTAGTATTTTAACTTGAGAAGCACAAAGGAGTACTGGGTCGACTAGATTGACTCAGTATTATAGTCAGGGAAGAAGATAGTCTATAAGAGACTATGTCGAATAGAATGACAGTGTATTGAAAATAGGGAAAAAAATGTAATGTATTTTAAAGAAAGAATTTTAAGTAAACACATAAATAATGGGATCAATGAGAATGATATAATTGGAACACAACACAAAACTTTGCACCAACATTAGCCAATGCAAGTTTTTACAATACAACATATAATAAGCAAAGAGAAAGTAGTCAAATGAAAAGAAAATGCTAACTAAGTGCTCATCTTGAATGTTGTTAGATTATTATAAAGTGTTATTTTAAGTTGGATAGGGAATTTGGCTAAAATTAAAGAACTAGAAATCAATCTATGGATGGTTTTGAGATGTTTAGGCTGAAAGGGATCTATGTTAGCAATGGTATGGCTTGGTATTGGGGCCTATCCCCTCACTTCACAATCCCATAGCAAAAAGGGTGTTGGGTGCTTTTACAAAATATATCATTAACCACATGTTTATACTTAGAAAAAAAACCAAGTTAGCTTCCCATTTAGTGATGAAATCCAATAAGGTAGGCCTTATGTAGACAAATGTTAAAATACATTTTGAAATTGTGTGATTTGGCAGTGTGTGCAAGAAAGAGCAAAATAGTGAAACTAAATGGTATATTAAAAAACCACCTAATTAGACTATGTGATTTACTTTAAGCATGCAAACAACTGAAAATGAAATCATGAATTAACTACTAGCATATAGTTATTAATTCATAATTTAAGCACATTAGAGAATTTATTTAGATGATAGTATATGTAGACATTATAGAATAGTGTTAACAAGGTCATTATTCTACTATAGAAGCAAGAGTCCTTAAGAATTAGGGTGACCAAGTCAACCTATTCTTTTAGATAGAAGATATAATATAGAATTAGGTCAACCAAGTTGACCTAGTTTTTTATATGATTGTAATTTTGAAGATTGTAAACTTTAAAAAATAGAAATTTAAGGAAAAGATGAATTGAAAGAGACAGAAAGGAACCTTGGTGGGTTGGAAGATGCTAAGGACTGTGAAATTTCTATTGAAGTGTCTTTAATGATACTTTCAATTTTGACCAACTATGTTGACTAGGTCAACCAAGTTATGTAATTACCTATTTGTTGAAGCCTATTAAGATGACTGAGTTGACCTGGTTTGTTATTTGGAAGATGACTATGATACTAAGTTGACCTAAATGACTTAGTTTTATATTCTGGAGATGAATAAGAAACTAAATCAACCTATTTGAATAGTTTATTATCTATAAATAAATAAGAGTATTGTATTGACTTGTTCAATCTAGTAACCTGCATCTGATGAAGACCTACACAGAAAGAATATAGTTATTTTGATATGACCACATGTTAAACCTGCACATAGAAGTTAGAAACTATATTGGCTTGGTCAACCTAGTATCTTAAATATATAAAAATAATAAAATAATAGAAATAATTTTTTTTAAAGAAAACCTACAAGGCTTAGATTCACATCAAGTTCACTAGATAGTGTGCAATCAAAAATGCATCAGATCCACAAAACAATCCTAGCTCAAAGAAGATAGATCCTACTTACACTTTTGATTGGGGATACATTAGATAATTAGGAACATGATCAATATGGATCTTCTATAACTATTTATGGGATCTCTTACCATAATAATATCACTATTGAGGGTTCTAAAGCCTCCAATCAAACAAAACTATGCAATAATCCTAACTAGGTCTTATATTTTCATTTTCACTATACTAATAATAAGTAAAGTAAATAAATCTAATATAGTGCTCACTAAATCTTATGGCACAAAGTGGGGGTAATAAACAAAAAAATCATACATGCATAGAAGACATATACACCCATCAATATATACAGAATCCTAATACATGGAAGATAAGTGCAAATGCATGTCTATCTACTCTTACAAAGGAGGGAAAAGTTAGGAATACTTACCATTGAAGATGAACCCATTGAGCCTGTATCTCTCCCTTAGACAAGGTGTTTCTCAAGAGGTTGTTGTGGTATGTAAGGATGATAAGGATAAATCAGCTCTAGGCTACACAACCTATCAATGCATCCAAAATACTTCTCCACAAGATAATATCTATATCTCCAAAGAAAGTATAAAACCCCAAGTTTACTCCTTAAGTAGAATGGTGGATAAAAATATGCATAATATATCTTACTTGTTATCTTCCCTAAATAATGGTTAAATGATTTTGTATATATAGGAAAATTTAACCCTACACCCTTCTTGAAATTTTTAACCAACAAGGTCAACCCAATTGACCTAGTATTATTATTGACAAAAACACACTAGGTCACAGGTTAGGTTAGCCAAGAGCTGACCTAGACCCTAAATAATTTTTGCCAATAAAATTACAAGGTCAACATAGCTGATATAGTCATGTAAAATGCCAAAAGATGTTTTAGGTTAGGAAATGGGGTAGTAAAGGTGGTAAAATACTAGAGGAGTGTGAAAAAGAGAAGAACAAGCTTAGGGGAATGGTTTTTAGGAGATAAATGTGTAGATAACAAGTGGAAAAAGGGATAATAATCCTATGAATCACCAATGGTCTACCCATCCCTTTCTTGATACACCCCTTAAGGCATGCACTCAAAGAGATTGAGACTCGATGGGTTCCTTCAAGATAGAGAGCATCAATAATTGATAAAAGTTTGAAAATATTATGTATATACACTTGGCACACAAAGTTGAATTAATTTAAACAATAAACCTTCATTTAACATATAATCCATCCAATTCTCTCTATTCCTAGTAGCTTACAAGCCTAATATACTTCTTAGATGTCTAAATCAGTTTCATACAACTCTTTGAGTACATCTAGTCCCACACTCTCAATCTAAATTTATCTTATGAGCAAAGCCCTTATACTTAAAACATATGCTACCTTATCATTTTGACCCTTTTCATGCTTGATGACAAAAGTGAAGTTTTGTAAATACTCCATCCACTTCATATGCCTTTGACTAAGCTTGGTTTGATTGGTTATGAACTGAAGTGCATGATTATCTATGAATATGACAAATTATTTTGGCATTAGATAGTTCCTCTACTTACTTAAGGCTTGATCCATAGCATAAAATTTTAGATCATAGGTAGGATACCTCTTCTTGGCCTCATTTAAATTCTCACTAAAGTATGCTACTAGTTTACCTTTTTTACTTAGGATAGCTCCAATGGTTACCCCACGTGTATCACTCTCAACTTGAAAAACCTTATTGAAGTTAGGAAGTGCTAATATAGGTTGATTTATAATTATATTATTAAACATTTGAAAAATATTCTTATCAAGATCACTCCATATAAATTTCTTTTTATCCCCTATTATGGTGTCAATAATGGGTGCACAAATCCCACTAAAATTTATAATAAACTTCTTATAAAATTTTGTTAAGGCATGGAAGCTTCTCACCTCATAGGTTGTCTTAGGATTTGCCCAATCAATGATGGCCTTAAATTTACCTTTTTCCATTTTCAAAACACCTTGGGAAATAACAAACCCAATATACACTGGCTCTATCTTCATAAACAAACACTTCTTAAGGTTAATCGGTAACCTCTCCTCTTACAACTTTTGCATCACCATTCTTAGGTGCTGAACATTCTCTTCTTTGTTTGGGCTATAAATTAATATATCATTTAAATATACAATGAAAAATTTACCAATGAAAGACTTAATTCATGAGTCTTACAAATGTACTTGGGATATTATTGAGACCAAATGGTATAAAATGCCACTCATACATCTCCTCATTAGTCTTAAAAGTAATCTTCCATTCATCTCCTTCCCATATTCTTATCTGATGATAACCACTATTGAGATCAATATTAGAAAAATAATTAGAACCTATTTTACTATTTTTGAGAAACTAATAATTTAATTTCCTAATTAGTAAAGAGGTCTAGATTAATTTGGAAAATATGTGAATATAGTATGCCTAAATTAACCTCCTGATTTGCTAAATATAGATTTGATCAATTAATTACTAAAAATAGTAAACAAGGGGATAGAAAGTGAACTTAGCTAATTTCTGAACTAAGATGAAGGATTTTAGAACTACAAATTACTGAGTTGAGACTATCAAAAATAAGACCTAGAGTCTATTTTTTGCTTGGACAATAGCACCAAAAATTGGACACTTGGAGGTCTAGTTCTATAGTCCCTCTAATCTACTTCTTTTGAGTTTTTTGGGTTCTATTTTGATACTTCAAGAGGCTATGTGTCTAGAATCTTAGGTCTTGATCATCCATGAAGCTCTATGTGCAACTAATTCTATCCTTTAGGGTCCTAGTTCCTCCTTAGTCTTGACAAGTGGTCTTGAATTAGCTGGAAAAAGGGGCTAGTGTGTATTATGCATTGAATGTATGATCACACCCCATGTGTCGGCATGCTACTAGATACCGATACTTTGAGGAGGGATCAAGGCCAATGTAGTTTTCCCAAATTAAATATGTATTATGTAATCATGTGCATGAAATGCAAGTATTATATGAATTTGGACAAGATTTAGATGACTCGTGACTTGTGCGAGAGCTTGAGTAGGCTAGAAATAGCAGTGGTTGGCTTTATGCAGAAGATTTTCTTGAGTGTGCTTAGTATATTTCTAGCTCATGCCTTTTTAATGATTACGAACCCTTATAAATGAACCTTGAATAGGATTTTATAGGGAAATTAATGATCCTAGGTTAGATGACTTCATGTTAGTCTGAAAAGGAAAAAGATAAGGATATGAGGAAATCTAACCATTTGAGGCTAAGTGACTTGGACAATAGCACTAGAAAGTGGACACCCAAGGGTCTAGTGTTATAGTCCAACTTATGGTGCTATTTTCCAAGGGTATAAGGACCTTAGGGGACATGCATTTTGCCTAGGAGAGGAGTTCAAGGTAGTTGGGGCTGATTTAGGAAGGCTTCAAGTGATTAAGAAGTAGTGAAAACATGCCTAGTGGGTTATGAAAGTAGGTAGGAAAGACCTATGGTTTGGATGTCACAAGTCATTCTCAAGTTGTACAAATTGTATTTTTATGTTATTAAATTTCCCCCCATTTATTATAAGTATGAAACTAAGAGAAATACTAGGATAAATGAGAAAAATAGAAGCGTACCTAAAATTACATGTGAGGCTAAGCCCAAGACACTATGTGATGTTGGATTTGTGTGTGGTGAAAGCATGTTGTATTATGTAAGTATATAGATAGAGAATAGATCAGTTCTTACTAGATACACTATATCTAAAATAAAAACATACAAATCTAGGTAAAGATAGAGAAAGGAAGAGAAAGGAATGAATACATCTCATTGGGTACATAAACTAATACAAAACTTGTGATGATATTGGGTTGTGTTGAGTGATGCTAGATGAATACTAAACCAAGATTTATATCAATGGATGAGATAAGTGCTCAATGCCCTAGAAGGTGTCTCAAGAATCCAAAGTAGGCCCTTTGGATCCATCATTGCCAACCATGTAAAGTTAATGAATTATGCATGTGTTAATTGATGTCTAGACTGTGTGTCTAATCCCTCTAAATAGGTGGCTCAAGAATGCAAAGGCAAGCCCTTTGGCTCCATCATCACCAACTATGTGAAGTTAAATAATCATGAATTTTTTAATCAATGTTTGGACTATGTGTCTAATCCCTTTGAATAAGTTTCTCAAGAATACAAAGGTTAGCTAGACCTTTGGCTCCATTATTACCTCATGATGTGAACCTAAATAGAAAGATACTGGTATAAGTTGATTTTCATATGAGATGGCTCATTAATCCTATGAACATGTTGTAATATGACAATGTTGGTGTGGATAATCAAATTTAACTAGAAACTAGGCCAATGTTAGCCACTTCAAAAGATGGAGATTGAAACTCCTATAAAAAGCCCTTCCAAAACTGGAATCAACTCAAGAACTCAGGTACTTGAGAAGCAAACTTGTATGAATGCTTACTTGAAAGTGATGCCAACCACCTATAGATGGATTAAGGCATGTAACTACTGGGAACATGCAAGAAAATGTACTGAACTTGAAAAAGAGAAGGCCCATGTGCCATGCACATTGCCCCCAATAACTAGTGTTTGGAACATAGATTATGAACTAAAAGTTGTATCTACTACCATGTCTAAACTATAAGATGAAAACCTCATGCTACACATGATGCCTACTATATCTATATTCTTTGAGTAGAAAAGTGTTGAAAACTACTATATTTTAGACTATACTATTATGGCAAAACCATAACTGAACTCGCCCCTCTACCTGATTTTATAAAAGACTAGAAATTCTACTGTCTAGACATTAGTGCCAAAAACTAGGCACTTGGGGTCCAACACTATAGTCCCATTTTTGGTGTTATTATCTAGATCCAAAACTAAGAACTAGATTGTGTTCTCTGCTATCTTCCTGATCTGGCCTACCTATATTGAATTTTGAAATCTAGACTAAATTGGTCTAAAACTATAGTTTTTTTTACTAGTAGAAGCTCTGATCCCTGTGATAAGACCTTTGCTTTTTTCCCCCTATTTTGAAGGTAATAATTAAGACCCTATAATGACTGCTCTCAAAAGAAGAAGCCCTACAAGTGTGTTAAGCTATGAAAATATTTGATATAGAATTGATATTCATGATTGCAAGATAAAATAAAAGTTGTAAAGAGATATTTTTAGATCTATAGGGGTATGCCTAAATAGATATAACAATATAATAACATGTGTATAAGATAAATATGGAATGTGAGATGTTAGTTGTTAGTTTTAGTTGTTATTAGTAAGGAAGGATGGAGCATGATGTCCATCATGGCATCTAAGAAGCATGGTAAATGCATGATTGGAAACATGGCATTACACATAGAGAAATGATCAAGAAAATAAGCATACAAAGCAAGAATAAATAAACACATAAGGGTGGCCAAGGGGCCAAATAATCATGTAAGGCATATAATGAATGTTCAAATGTTTCATACACACAAAAGGAACAATCAAAGATTGGCACAAGGGCCACAAGCACATAGAAAGACACACATAAAGGGCATCAGCAAGTGTCCAAAGGCACACACATATATATAGGAGCAAAGGACATTTGGAAAATGTCCTAAAATGCAAATAGGAAATAGAAAATTCAAACACATATAACTAATCAAAGTGAAGAGTGGAAGCATGCAAGGTATGAAAAAAGTAAACATCATCTAACTGTAAAAAGTGAGAAGCAAGAATAGGCAAGACTAATGTATATGCTATGAAATACATAAGTATGATAAATGCCAATGGATGTCAATGTAATGTCTATGTAAGCAAGTAAGGAACTACTACAACAAGATGTCTAAAGTGTGTAGTGTAATAATGACATAACTTAGATGGTGTAGTCATGTAGAGTGTGCCCTCAATGGGTAGATGTATCGATATGTAACTAGAATGTGGACATAAGATGCCCCCTTGATGGGTGGAGTAAAGCAATCAAGGATTTAGATGCACTGCACACACTTAAAATAAGATCAATTGAAGCCTGATAATATAGATAAATCAACAAACAAGTAGCATAAAATAGTGTAATGTAAGCCTAACTTAGTGTTTTAGTAATGTAAGAACATATATGATGCATATAACTGACATATTTTTTTATTTTTTTGAAGTTTGTATTGTTTTTGTAATTTTGGAATAAGCTATGTACATGAAATGCAAGAAAGGAAAGTATGTACAAGCATAATATAATAGATACTAGGTTGGAGGTGGGAAAGGATCCTGAGATGGAGGCTGATGGGGATAAAAAATGGAGGAATGGATTATGGCCATCATCAAATGTATCAAGATCATCATCATTAGTATCATCATATGCTATAAATGATATGTTTGTGTTGTCATCAACTCAAAGATGAACTAAAGGTTGCTCTAGCATTGGATATGTTGTTATTTATCCTGATCATTTAGCCCTATTGGTGAGTGATTTCATTGGAAGTGGTGATGGTGCTACTGGTGGATATTTGATTTGAATAATGCCTCAATTTTGTATTTTATCCAATCATTATTGTAAAGGTGTACATGAGTCATTATAGTGGTCGATAATCATATGAAAAAGGAAAAATGGCTTACCTTCCTTTTATGATAATCTACTTATAGATCTATGTTGTACTATATGAATCTTGATTAATTTATTATCAAGTAACATCTATATCAAAATATATGGTTGATGTTGTGTACTGCCTGCATGGAGCTGAATGACTATCCTTTTCATTGTATAAGTGCCCATATTAACTATAGGATGCTTAATAAGTACTCTAGAATTATCTCAATATTCTCTTGGGCCAATTGGTGTAAAGTTTAGTCCACATAGATAATCATCTGTGAATATGGGTTTTGTATCATCATCATCTAAGGTAGATTGGGAATCTGTATCAGCATCATGCATGTAAGATAACTCTAAATATACCACAAGGGGTAACTATGATATATAAGTCTCAATAACTATATTAGGATAAGGTGATGATATTGGGAGAGTATCTTTATTAGTCTGAGGGATTGTATCCATGGGAGCAACTGGCACTACTAAAATTATTGTTGGTGATGGTATAAGTGTAAAAGGTGTTTTTACTATGACTGCTAGAGTGACTGGAGGTATTATAATTGGTTGAGAAGATAGAGTTTGTGAAATATGAGATGTGATAGTTTCTCCCTCCTCATTTTATGTATTTGATCTAGAGGAATATGATGAGGTGGTGATTACATAGTAAGAGAACATGTCCCATTTGGTGAAATAGTCAAAGATGACTCTGTAACTTGACAATATCTAAATGGTTGATTATTTGTTGGAAATGTGTAGAGATATCCATTATGAATGAACTTGACACATTAGTGTAGAGTATAATTAATGACTTGCATAGCATGTATCCATAGTCATCCAAGTAAAAGATTATAATAGAGAGGACCAGGCATAACTTGAAACTAGGTAGTAAGGGTTTTTGGCCCTACTATGATATCCAATGCAATGGTGCCCAATGTTTGTCGTGGTATATCATCAAACCCTTTAATGGTCTTATATGATTTTTGCATGGATACCATATCTACACCCATAGCCTATAAGAATGTGATATTGCATATATTTATTTTGGCACTACTATCAACTAAAACTCTCTTTACTACACTAGTTTTAATCTGAATATGTATGAATAGTGGTAAAATTTGATCAATAACTGCCTAAGATGGTGTGTCATCTTTATCAAAATAAATGATATCTTTGATAGTTTTTAGTGTATAAACATGGATGCAAAATAAGCAAGGTCAGATTTAGCTAGCATGGAATTCTGAGTGAGTGATTGATAAAGAATGTCCTTAAACACATATTAGCTTTTTGAAATAATTCTAACATTGAAATTTTTGTTGGAGTATTACACAACTGATCCATAATATCATATGTCTTGGTTGCATTTGATTGTGTAATAGGATCATATTGGGGATGGGATAAAATAAGTAGATTGTAGGGTTCATGGGTGGGTGGAGGAGGGATAAAGGCATATCGAGTAACAACTCTAATCACATTATCCATTATCCATATAGGATTAGTAGTGTGTGTGGGAGGAGAGCATAGATAATCGACATGGTGGGGAAGTGGGATAATGGTAGGTCAAGTAATATCTCTAACCACATTATCCACTATCTGTATAGGATTAGTAGTGTGTGTATGAGGAGAGCATAGATAATCAATAGGGTGGGGAGGTGGAGAGATGAAGGGTGCCAGTTGGGATCTCTAGCGATGGGTAGAAACCAATGGGATGGTGAAATCAACCATGTAATAGTAATCATTATGGAAGATGAGGCAAGAAGTGTCTTAACATATGTAACTATAGTTTATTGAATATCATTCCATACTATAAAAATCAAACATGTAAAGCAAAGAATGAAACTTTTTACTAACATGTGATAAACATCATCATTCATGTACATGATAGGGCCTATTATAGTTTCCTTATTATTTACAATAAATGTAAAAAAACATTTTTAAATAAGTATCATTTTTGTAATTTGGATATGTATGTAAGGTGATACCTCTATATGCAATAGGACCTAGTGTATGCGCCTAGAGATTTCTTAGGAATATCATTTTCATAATACTATGAACTTTTGAATTTGAAAATTATTTTCTAATTTTAATATTCAATCAAAATTTATAGAAAATAAGAGGAATATTTTAGAAAATGACTGGAAATTAAGTGATGTAACTAGGGTTTGAAATGATTTTTTTTCAAAATTAATTCAATAATTTGAAATTTTTATTGAGAATTAGTATATTTGACTTTAAATATATTAGGAAAAATCTAAAAATATTTCTAAAATTAGCAGAATAGTTTTCTTAGTGGTCTGGAAGTGGTTTCATGAGAAAAGGACCTAGTATGTAGAAACTAGGGTTTTAGTGAATTATTTAAAATATTGCACTTTAATTTTTAGTTTTCTAAATTTTAAATTCTATAAAAATAAAAAAATATGGAAAAAATTACAAATAAATGGCCCTAGGGTTTATAGGGTAATTGTTCAAATATTTGAAGTAAGTCGGGTTCACCAAGTGTTTTACTATTTTTGGGAAACTAAGGGTTTAATTTCCTAATTAGAAAAGAGGTCTAGATTAATCTAAAAAATATGTGAATACAGTATGCCTAAATTAACATAATAATTTTATAAATATAGATTTGATCAATTAATTACTAAAAATAGCAAATAGGGGGATAGAGAGTGAACTTAGCTAATTTTTGGATTGAGACAGAGGATTCTAGAATGACAAATTACTAAGTTGACTAGGTAAAATGTCAGAAACAGGACCCAAAAATCTATTTTTGACTTGGATAGTAGCATCAAAAATTGGACACTTGGAGGTCTAGTGTTATAGTCTTGTTTTTGGCATTATAGTCCCTCTGATCTACTTCTTTTGAGATTTTTGGATTCTATTTTGATACTTTAGGAGGTTCTATGTCTAGAATCTCAGGTCTCAATCATCCATGAAGCTCTATGTGTAACTGATTCTATCTTCTAGGGTCCTAGTTCCTCCTTAATCTTGACAAGTGGCCTTAAATTATTTGGAAAAGGGGGTTAGTGTGTATTATGCACTAAGCATATGACCACACCCCATGTGTGGGCATAATGCCTACATTCCAATACTTTGAGGAGGGATCAAGGATAATGTAGTTCTCCCAAATTGAATGGGTATTGTGTATTCTTGTGTATGCAATATAAGTATTATGTGAATCTAGGCAAGCTTGAGATGACTCGTGACTTATGTGGGAGCTTGAGTAGGCTAGAAATAGTAGTGGTTGGCTATATGTAGAGAATAGGAAGATTTTCTTGAGTGTGTTTAGTGTATTTCTAGCTCATGTATTTTGAATGATTTCCAACCCTTCTAAATGACCCTTAAATAGGATTTTATAGGGAAATTGATGATCCTAGGTTAGATGACTTTATGTTAGATCAATAGGTAAAAAGATAAGGGAAATCTGATCATTTGAGGCTAAGAGAGACTTGGAAAATAACACTAAAAAGTGGACACCCTAGGGTTTAGCACTATACTCCAACTTATGGGGATATTGTCCAAGGGGATAGGTACCTTAGGGAATAGGTCATGTGCCTAGGAGAGGAGTCCAGGGTAGCTAGGGATGATTCAGGAAGGTTTTGGGTGATTGGTAAGTAGTGAAAACATGCCTAGTGGGTTATGCAAGCAAGCAAAAAAACTTATGGTTTGGATGTCAAATGTTATTCTCAAGTTGTACAAATTGCATTTTTATGTGATTACAGAACCACTCAAATAATCCATTAAATATTCAATTCTTTGAAGAGGAAATCTATATATTATTTTCATCTTTTTGATTGATTTGGAGTAGGTTCACATTCTCCTATCTCCCTCCTTCTTTGGTACTAGTTAAAACTATTATTGCACATGGGTTTAGGCTCTCTTTAATCAGTCCTTTATCCAAGAGGTCTTTTATTTGATTATTAATTTCTACATTCTATCGAGGGGTCATCTTGTAGGTATCTTTGTTGGGAAAACTTTCACTTGGTACAACGTCAATATGTTGATTAATACTCCTAATAAGTGGTAGCTCATTGGGTAGTTCATCCACCATAATATTAGTAAATTCTTCCAACATGTTTTTTACCTCTTAAGGTAGATCATTCAACTTGGTATTTTTCATAATAGTCCTTAGTCTTATTACCACTCCAAAACTTAGCTCTTCCTTTTTCATAACATTTAATAACTCCTTATCACTCACCATAATAACACTTGAACCAGTCCCTTTTCCATTTCCTTCTTCTTTTAGAGGCATCAATGTGAGACTTATGCCATCCTTCTCCAAGGTGTAAACATTCTTCCTTACATCATGAGTATTCTTTATATCATATTGCCATGGCCTCCCTAAGAGCACATGGCACACATCCATTGAAATTATGTCACATAGAACTTTGTCTTTGTATCCTCTAATATGAAAATCTACCCAATATTATTCATTCATAAGAAAGTATTATCCTTTCTAAAGCCATGAAATCTTATAGGGGGTTCGATGTGGAATTCTCTTCAAACCAAGATTTTCTACTATCTCTACTAGAACTAGGTTATCAATAATACATGAATCAATCACCAATTTATGACACTTGCCTTAGGATTCATAAGTTTTTTGGTAGTGTCTTTCTTTAGGCAAGGTCTTACTCCTTGGGTGTTTTTATCAGCACCCTCCTTATCATCAAGGACTCACCAACTTCTGGTTTTTCTATGTGAGATGAAGAATCCACACTTTCTTCCTCTACTTGGACTACTTGATTTCTACTTTTAGTCCTAGAGTTGCTACCTTGAGGTTCTTCTGGACACTCCCAAAACCTATGACCTATAAAATTTATTGCATTTTAAACATTTACTAGTGAGTCTAGTAAATATTATTCTTCTTTATGTATATCCTCAACTAAAGTAAGGTCTCCTTCTTATGAATCCACCTCTTGAAGTAGATTATTGTTCTAGATAGGTAATTGGTTCTGAATTTGTCCTTTGAGATGTACCTCTTCCTCCTTGTTGTCCTCTACCTCTATAACTTCTACACCTACCCCTATTTTTATAATTTTGCCTTGTATTTTTCTTATCCTCTACCTTTAAAGTATATTAATAGCATTCCTCAAGTTTCCTTGGGCTAACTAAGTTGAGTTCATCTTGAATATTATATCTTAATCCATTAAGATGTCTAGCAGTATTCTCCACATTCTCTTCTACATGTCCTGATCTGGTTGTCAACTTGTAAAACTCTTTAGTGTACTCCTTAACACCAATCTCTTTTTGCTTCAAATTTTGAATTTTCTTGAAAATATTTGCATGATAGTGACTAAGAATAAATTTTGCCTTCAATTTTTATGCCATCCTATCCCAAGATTTGATCTTGGCTTTACCCTTCTTTCTCCTTTCATCTTGTATGTAATCCCACCAACAGGTTGCATGTCCCTTTAATTTAATTAAATAAAACCTAACCTTGTTTTATTTTGGTACATTTACATAGTCAAATATTTATCTATCTCTGTAATCCAATCAATAATTTCCTCTCCATCTAGATTGTCTTCATAGGTAGGAAGCTCTCTATTTGGTTTAGATCCCTATCCCATCACTAAATTTATTAGTCTATCAATTCCTTCTTCCTCATGATATTCATCTTATTCTTCCTCCTATGGAACTTGTGGCTCTTCTTATCTATAACTTATTATTGGAAATATTGTCATTGATGTCAAAGGTCTACCATTGGTGATAAACGCTCCATTGCATTTAATGGTGTTTTTAATATTTATATCTTAGATAATGTGTGTTAATATTTATTTAATATTAACGAATATATTTTTGGTTGCATATAAGTCAAAAGAGGGCCTATAGAGAAGTCAAAGAGTCATAGGGTAAAGACAAAAGAGGAATGGGATGCATTTTTTCATGAAGAGTCATCTTGAGGAATTCCAAGAGTCACCATGTGAGGACAAAAGAGGGTATGGCACATTTCTGCATGAAGGGACACTTTGAAGAATATGAAAAGTCACCAAGATAAAGACAAAAGAGGAAATGATGCATTTGCTTATGAAGGGTTACCATGTGACTTTTCCAATTCAAGGATATGAAGGGTCACAAAGGGTGAATGCCAATGGTCATTTGGAAAGCTATAAAAAAATGCTTGAGAATCCATTTTTAATATGCAAGAGAGTGCATAGTTTTGTAATTATTTTATATAAGAAAAGAGGAGAGAAAATCAGGAGATATTGTAGAGTTATATCATTTGTTTAGTAAGCAACATTGAGAGATAGTTATATTTTATACACAAGAGAGGTTGGTGCTCCTGTGGATTGGTACCCAAAAATATTTGCAAGGGGTTGGTGCTCACAAATAGTTATTGTGTTGGTGCTTAGTGAAGGAGTTAGTGCTATTACAAGATGGTAATTATGAACTTTGTAATTTGAGTTGGTGCTCATTCATATGCTTGAGATTGTTCTCCGTGGTTTTTCCCACTTTGGGTTTTCATGTAAAAATATGGTATGTTTCTCTCTCTCTTGCATGGTGCATGTTATTGTTTTAGTTTTATTGCATATCTTCAATGTGTGATTAAGTGGTTAAAGAAAATAAATCAGATTAATTAAAATATATATAATATACCAATTCACCCCCCCACCTCTTAGTATATTTCATGCTTAAAAATTGGTATCAGAGTAGGTTCCTTTTTGAAAAAGTTTTACAGCTTGAAGGTAAAGTAGGGAAAGCACGATGGCTAGATGACATGAAGGTTTTTCTAAAAATAAGACACCTTTGTTTGATGGGACAAATTATTCTTTTTGGAGCATAAGGATGAGGACTTATTTGATGGCCCTTGGATTCAACATTTGACAACCAGTGGTGGAGGAATATGAAGAGCCACAGACACTTGTAACTACTCTAGCAGAATAGAAGGTAAGTAAAAACAATGTTAAAGCTTTAAATGTTATTTTATATGGTTTATGTGAATCAAAATTTGTTAAATTTATGCAATGTAAATTTTCTCATGAAACTTGGGTAAAGCTTGAGAATATTTACAAAGGTGATGGAAAGGTTAAGTAAGCTAAGCTTCAGACTTTCAAAAGATAGTTTGAGAGTTTGAAGATGGAAGAGGAAGAAAATATAGCAAGTTACCTTTTATAGGTTGATCAAATAGTTAATTATATTTAAGGTTTTGGATAAAAGTTAGAAGAATCAATTGTGGTACAAAAAGTTTTGAGATCTTTACCATTGAGATATGATGCAAAATTTTTACTAATTGAAGAGATGAATAATTTAGCCAAGCTAAAGATGGATGAGCTACATGGTATTTTTACAGCATATGAGATGTAGACTAAATAAGAGAAACCCTCAAAGAGTGAATCTACTTTCAAGACATCAAAGAAAGATAAGGCTAAGATTCAAGAATTAAGTGACAGTTCTAGTGACGATGAAGATGACAACGGATCTCTATTCATTTGCAAGCTAAAAAAGGGCACACATAAATATCAAGGAAAATTACCTTTTAAATATTTTAGTTATAAAAAGATTGGACATTTTGTATCTAAGTGCCCAGATAAGGGTAATGGTGACAATGAAGAAATAAAGTCTACATACAAGAAGAATTTTAAGGGAAAATTCAAGAAGAGATTCGATAAGATTTTGTATTCTAAAGATCCTAGATCAGCTAAAGATAGTGGAGTCAGTGATTCAAATGAAAAAGAGATTCTTTTCATGACCATACATAAAGATGCCTCTATAAGAAAAAGTACAGATGATCAATAATAAGAACAAGATGAAGTTGAAATGAATCTAGAGTGAGAAATCATTTGTGCCTTAGACGAGATAAAATTTACAGAGAAGAAGAATCGAAGATTAAAGCTCTAGATCAAGAAAAATGAAAAAGAGTCAAAGGAAATAATTGAAGATCTACAAGCACACTTTGAGGAAGCTAAAAAGAATGAAAAAAATCTAACAACATAGTTAGAAAAAAGTAAGTGAAGAATGTGAAAGGTATGTTATTAAAATTACTTCTTTAAAAGTGGATCCTGAGAAAACAAATAAAGCATTCAATGATAGAGCAGCCAATGAATCAAAATTTGAGAATATCACTAATATGTTAAATAAGATATTAAAAAGTCAAAGATCAATGTTAGATAAAATAGGTATTGGATTTAAAAAAGAGAAAGGGGAGGCCACTACTTTCAAAGACAAGGTTAACATAGAAAAATGAAAGAGCTATGTTGAACCTCTTACAAAAGAGGAAATAAAAATGGAAGAAGTTAAGAATATAGAGGACATCTCAAATAAAGAAGGTTGGAAGGAATAGAGATACAAAAATAAATCAAGTTAGAGATATATAAATAGGTCCTATTTTTATGGTTACTATTTTTATTGTAATGGATATGTTCATAAGAAAATAGAATGTTGAAAAAGGGCTAACAATTTTAGAAATAAGGAGAAGGAAACTCATGCAAAGTCAAGCAGAAGCCATAACTCTTTTTATCCTCTATCAAGCTTTAATGAAGATTACATAATATGTTACAAGTACAAAAAATTTAGATACATAGCCTAGTAATATAGAATCATGTTTGAGTTAGTCAAGAAGGACCAGAGTTTCAAGGCTCCATTCATCAAGAAGAAAGTTCAAACAGGTTCATGGTAGAAGAAACAACCTAAAAAGTCTATGTTGATAAAGACAGGTTTGCATCTAAGAAATTAATAAAATCCATGGTTCATAGTGGATGTTTGAGGTACATGACAAGAGACAAGATAAATTTTATAACCTTGAAGAAGATCAATGGTGGCACAATAAAATTCAGAGATAATACTACTGCCATAATTACTAGGAAAGGTACACTAAGTTTGGATAATGGTAGAACTAAAACTAAAAATATTTTATATGTAGGTCTTAAGCATAATATTTTAAGTGTAATTAAAATGTTTGATCAAGGGCACATACTAAAGTTTTATGCAAAAGGTTGTGAAATTAGGAGAAAAGATTCAATGTGTTGGTTGCAGATGCTTAGAGAACAAGCAATAATTTGTATATGTTATTAGACATCAAAGGTCAAAGATATTGTTTGAGTTAGATTGAAGAAAGTTGACTATGGGAAAGGATAATGGAACACATAAATTTTGATAATTTTGTCAACATTAGCAAGAAACAAGTAGTCAGAAATATTTCAAATATTACAAAGCCATCCAACAAACTTTGTGAACCTTGTCAGCATCAGAAGTAGGTCAGAAGACGATTCAAAATAAAAGATTAATCAACCACTCAGATGTTAAATCTTGTTCACACTGATTTATGTGGACCTATGAGAACTCAAAGTACTCAAGGTGAGAAATATTTAGTGTTGCTTATTGATGATTTTTCACATATGACTTGGGTAATATTTTTAAAGAAAAAATCAGAAGCTTTTAGATATTTCAAAGTATTCAAATCATTAGTTGAACATAAAATTGGTTTAAATATTAAGTGTCTAAGATCATATTGCAGAGGATAATTCATGTCAGATTAGTTTATTGAGTTTTGTGAAGACCATGGAATAAAGAGACATTATTTAGGATCCAGAACTCCATAATAAAATGGAGTAGTTAAACAGAGAAATAGAATAGTTCAGGAGATGGTGAGGACAATGCTAAATGAATCCAAGATACCAAATAAATATTGAAGAGAGGTAGTTGCTACAGTAGTGAATATTTATAATAGAGTATTATTGAGAGTCAATAGTGACAAGACTCCTTACGAGCTATAGAAAGACAAACCATCAACAATTGATCATTTCAAAGTTTTTCGCAGTAGATGCTTCATAAAAAGAATCAATGAAAAAATTGGTAAGTTTGAATCCAAAGCAGATGAAGGTATATTTTTTGGTTATTCTTGAAAAATTAAAGCTTATAAATGTTATAACAAAACAACTAAGAAAATAGTTGAAAGTGCAAGTGTTAGGATAGAAGAAGATGAAACACAAAGAATTAGTGATCTAATAGACATTCTTGAAATCATTGAAGAGAAAGACTTTGAAGAATCAGATAAAGATGAGAAGAAGGAGAAAAAGGACAACAAAACTCCATCCAAATATGTCCATAGAAATCATAATGAAAGTGACATCATTGGGGACATAAATGAAGGAATTCACACTAGAAAAATGATGGTAAGTGAATCTGAGCAAGTTAATTTCTCTTTGTTATCTAAAATTCAGCCTAAAACTTTTTTAGAAGCTAGACATGATAAGCATTGGGTTAAGACAATGGATGAAGAATTAAATTAGATATAAAATAATGATACTTGGGAATTAGTGCCTAGACTAAAAGATACAATGTGATGGGAACAAAATGGGTTTATATAAATAAGTTGAATGAAAATGGAGAAGTGACTAGAAATAAAGCAAGATTAGTATGTAAAAGATATACTTAGATTAAGGAAATAGATTTTGATGAAACTTTTGCACCAGTAGCAAGGCTAGAGGTTATTAGAATGTTTCTTTCATATGTAGTGTTTAAAAATTTCAAAGTGTTTCAGATGGATGTCTAATTTGGCTTCCTAAATGGGAATTTAGAAGAAGAGATCTACATTGAGTAGTATGAGGGATTTATTCTCTCAAATTTTAGTAGCCATGTATGTAGATTGAAGAAAGCACTATATGGATTGAAACAAGTTCCCATAGCTTGGTATGCAAGACTTTATAAGTACCTGCAAGATCAAGGTTTCAAGAGAGGGTTTGCTAACAGTAATCTCCACATCAAAATAGAAGGTGAGCATCAATTGATTATTGTGGTATATGTTGATGACATCATTTTTGGAGAAAATATTGAAAAGATGACAAAATAATTTTTTGAAAATATGCAAAAAGAATTTTAGATGTCTATGCTTGGAGAATTGTCATTTTTATTAGGATTGCAAATATTTCAGTCAGATAAAGGAATTTTCATATCTCAAAGTAAATATACCAAAGAAATATTGAATAAATTTGGTGTTTAGGATTGTGCACCAGATGGTACACCAATGAGTATAGGAAATAAGGTAAGCAAGGATGAAGATTCACCTATTGTAGATCAATCTTCGTATAGATCTATGATTGGTAGTCTTTTATATTTGACAACATCGAGGTTAGACATAATGCATGTAGTAGTTATGGTTGCAAGATATCAGTCAGCTCCAAAGATAGTCATGTTCAATTGGTGAAAATAATATTTAGATATATCAAGGGTACATTAGATTATGGATTGTGGTATCCCACAGGTAGAGATTTCAATTTGGTTGCTTATACAGATTCAAATTGGGTAGGTTTCTTGGATAATAGAAAGAGTAAAAGTGGAGGAGCTTTCTTCCTTGGTGATAGCTTAGTATCATGGCTAAGCAAAAATCAAAATTTAGTATCACTTTCTACAGTTGAAGTAGAATATATTATAGTGGTATTGTGTTTTACTCAAGTCATTTGGATGAAGCAAACTTTGGAAGATATCAAGGTAAAAATGATGAACTTATTTATATTTTTTGTGACAACACAAGTGCTATTAATATTTTGAAGAATCTAATGATGCATTCAAGAACAAAAATATTCCCATTAGTTGTCATTTCTTGAGAGATTAGGTGGAAAATCAATAGGTTAAGATGGAATATATCAATACTACATAGTAGATTGTAGATATTTTCACAAAGGCACTACCAAAAGACATATTTGAGTATCTACGAGAGAAGTTGGGAGTAATTTATTTTACTTCCTACCATTGAAGATCATCATCAGTTGAGGGGGAGCTAAGTGTTAGCTCCAGGTAGGCCCTTTGTCATTTATGTTAAAGGGGGAGAATAACAGAAATAGGTATAGGTGCAAAAATAGGTACAAGGAAAAGGTATATGTTGCTACAATAATGGGGAGTTCCTATATGTTTTTTAGATGGTAGTATGTGCAAGTTGATATGTATAGTAAAAGTTTCAAGATGTGGTAGTTTTAGTTTGAGGTTGCCATCAATGACAAAGGGGGAGATTGTTGGAAATATTGTCATTGATGTCAAAGGTCTAGCATTGGTGATAAAGGCCCCATTGCATTTAATGGTGTTTTTAATATTCATATCTTGACTAATGTGTGTTAATATTTATTTAATATTAACGAATATATTTTTGGTTGCATATAAGTCAAAAGAGGGCCCATAAAGAAGTCAAAGAGTCATGGGGTAAAGACAAAAGAGGAATGGGATGTATTTTCTCTTGAATAGTCATCTTGAGGACTTTCAAGAGTCACCAAGTGAAGAGAAAAGAGGGTATGGTGAATTTTTCCATGAAAGGATACTTTGAGGGATAAAAAAAGTCACCAAGATAATGACAAAAGAGGAAAGGATGCATTTGCTTATGAAGGGTCACCATGTGACTTTTCAAATGCAAGGATATGAAGGGTCATGCAAGTTTGGTGCCATTTTCCATGAAGATTGAAGGGTCACAAAGGGTGAATGCCAAAGGTCATTTAGAAAGTTATGAAAAAAGGATTGAGAAGCCATTTGTAATATGAAATAGAGTGCATGTTTTTGTAATTGTTTATCATAAAAAAAGAGGAGAGAAAAGTAGGAGATATTGTAGAGTTCTATCATTTGTTGAGTAAGAAACATTAAGAGATAGTTGTGTTTTATACACAAGAGGGGTTGGTACTCCTATGGGTTGGTGCTCACAAATAGTTGTTTTGTTGGTGCTCACAAAGGAGTTGGTGTTCCTGCAAGTTGGTACTTGTGAACTTTGTAATTTGAGTTGGTGATCATTCATATACTTGAGATTATTCTCTGTGGTTTTTCCCACTTTGGGTTTCCACATAAAAATCTGGTGTCTCTCTCTCTTGTGTGGTGTATGTTATTGTTTTATTTTTATTGCATATCTTGAATGTGTGATTAAGTGGTTAAAGAAAAGAAATCAGATTAAGTAAAAGATATATAATATTTTGATTCACCCCCCCCCCTCTCAGTATATTTCATGCTTAACACTTATGTACCCTATTACAACTCTTCTTATATTATTATCCTCTAATATTAAAATCCTTACATCAAAAATTACCCTAAGGTTTCTTAATTCCTCTAAGATAGCATTTCCCATCTGGATACCTACTCTTCCACCTCCTCTTGGGTTCCTTCTAGGTGACACTTTGAATTCTTGATCTAACTAACCAACAAACAATCAATACTCTCTTAATCTCAAATAATTTCACCTTCCTTAAAGTCTCCTTCAGATATAAAACCTACTCTGATACCAATTTGAAGCAGAGAGAGATAATTTGTAATTCAAAAGACAAGTTTATTCTTTAGGTCTAGTCTCCTAATAACCTTTCTTTAGCAAAAAGCTTATTGATTTAGACAATCCACAAGGATTTAAAACAAAATGAAACTAGTTATGATTACCCTTTATTCCCTTATATCTTCATACAAAGTTTCAAGTCAAGACTCTCAAAGGAAGTCTTTAAATTCATAATACCTTCCTCTAATTAGGTCTCCATTAGGCCTAGTTCAAATCCACTTCTTAGTTATCATGTTGTAAGATCTAGTATAGTTATAAAACCTCATTAATATTATATATAACACTAAATTACATTATGTTTCAAAGTTTTGAGAATTTTTATTGGAGGAAACCAGAGTTATTCAACTTTTAATTTTAAAACCATAGTTTGGGGTTTCTCAGTCCCATAGGTACCTGAGAAGCTATAAAATGAGCTAGTTTGAATCTTAATCCATTTTAAATGATTATAGGGGTTTTTTTAAGTTTTTTGATACCTTAACTTAAGTTTTTCAAGAGGTGAATTTTTTTTATCACTCATGACAAGAGCCCAATATGCAACTTGACATAATTTTGCATTCTTCCATAAGTTTGTGCAAAACCTGAGTTGAAACTTGAATCATTTCTTACCTTACACAATGTCTTAAGGATCTTATTGGAAGTTATATATATATATATATATATATATATATATATATATATATATATATATATATATATATATATATATATATATATATATATATATATATATATATATATATATATATATATATATATATATATATATAAACCAATAAACACATGTACAATCTCTAAGAGACTTCACCAACTCTACCTTCTAGACTGTATAAATAGAGCTACATCAACTTTGAATTATACAATGTAATTTGATTTGGAACCTGAGATTTGATAGCAAAAATATTCTATATTCAAAGGAAACAAAAATATAACATTGTTCACATATCAAAATCTACTATAAATCATAAATAACTCTATCAACTCTCCACATTTATCATATTTATCAAGATCACATACACACATTACAAAAACACAAAATTGTAAGTAAAAATCTTTATTTTTTTGTATATTAACACTTTTTTTCTTTATTGAAGTATATTCCTTTGTTTCTAACTTATACCTCTAATAGATCTCTATTATTGGTCTCTATAGCTTTTAAGTTCTTAAAAAACCTCTAACTATGACTCTTCCCTCTATACGCATACCATTTCTTGACCTCAAACTTTGGTTGTGTCTTAACCAATATTAAGTCATAGTAAACATTCATAAAAGGGTAAATAACATTTCAATAACATCCCTAGATCTTAGAGACCCTTTTCCAAATAAAACTATATCTAATATAACTTGAGAATTCATTAAAACCCTTAGGAAAATTTGATCTTTTAAAAGGATCCATTTTGGTGGGAAATTTTAAAATGTTATTGACTAATCTAGAGAAGCGATAAAAAGCATGTAATTTGATCCTTATTGACCTCTAATGTCTACTAAGACCTATAACACACCAAAACAACAAAATTTTATCTAATATTTACATATTACAAATGTCTTCCTAGGTGATGCTCCTACATCAATATCTCACAATAGTAGTTTCCATATTAGGGTAATTTATTAATATGTAAGAGAAGCTATTATGATTTTATTAATGCCTTCCCTTAGGTTTCTAATTTATTTTATTTTTCATCTTTAACATCATTAGTTATGTCAATGAATTTTTATTTTTATTTAATTATTAATTTTTTTTAAACATCATCAATTTAAATGATGAAGTAAAAATTATGAAGTTGAGTGTAACATCATCATCTTAATAAAAAATACAGAACTATGTACTAAATCCAAAAAATCATTGGCCTAGCCATTGAAGTTATAACTATATCAAGGAGATTGAACGTCACCAATCATGTTAATGAAGTCAAAACTATATGGAGGAAACTAAACATCATCTTTTTTATCTTATTTAAATACACCACTAAGGTCATCTTTCTCTTCAAGATTGAGAATATAAAAGATAAGGATAGGATAAGGATCATCAGATGTACCTAAGTTAACCAATATATTTCCTTCAATTGGCATTGAATTTACAACTTGGAAGTGATATGGTGTAAAGTTGTGTTAAATATAGGATCATTATTTAGATTGACACTAGTGATGAAATTATGAAAATAAGGAGGAATGGTTTCAAAATATTGAAGTTTGTGATGTTGACAAGGAAGTTGAGGTTCCATTATATTAAAGAGATCTAAAATGGCTTCATCACTAGTAAATGTGGTTAAAGGAACATAATACATGACATCAACCTTGATATAGACATATTTTTTTACCTTTTCTATCATATTTTGTGTGAATTTATCTTACATCAATAACAATATTTAGGGTAATTTATTAATATGTAATAAGTGGTTTTATGATTTTCTTGATGTGGAAAATCATCAACCAAACTGATGAAGTTTTATTTTTCTATTTAATTTTTAATTTTAGACTAAACATCATCGGTCTATTCGATGAATTTAGAACTATAAAGTCAATCCTAAATATCATCATCCTACTTTGAAAAATTAGAATTATGTACTTGATCTAAAACATCATTGACTTGGCCATTGAAGTTATAACTATCTCAATGAAAATAACTTTCATTAGTCGAGCCAATAAAGTCAAAACTATTTAGAAGAAATTGAACATCATTGATTGGGTTGATGACATCAGATTTAACTAATTTTTTAAAAATAATTTTGTAAAGTGATAAGTGCATGCTGAAGTTTTGAGGAAACATTTAAAGTCTACTAAAGTACCCATCTAGATTTTTCCAAGGGTTTTTTATCCAAAGGTACATAACATTCTATGTCATCACCTTCTTCCTCATCACATCAATCAAAATGATGTTCAAGTTTATAATAAAAATGGAATAATTTGACATATAAATTGAAATCATGCTTTTTATCAAGGGTTTTTAATAGTAAATAACATGTAAGGGTCTCACTTGAACTTAGGAAACTATTAGTATCCATCATAATATTATTAAATTTTACATGCTTGACTAAGGTCTAGTGGATTGTGATAGGAAGTTTCCTTGGCATATACACAAATTTCACTACATGGTCATGGAAAGAGTAAGAGTGGTTATTGAAAGATATTATAAACCCCATTTTCATTGAATTCATAAAAAAAAAAATCATAAGAAGCTTCATTGTAATTATAAGTGTGTAGGTTATCACTATCATCATCAATGAAGGTAATGGATTGATATATTTTTAGAAGAGATGGAAGAAGCCATTTTGAGATATATGGTGGCAAGTTAGTTGTTCTATTAAAAAAAAAAATCTCATTGGATTCATCATCATAAAACTTAACAAGGGTGATTACAAATCAATATGCATGTTGATGAACTCAATTAAGAGAGCACTATTGATAGTATTAGTTATGGAAATGAAACATTTGGTCTTAGGATTTGAAAATTTGATATGCCATGGGTTGGTATCATCTGCATTCATGTATCTAATATTTTTATGGATAAAATTTATGCATTTATTATAGTAAGAGGCCACTACTCATCCAGTTATTCTAAGGGAAGCTTGATATAAGTTTACAAAGAAGTGAAATATCAAGAACCATGAGCTTGGTGTATAGTTTTGTGTCCTATAGTAAGAGGGAGTGAAATGCATGTAAGGGGATTTGGGTTATTCTTATCAAATCCAAATAAATTAAGTCTTTTTCTTTTGGGATATTTTTGAGAATTTCATATTTCCTTGATTAACCATACGGAAGTGACATTAATGCCCAAAAAATCATCAATAATAAATTTATTCAATTGATTATCATTGAATAAATGACACTAATGAAGAGAGGTAAGCCATCGACTTGGAAAAGGATTTCACCATTGATAATATCAACCATAAGAAAATTTGTAGATAATTTGATATTTTTTTGAAATATCCTTTTTAAGGATATTTTTTAAAACATATAAAATTATAATTATCTAGACTTAAACACTAAAGCTCTGATACCACTAAAATATCCTCGAATGAGATATTTACTAAAAACACTATAAAACTATAAGATCTAAACATACAACACTAAGATCTAATACCACTAAAATTTCCTAAAGTGGGATATTTACTTAAAAAACTTAAAACTAAAGATCTAATACAACTGAAATACCCCAAAATGGGATATTTATTGAAAACACATAAAATTATAAAATCCACACTCTATGACACTAGGAAAGCTCTTATATTATTGAAATATCCCAAAATGGGATATTTTCTAAAAACACATAAACTATAACAAATCCAAACTTAACACAAAATATCTAATACCACTAAAATATCTTGAATGGGATATTTACTAAAAACATATAGAAATATAACAAAACCCAATTATAACACAAGCTGTGATACCACTAAAATAACCCTACAATAATAGATTGAACAACTCTTAAAAAAAGATAACATAAATTATGACAAAAAAATTACAACCATTAACAACACCAAATGAAGCATACTCCGATGAAGCTCAAATTGTGATTCCTCAATGCAACCACCATAACTAGCTATGGAGGAATCTTTCACCACCAAAATCAATTATCCTATGAGGGCTTTTATCTTTCAAGATTATACACACTTTAATGGATTTTGACTTTAAGAGATGAATAAGTTGAACATAATTTCAAGCTTACAAAATAAGGGGGATTATTATTTTCAAATATATATTTACAAAGGAAGAAGCATGATTATATAAAAAAGGTTTGAGGAGAGAGTGAGGAGAATAAACATGAAGGAGAAGCCAAGAATTTTGACCCATATCCATGTGGGTCTTAAAAGATCAAGGTGGCATGCTTGACCCATGCACAAGGGTTAAAATTGGATGGCATCTTCATAATGCCTCTTTACATCCTCCATGTGCCTCTAAAATGAGTGAGAATCTCCTTTCTAATTTGTCCCCCACTTCAATCAGGAATGGTGACTTGATGCCCCACTATCCCATGTGCTAACCCATCACCTTTTGACTTGTACAAAAGGACTTCACCTGCCAAAATCAATGGATCTCCAAAAAAAATTGACCCATAGCTTTCCATGTGACTCGCATCTCAAGTGAGATCCCCTATGGGCCATGCCACAATATCAACAAGTCACCTCCTCTGTTGCATCACCACCTGTATCACTAGCCATGTCACCATGAATATTGGTATGTGAATAGTGCTAGTGAATAGTACATATGAATAGTGATAGACATATAAAAAATCTCTTAAAAAACCCAAAATAAGTTACAAAAATAAAATAGGCTACTGATATTCATTAAATGTCACATTTGGGAAAAAAGGGGACATTACAAATATTACCTTCCCAAAAGATTATTTGTCTTCAAGCAACCTGGTTAAATTCATGGATCTAAACATCATGATCCAAAAAAAATATTTGGAATTATGCACCCTATATCCACTTCACCACTTGGATATGCATAATAATTGGGAACCACACACCAGGTGATGTTAAATAAAACATTTACTCTAGAGCAATTACAATATTTCCATCTACACCACGTGCTTGGGCTGCCCCATAATTTTCTATATTGTATATGAATAGACCTACACATAGTGAATTATAAAAAACATAATCTCATAAAAAAAAATCATCATTTGTTCCACCATGCCCCAGGGACATGTTTCCCAACTCCTCTATACTTCTAACATGTTGCTCAAGATGGCTTGCCAATGGCCCATTCTCCTTGTTTGCACTTTCATGCACATATTCCACATCTAATGTTGGTAAATTTTATTCCATGATCTCCTCATAACTACTAGACTCATGAAAAGATAAAGAATTACCATTTTTAGAAATGCCAAAATCAGATTTTTCTTCATTCATTGACAAATTAACAAATTTCTCATGCTCTTCTATAGATGGACTCAAGGGCTCCTACAACATTTACAACTCTCTAGCATCCACTTCTCCATTATCTTCATCAAATTTGGGTGTAATTGGATATTACACTTTGATGGTGGATACATATTCACTCACCTATAAATCTTTTTTGTCCATCTTGTGAATTAGCAACTCGATGAACTACTACTGTCATTTGGTAAGTTTAGTGATCTTTTACAAAATTATATCATTTTGTCTTTGCCTCAAGACCTTCTTTTTCATGGGAAATAATTTTGGAAGATATCTCCACTCCATGATCCTTAAAACTCTATCAAAAAACAAATATACAACACAACCTGCATAGGTTAGTAGGATACATAGCCCTGATTCCACTGAAATATCCTTTTTAAGGATATTTACTAAAACACATAAAACTATAATTATCTAGACTCAAACACTAAAGATATAATACCACTGAAATATACTTGAATGAGATGTTTATTAAAAGCACTCTAAAACTATAAAATTCAAACCTACAATACTAATCTTTGATACCACTAAAATATCTCAAAATAAGATATTTACTAAAAACACTTAAAACTAAAGCTCTGATACCATTGAAATATCCCAAAGTGAGATATTTATTGAAAACACGTAAAATTATAAAATCCACACTCTTTGCTATTAAGAAAGCTCTGATACCACTGAAATATCTCAAAGTGAGATATTTTTTTTAAATACAAACTATACAAAATTCAAACTTAACATAAAAGCTCTAATATCACTGAAATATCACCGAATGGGATATTTACTAAAAACATATAAAATAATAACAAAACCCAACTATAACATAAGCTTTGATACCACTGAAATACCCCTAGAATAATAAATTGAGCAACTCTTTTAAATATATAACATAAATTATGACAAAACACTTAAAATTATTAACACACCAAATGAAGCATACTCCAATGAAGCTCAAATTGTGGTTCTTGATTGTAACCACCATGACCAATTAAGGAGGAATCTTTTACCACCAAAATTAGTTATCCTATGAGGGTTTTCATCCTTTAAGATTGTTCACACTCTAAGAGATTTCTTTCTTAAGAGAGGAAGAAGTTGAACACAAGTTCAAGCTTACAAAATAAGGGGTATTATGATTTTCAAAGATATCTTTACAAAGGAAGAAACATGCTTATATAAAAAAAGGTTAAAGGAGAGAGGGAGGAGAAGAAACTTGAAGGAAAATCCAAGAATTGTGCCCCATATCCATGTGGGACTTAGAAGATCAAGGTTGGCATGCTTGACCCATGTGCAAGGGTCAAAAGTGGATGGAATATTCATTATACCTTTTGACTTCTTTCATATGCCTCCAAAATGAGTAGGAATCTCCTTTCTAATTTGTCCCCCACTTTAATCAGGGATAATGACTTGATGTCCCACTATCCCATGTGCTCACCCATCATCTTTTGACTTATTCAAATGTTATTCACATGCAAAAATCAATGTGCCTCTAAATAAATTTGACCCATACCTTCTCATGTGACTCACATCTTAAGTGAGATTCCTCGTGGGCTATGCCACAACATCCACAAGTCACCTCTTCTACTACATCACTACTTACATCACTTGAAATGTCACCATAAATAGTGACATGTGAATAGTGATAGTGAATAGCACTTGTGAATAGTGACAAACATACAAAAAATCCTTTAAAACACCCAAAATAGTCTACAGGAATAAAATAGGCTACTAGTATTCATCAAATGTCACATTTGAGAAAAATGGGGACATCACATTTTTAGAGAGTGAGATATGGTTTTAATGGCATGTAATTAAAAAGGAGTTGGACCTTTAGGAGGTTAAATATATGGTTTTATCTCACTTGGTTAAGATGATTATTCTATATCTTCAAATATAACATGATAAATTTATGATGATATGGTGATTTTCTCATGAGTTCCATTAGAGGATTATTACAAGGCATAGTGTTGAATTATTATAGAAAATTATATTGAGAAGAATGTTTGTAAGAACCATTATGATATTTAGGATGAAAAATAGAGTTTGATTTGAGAGATTTGATAGTAGGATGAAGTTAATCATTAGGTTTAGACTTTTTTGGTGGAGTGGGAAAATCATTAGGAGTTTCATTGGTTTTATTTGTAGATGTAGTTTTTAGAATCGTGCCTTCTTGAAAAATTTTAATACGTTTGGTAATTGGGTATTTATGATCATGATAATATTGATATTTAATCTTTGTCACATTAACGTATTATTAATTTATGTAGTATTGATGATTTAACCATTTAAGGTTTTACATGAGTAATTACCTATGTTTGGTTAAGGAGTTGAGATGTCTAAATTAGTCAAATAAATTGTAATAATTAACTTACTTATTTGTAAATGATTTTGACCTTGTTTGATTTTCTATAAATAATAATAAATGGGGAGAAATAAAGACTTAGCTAAAAATTAACTATCATGAATGATGTGGGTTCTAAAATCAGAGATCTGAATAATACTCTGTGTCATCAATAAGATTTTGATGTTCATCTATTCACTAGACAGTAGCATCTAGTTTGAATTGTAGCACCATCCATGTGTAGTGTCTTTAATGTGATGTTAATATCCCCTTTGGAGGATTATTCCTATGTTTAGGGAGCACTTATGTCTATTTATATATTTTTTTTTTCCTGTATGATTAAAACCTGTAGTTGTGTATTGTACTTAAAAATTTTGATTTGATGTAAAAACTTTAGTTCTATTTACAAGTATGATATGATCAAGAATTGAGTTTGTTAGTAGGATGGACTAGACATCCTCAACACCCCATTCTATAGAGAGTTGCTTACATATCAATACTTTGAAGAGGGATCAAGTCCAATGTAATTCTCTCACCTAGTATTTGATGTATGTGCAAGTGAATGTTAGAATGATAGTGGTCTTGTATTCCTTAAATGTTCTTGAGCCTTGGAATGCTTGAAAATCGGACTTAAGATTGTTTCAGATGGTAGTATGAATAAAATAAATAAAAATAGGGATAATGTACCTTTATTTTTCACAACTTTGTCTTTGGTTTGAATCATTTTTGCATCTATTTTCAATCTAGTGAATAGAGTTGGATTAGACTTATATTTATAGGGTTATGTTGCTTGTGTAGATAATAAAATGAGTTAAGGCTAACCTTAGGAGGGTCACACATTCAAAAATGTATCTATTGGGAAGAGTTAGGGATAAGAATAGTAGCATCCAGTTGGGGACACTAGTGTCATGTGGTTGTAGTGTCTCAAATGTGGTGCTAATATCATCTTGACAGAAAACTAGAAAAGTTGGTTCAGGGTTAGAGGTGACAGTTCAGGGACAACGTCTTGACTAAATGTAAGTGACTATGGTATACTAAATGACTGTAAATATAAGTCTAAGACTCTAGAATGGGTCTATGAAAAGATTAGGAATAAGTTAACTCAAATGTCACTTTTAGCCTCTAATTACCACTTTTAGGTGATTATATTTTCCCCCATTTATGCTATTCATATAACAAAACAAAATTACTAATATAAGTGAAAAAAATGTACTTAGACTTACCTTGGAAGTGAAGCCTGCATAACTGAGTTTGAATATGTGAATTTGGATTTGTGTAATGGAACATGATCCAAAACTAACCTTTATTTGGGTCATTTTTATAGTCTATTAGGCTTATCCTAAATCTAATTTATGTGTACATTTATTATATTTGTAAATGCATTTTATTCCTAGATTTATGAGGTGTGACTCACCTCTCAAATCCACTTGTTAGATTTAAAGTTAATTGCATCTATCCCTTACTCATATGGTACACACTTCCCTATCTTTTTAAGGGAATAGGTCACAAGTGGTACATACATAAGGGCTTGTAAGATCATAATAAAATTGTATGTAACTCTTATTTTCCTCTTCTAACTCTATAAAAGAGACATTTGTCTCCTTTTTTCCTCACTAGATATTATAGCTCTCTCTCTCTTCTTCTCTTGTGCTCTTGATTCAATATTGTACTTGTGGAGATTTTGGTTGCAAGATTTTTAATCAGATCATGTGGGTTTTTCTTCGATGTGTTCGGTTTCTCACTTTAAAATATTTGTCTCAACATTTGTTTCTTGATTTTATCAAGATGATATTATTCTTTGCCTCATCACTTGCTCATTTATTTCAATGTTATTTAGACCTAGGAAATAAATTTGTCATGGTATCAAAGCCATAGGTTTCTAATGTTGATTCTTGAGTGTTTGTGCAGATTTAACAATTAAAAAGATAATATTTTTTCTCTAACTTTTGCTTAAGTTTTATGCACTCTATCCCATTGTTGCAAGTTTATTATAAATATTTTATCATCTTTAATTGTAAATACTCTTTAAGTAGGTTGTCTCCTCTTTTATTCAGATCACAATTTAATATATAAAAAAAAACTCCATTACCATGCTTTTTAACATTGTGATTTTTTAAAACCTTCTAGTTCTTAATTTTCTTATTAATAATGAAGAAATTTTAACTTTAAGATATTTATATATCTCTGAGTTTTTTTCTTCTCTTTTCCGTTAAAAACTTAGCTTTGTCTACCTCATATTGAATCAGAGTTCAAGCTTAGTATAGGCACTTTTATTCTGCACTCTCTTCCCTGTCTCTGGTTTTTTGAATTACATTTTTTTTTAGCTATTTTCTCCTTGCTGCACTCCTCTATTTATTTTTCTTTGGCTTAGCTCTTTATATTTTCTCTCCTGTTAAGCTTTCTTCCTGCCACGACATTCTTGGCTTTGCATTTACATAAGCCTCGACTTACTTATTCTCTTTAAGTATAGCCTCTTTGTTTACTATCCTATTTGCGTATGTGATTTGTATGTTGTTAAGCACTTTTATTTAGGGCCATTTGTATCGCCTTTTCTCTACTGCTACCTTCCATTTGTAGCACAAATTTTTAATCACTTTACTTATTACTTATTTTGGTTGTGATCAAGCGTCATTCTCTCTTATCCTGTGCATTGAAGTTATTGTCCGTATAATTTATTTTATGCACATACGTTCCTTTTTTATTTCTAATGCTTATATGAGCTTTGCACATTTATGGGCGAGCGTTACTATTAAATAAAAATCTTTGTTAAATAAAAAATTCATCTTAGCACTCAACGTGTCTTTGTTTCTTTGGAAAACCATTTTAATACATTGTTATTCCTCTTTTTTAGCATTTCCATGGTTGGCGCTCAAATCTATTATGAGCATTCTGCTTGCCCCTGTGCATGTTGCTTTGATCCATTTTTTAAAAATTCTGATCATTATTATTTCTCTTGATATATTCGCCATGCATGTGGCTTGTGGCATCTCTATCCAAAATTCATTGCATTTAATACAGAAGTTACAATTTTTTGTTTTATTATTCCAAATAAAAAGAAAGTTATGAAATATTCAAACCGTGGAATTCCTTTTTTGTAAGTTTAAACAATTAAATTTGTATGAAGTATTATTTGTTTTCACCTCTTTCTCATCTTTATGACGCATGGCATGAATTACAAAATGCATTAGAAAAAAGAGAGAATTTCAAATGGTGATGTGATCTTTGAATAAGCCAGCACTTTTTTAAAAACAATAAAAGAAAGTTTATTTTTTAAACCCAAATAAAAAAAGCAAGGTTTTTTAATTTTCTTTTTACTCCAAGCAAAATTATTCCTTTTTTTGGTTTACCACGTATGAAAAAAGATTTAACAAACAACAAGCTTTCTTTATAAAATAGTTTTAAATCGTTTCATGAATGATTTTTTTAAGAATTTAATTTTTAAACATTTGGAAAAGCCTTTTACCACATAGATAAGTTTTCACATAAATTTTTGAGAATTTAATTTGTGATTTGGAAAAGTTTTTTATTAATTAAAAATTAATATTTTTCATAAGTTATTTTGGTGTGGATTTATATTTACAATTTAATTGGTGTAAAATTTTAATTTTGATAAATAAGTTTTTCTTAATTAATATTGTTTTGTTTGCCAACTCAATATTTGGTATTCACGTTTTTTTTCGTGAATCATTTTTTGGATATTTAGATAACATGAATGTTTTTAAATGTTCTCTAGATCAATTAATATTTCTAGTCATTTATTTTTTTCAATGATAATCATGTGTCTTTTGTATTCTCATAGCTCTAAAATTGATCATTTATTCAATTTTTAAGCACACTATGCAAACTATTCAAAATGAAGAAATTTGTCTTCTTAAGAAACAAATTGAATGTCAACATAATTTATTACATGCTTTACAAACTTATTTTGTTGAGCAAATACAAATTATGCAATCTTCTATTGACGTTCTAAATAAAAAATTGATGTCTTTAGCACATGATAATGGGTCTAATGATTCTCATACACCTAAAACTTATTTAAACACTTCTTTTACCAACCCCGGATTAAAAATCATATAATATTTGGGCTATTTGGGTGGTGTTAATAAAGTGTGAAAATGGTATTATTGAGCCTCTTTTGCTTACATCTAATACACATTCTATAGGTTTTGGTTTTAATGATTCTCATACTTGTAATGTAAACTTAGAATCTTATTATCCTCTGCATTGAAAGATTTATAATGCATATTTTTTTTACTATACTACTTTTAATGCTCATGTTTTGGTTAAAACTGTTAAACCTTGTGTGCATTATGGAAAAGACAAGTATCATATATCTCATTGTTGGAAATTGCACCCATGAAAATCATGTGGTAAATCCATGCATGATATTTTGCATTGTTGTAAAATAACTAAATCTCTTACCTCTAAGGGTAAAACTATTTGGATTCATAAAAAAAATAAATCTTATAAAGATTTTGACATGTTTTCTTATGATAATTCTTCTAATACTTCACATAGAATATTTTTTTCAAGTGACACATCTTCTTTGTCTCCATTTTGATACTCAATATCTTTTATGCATTCTTTGTTTTTATTGCAAAGGTAATATTCTTTGAATATGTTGACTAACTTCTTTTCATGTAGGTTAACAAACTTTATGATAGAAGTTATCTTTACTCCATTTAATTTTTTGTATATCTACTTTTATTAAATTATGTATTTAGATTTTATTTTTGGCATATTAGTTACTTAACTTGAAATATTGGTGTTAGCTTGCTTGTTTTATAGGTTTGTGGATCATTACTCCTTTTGATTGGTCTTTGTGCTATAGTAAATTGACCACCTTATTTGAAAAAGATTATTGGACATTCTTAGTGATCACAATTTATTTTTTGTATTTTTTAGTGACACATTTTTTATTTCTTCTCTAAACTTTTGTAATTCCTCTTAAAAGAAGTTTCTATTAAGGGGGAGTATTATATAATTTCAACTCTCTTCTTTATGTGTAAATTTTTTTTCCATGTTTGTAACCCTAATTTAAGTTTGAGGGGGAGTGTTGGAGAATTAACTCTTATTTAGGTCTTTTTTATAATCTATTAGACTTATCCTAAGTCTAATTGATGTGTGTATTTATTATATTTGTAAATGCATTTTATTCCTACCTTTATAAGGTGTCACTTATTGTTCCTAATCCACTTATTGGATTTAGATTTAATTACATCTAACTCTCCCTTCCCCATATGGCACATACTTCCCTATCTCTTTAAAGGAATAGGTCACAAGTGACACACACATAGAGGCTTATAATGTCATAATGGGATTGTATGTAACTTTCATTTTCCTCTTCTAGATATATAAAAGATCCCTTCATCTTCTTTTTTTCTCACTATAATCTTATAGCTCTATCTCTTATTCTCTTATGCTCTTGGTTCAATCTTTTACTTATGAATATTTTAGTTGCAAGCCTTCTAATATAATCACATGAGTTTTTTTTTTGATGCATTCAATTTTCCACTTTAAAAGTTTTTCTCAACATTTGTGGTTTGATTTTAGAAAGGTGATATTATTCTTTACCTCATCATTTGCTCATTTATTTCCATATTATTTCAACCTAAAAAATAAATTTCTCAAATCAAATATGCAAAAAATAGTCCTTGCTTAAGATATAATCAAAAGCAAAAGACTATGTTGAAATGAAATTACTAAAGAAAGTTGAGTAAAGAGAGAGGAAAAAAAATGAATATACCTAATTGGATATGCAAACCAATGTATGAACCTGGTGACAACCTATGTGTGTGAATGTACATAGTGATCATATCATTAAATATTTTGGACTGAGTTGATGGCTTGATCAATCCTCATATAAGTGGCTCAAGAACTCAATTTGGTTTTGGTTCAGTCATTATCCACCCTTGGTGGATCCTGATCTCTATGAATAGCCTGGATAAGAATGTATGTGTATCAAACCCTCTCATGTAAGTGGCTTAATAATTTAATTAGGCCATGAATCCATCATTGCCCCTATGTGAATTACATGTATCTATAGTTGTATTGTGCAAAGTGCTAAAAGTATCTAACTGATTAATCTAACTATGTATTCGACTGCATGGTCACTTGGTTATATTAAGCAGATCTAAGCCATTTGAGAATGTCAACCACTGCAGATGGAGTAAGGCATGAATATAGTGATAACTTAGAATGTGATAGTAAGTGTATATGATGCAAAGAATGACATGGAATTTTCCATTCCATCTGATCAATATGTCTGAAACCGAGTATATGGAAGCATGTGTTGTGCATATGCCCATAATCTGGTATATGAGTATACTAAATCTAAATCAAGTATGTAATAATTTAACTTATGTAATAGATCTGAATGTATGAGGCATCATTTTGTGCATGATGCCCCAAAATTTGAGTAATTAGTGTGAATCTAAATTGAAATGACTAAATTTGAGGTATATATAAACATAAATACCAAACTTGTGACTATATTTGTGAAAGTCTATACTATGACTAGTGTACTAGTATGAATGATCTATATTATCCTAAAGTTTGGGCAAGTGGATAGTAGCATCTTGTAGTGGATAGTATCACCCTATGGCACTAGTGTCCCAATTTGGGTGCTAGTGTCCTAATCTGGGCACTAAAGACTGCATGGTTTGATCTCTATGTGGTATGAACTAACTATTAAACCTCTATTCTATTTTGTGTCTAACTTGAGTCTTATTTATGCAATTAAGCCTATGTGCTGAAATGTATCTATGAAAATCAAAAATAAGAGTCTAATGATGTAGAGGCATCAAGTAGTTCAATGTAATCAAATGTGTTTGGTTATGATTTTGAACTAAGTTTGGTGTTAAAGGTCTTATAAGGACCCAATAAGGGTGGTATAAGTCATAGATGTCCTTGTATTTGGTGTTTCTTGGCTTGGGAGAGTTTCTTGCCAAAACACCAATTTGAATACTTGAATTTGAATTAAAATGTTAGGAGTCTTTTGAGTAGTTGTTAAAGAAAGTTATTGTTAAGAAAATGTTAGTATAGGGTAATTTGTGAGTCTAAGTGGGTTTAGAAAGGTTTTCCATGTACATTTCATAAGGAGGTGGCAAAAACAAAGAAATGTGAATGTAATATCCATATGAAGGAAGTGCCAAGAGAGTTAGTTAACTAGGAGGTAGTTTTTCATATATGTAATGAGTTTTGGATTGAATTGGGTGTTAGTATCATAGGAAAATAAATTTTATGAGTTAGGGATTTAGTTATAATTTTGATAAGAGGTAGAGGTACAAAGGAGACTTAGGTTTGAAACAAGAACTCTATATTTTATAACTTGAAGGACTAAGTTGTAATGCATAAGATTAATGAAGTTGAAATATTAAAGTATTATCTTTGTTTATATATATTGATAATGTTATATGGATGCATATTTGATTTTTTAATTCCTTAATATGTTTGGTAACTTTGTAATTCAAATTGAAAAATGCTGTATGACTGGACTATGTCAATACTCTATATTGAATCTAAGAGATAATGTTTAAGAACCTATCAAGTAAGTTAAAGTGAAATAGAAATGGAACCCAAGTGATACTATTTACATATATATATGGTGTTTTTTATCAATAAGAGGTAAAGGTTCAATTTGAGAATCCTACAAGTGTTTTATTCAATAAGTTTGTGAGTACCCTATTTATAATAAACAGTAAAAGAACCTACTGAATGATACAATAGAAAATGAATTTTAGTTTTTGTGGCATAAAAAATTATGTATAAAGATGGTGAGATGCAAATAAACCTTGAATAAGTTTTAAAAAAACTTAGGTAAGCAAATATGTAGTGAAAACCTTGTTGTAAGTTGAACAGATGCAAATTATGTTACAGAACCTTGTGAAATTCATGTTTTGAATGTGATTAGAGGTTAGACCAAAGAAGTTAAAGCTTAGAAAATTTTCATACAGGTAGTTTATACTTTATTATGGTAGTTTAAGGTTTTAAAGTTCAAATAAAATCAAATAATCAAATTAGAACTCTCTCGGGTTAGCTACAGTCTACAAAAACCCTAGTTTAGGGTTAAAACTAAAAAGTGGAATATCTATTGATTGAACTAATGAATCCTCATGAAACTTGGTATTTTATTAGTTTTAAATATTATATAAAGTAATATGATGGTTTTAGACATGTATTATCACTTTAGGTATTAATTTTGAAGACTATGTGTAAAAGAAAAGCCTAGAGACCTAATTAGGTATGCACAAGAGTGATATAAGGTATCTAGGAATTTAATTAAGACTTGAAAATTCATAGGAAGGTAAAATATGATAGAGGGTGTCCTAAAGTACTTTTGGTATATCAATATTCATCTATAACATTCCGTACCAACTATAAAATCCTAAAAGAAGGCTACTAGTAATGAAGTGAGGTTAAAGGTTGGAGATGCAAAGAAGGTAATTGAGGTTATAAGATGGGTTTGATTGGGGAGAGATAAGTTTGTGTCAGGCGATCTGTAGCTCTACCAATTAGAGCACAATTGATTACTTTATTATATGCAATTAAACACGGAATTATACCAGAATGATAAAGTAGCTAGAAACTTGAGACAGCAAAGAATTTGAGAGACAATACACACTCTTGTATTAAATACTACTAGAAGAAAATACAATAAGGAAGATGCCACTTCTTCCTCCACCTCAAAGGCTTGCCACACCTCAAGACCTTCTTCCCTCTCTCTCTTGCTCAACACAACAACTCTAAAGCTTGAGTTATTATCCCTCCTTGAATGCTTCAGCTGATCTCCTTGACCTTGCTAGCTTCAATGCTTTTACTTGCCTTCTTGATTATTACAATACATACCTTATGGGTCTTTAAATAAGATCCCATGCTTACAAAAATAGAACTCTAGTTACAATAATTAGACACGCAGCTCGTGACTATAATTAGTCAATTGACATGCAAACACTCGCTTCACTTAACTGACTGTTCGTCAACAGCAGTTCCAAAAAAACACAGGCGACCGACGCCGGTCCTTGCTGGTCTGGTGCTATCGACGTCGGCTGACTCCCTGCCGTTGCTGGTCTCCTTCTCCACTGCATATAATCGACGTCGGTCATACTGCCGATGCCGGTGGCTCTGGTTCTTCAGCATCCTTCCTTCTGTCTGCAAATAGTTGAAGCTTTTAGCTCCACACCATAACAATCTCCCACTTGGAGATAAACAGATGCAACTTGTACCTGTACCTATACACCATCTATTTTGTTCCTTAGGCTCTGTATCCCTCTTCAAAGTCACTCTTGAAGACCAACCACCATGCAAACCTGTGATGCAATATCTGTATCTTATGCCACAAGAATTTTGCTACTCCCAAATTCTCCATGACATACTTCTGAACCAACTCTACCCGTAGCTCAGAAAACTCCCTGTATATGAAACCCTGCAACAAGTAACACAATACAGTAACAGGATAATGTAGCTAATATTATCCAACCTGGTAAAGATAAAATACAATGGTCAAACCTCCATTGTTCTGCAGCATAATCAAGACCATATACCATAGCCTTCTGTCTCATGTGTCCATCCACTCTCTTCTCTAAAACGGGAATCCATCCCTCTATCCAGTGCTTCCTTCTAGCTGACAACACTACCAATAAATACCTGTTTGGTTCTCCAAGGACTCACACTCCTCATCCATGCCAAGCTCCCACTGTTTCTGGATTCTACCTGCATTTCACTTCCATCTTCCTAGTTCATGACTATCAGTATGCAATATAAAGAAGGTGAACAACAAATATGAGGTTCACATACCTTTCCTGACCTCCACATGGGTGATTGAGACTTATTGATTCACCCAACATCCATTCCAGTGACCGATCTAGGCCATCTCCCAGTCTGCTCCTGACCGATGTCGGTTCCCTGCACTGACCCTGACTACCGACGTCATTTCCCTGGCCGACGTCGGTGTCCCTCCTGTCGATGTCGGTCCTTATGACCAACGTCAGACTTCTTCAGCCCAACCTACCGACCCTGCTGGTATGCACATGACCGATGTCAGTATCTAGATGACTGACGTCAGTGCCAAGCGATCGACATCGGTATCTATGTGTTCCTGTAAGTGATGAAATGTTCATCCGCAAGCTCTTCTTGGATCAAACCTCTATCCATGCTACCCTGCTCAGATTTATTCAGCCCCTGTGACTGATCTTTGTCTTTCATCTCCTTCGTAAACACCAAGGCTTCTTTGTTCCTGTCAAAAGCATCAAATTTCCTCTTTCTGCAATGAATTGTATCTATGCTTTTCAAATTTGAACACATACCTTTTGAATCAAGAACTTCCATTCCCTTCCTATTCTTGTGACCAAGCCTATTAGGCCACATCTTCGAATCTACACCAGAGGTAGAATCAGTAATACAAGTAGACAGATAAAGAGTATCTACTTTCTTACCTCTTGCTAGAACAAGTGCTCCCTTGGTAACCTTCCAAGAATCCACTGTGAGGGTTATTGTGCATCCCTCATCTCCCAACCTTCCTACAGAAATCAGACTCTGCTTCAGAATTGGAACATGCATGACTTCTTTCAACACCCATGTGTTGTCAATCTGTAATCTCAGCTGCACTTTCCCTTTGCCAACTATCTGACAAGGCGTACCATCCCCTAAATAGAGCACTCCAAAATCTCCCTGTTCATACTCATAGAACAAATCTCTGTTTGGGGATGCATGAAAAGATGAAATAGAATCTAAAATCCATGATCCTACCTGACTATCCGAAGAAAGTATGAGAGCGTCCTGCATCACAATATTTGCATCCTTTGCTTCTTCCATACCTGCATGTTGGTTCTCTTTATCTCTCAACCAACACTCCTTCTTTGTATGTCCTTTCTTTCCACAAAACTAGCAGGTAATACCTTTGGACTCAGATCTCCTTCCCGACCTTGATTTCCCTTGCTCAACCTTCTCCCTTTGCCATCCCCTACTTTTTACACTTAGAGCATTCCCTGATGATTCACCTGAGCTTCTCCTGCGTATTTCCTCATTCAAGATCACACTCACAACATCATCAACTTTTAAGATTTTAGAAGCAGATGCAAAATTACTTACTTCCATAACCATACCATCCCAACTTTTAGGCAAAGAACATAAAATCAAGAGAGCCTTTACCTCATCATCAAAAACAATATTGACTGAAGCTAGTTGGTTTACCAAACCATGGAAATCACTGAGATGAGTATGTACCGATCCACCTTCCTGCATTTGCAAAGTAAATAGCTGCTTCATAAGATATACCTTATTAGAAGCCGAGGGATTTTTGTATAAATTCGCCAAAGACTTTATCAACTCTTCTGTTGTCTTACACTATGATAAGCTAGAAATCACAAACGATGCAAGGCTCAACCTTATGGAACCAAGAGCCTTCCGATCAAGAACGTTCCATTCTTCATCCTTCATATCTGTGGGCTTGCATACAACCCCACCCAATGGTAAGTACAAATCCTTCTGATACAGATAGTCCTCAATCTGCATCCTCCAATGTTGATAATTCTTGCCGTTAAACTTCTCCATTTGTAGCCTACTTTCTTCTGCCATTGCTGAACTCCCACACAATCAGAAAACCTTGTGAATGACCTGTAATCAAAAAACAATACCCTGCTTCCTGCAAACCGTAGCTCTGATACCACTTGTTAGGGGATCTGTAGCTCTACCAATTAGAGCACAATTGATTACTTTCTTATATGCAATTAAACACGGAATTATACCAGAATGATAAATTAGCTAGAAACTTGAGATAACAAAGAATTTGAGAGACAATACACACTCGTATTAAATACTACTAGAAGAAAATACAATAAGGAAGATGCCACTTCTTCCTCCACCTCAAAGGCTTGCCACACCTCAAGACCTTCTTCCCTCTCTCTCTTTCTCAACACAACAACTCTAAAGCCTGAGTTATTATCCCTCCTTGAATGCTTCAGTTGATCTCCTTGACCTTGCTAGCTTCAATGCTTTTACTTGCCTTCTTGATTATTACAATACATGCCTTATGGGTCTTTAAATAAGATCCCATGCTTACAAAAATAGAACTCTAGTTACAATAATTAGACACGCAGCTTGTGACTATAATTAGTCAATTGACATGCAAACACTCGCTTCACTTAACTGACTGTTCGTCAACAGCAGTTCTAGAAAAACATAGGTGACCGACGCCGGTCCCTGCTGGTCTGGTGCTATCGATGTCGGCCGACTCCCTGCCGTCGCCAGTCTCCTTCTCCACTGCATATAACCAACGTCGGTCATACTACCGACGCTGGTGGCTCTGGTTCTTCAGCATCCTTCCTTCTGTCTGCAAATAGTTGAAGCTTTTAGCTCCACACCATAACAGTTTGTTAATATTCATAGAGGCTATCTATATGTAATATAGTAAAAAAAATACCTAGATAAAGAATCCATGTGTTTTGGTCAAACAAGTCTATAGCCTAGTGAAGTCTAGTGTATGAGACTACATGAATAGAAGTGAGAAGATGAAAAGAATGAGAATTATGATGGAAAATGAAGTGTATGGTAGGTATAAGGTAGTATTGAATAAATCCAAAGAATTCATGAAGGTAGATAGAAGTTAGACTTAGTCAAGAATTATTTAAGAGAGAGAATGAAAAGATTCAATGCAAGGAGTTTTTTGATTACAGGTATTAGAGTTGGGATAGGAGCATAAAATGAAATAGGTATCTACATCATTTGGTATCAGAGAAATATAAAGTTCTAGGGAAGAAGATAAATCTATTCATCAATCATAACAAGGTACATATTTTGTTTTTAATTTCATTTGACTTTTTGATGTATTGATGAGATATTGTTGATGGGATGAGTGAAAAGTAAGAGTGTGAAAGGCAACCCTAATTTGAATCCTCATTTCGAGGACCTCTTTCAAAGCCCTGCACCTCTTTCCAATAATCTTTTTATGGGTTATGATAAGTGGGATCCTATCATAGAACTTACTAATCTCCCATATCAAATCCTATTTTATGAATTTACATGGACTTTTCTATGTAATCGTAATCATCTTATGTAGTTTTTTTCAAAATGAACATCCCTCATCCTCCCCTAGTCGGATACGAAGCTACCTTATCTAGATCTAAAGATAACATTTTACAATAGTGTGAAGAGATGTTTATACATGTTGATGAAAAAATGGACTCTTCTCTTTCCCTTAAATTTCCCATTGCTTCTATGATCCATGATGAGATTTTACTTCATGTGGACAATCCTCCTCTTTTTACTAGTGTCCAAATTGGTGATAGCCAAGTCAAGAGTGCTTTGATTGACAAGGTTTCTAGCACTTGCATTACCTTTATTGACTTTATCAAAAACTTGGGATATTCTGAGTGTAATGTTAAATCTACATGTATCACATATCAAGGCTATGAATAAAGGAAAATACCTCCTTTATGTTATATGTGGCTCTCCATTACCATCCCACCTATCATCATTCATGTGAATGTGATGATCTTCAAATTTACTCTATCCTATAACATCTTTCTTGGTAGGCCATGGAATCATTGCATGATGGCATTTACCTCTTCCACTTACCAATGTGTCAAATTTAATCACAATGGATCCATTTACAAGATTCAAGGTCACACTAATCCTTGTAATTTTGAATAATTCCAAGAATGTGGTGTTTCAATATTCCTACCCTTGAACCTTTACTAAGCATTCTATTTTATGAATCTCAATGGTTTAATTTTACTATCAATTCCACTTGAGGTTATAATGGTCACTCTAAACTCATCAAGAATAGACCCCTAACCTCTTAGATTCTGATGATGATGAGCCTGATGAGATCAATCTCAAGACCAAAATTTTTTATCTCTCACCTCATCTTATCTCTCAGATTCCCACTTCTTTGCAACCTCATTCTTGTCAACCACCTTGTGATGCTATACCCATTGTCTTAACTAAGACTCAACATTCCATTCATCACACCACATTGGATGATAATATCATCCTTACTTTTACCATTTATATTCATATATATGATTATGATGATGGTTATACTTTAGATGATCTATTTTAAGGAGATCTAATTCAGGTCTAAAATGCTAAAATTATTAATTATTGTTCCTCTTTGCTTCAGTCTTTTAATATCTATTCTAGTATTCCATCTTATATTTTTCTTAATTTTAGTATTTTTCCTCTTTATTGTAGGGTAGAGATGGTGCACACACCTCTAGTTTCTTAAGAACCTCATAAGAGTATGCTTATAGATCGTGTTATGTCTAGTCCCTATCATGTTGCTAGATACCATGACCCCTCTAGATGAATTATCCATGAGATGATTGCAATTATTCTTTAGCCTTATATGGACCCTACCCCTCCATCAGTAGAGCCTAATTTAGATCTTATTCTTGTTTTAGCTGAATCTCTTCCTAATTCTAATCCTATTTTTCCTTTAGTTGAGCCTTGTCTATTTTCTCCACCAACCCCACCTTTTATTGGTGATGGTTTGATCCCTTTACCATAACTGGATCCTTCACCCACCAAATGGGCCGATCAACCTTATTATGACATTCATAAAAAATTTGATCATTGAACTAGAGACTATTCACAATACCAATCTTCATTGGCTTCTATTTCTCCTCCTCCTCTGAGTACACCCACCAAGTATAATCATAACCATATTTGTTGCTTCCATATCACATATAACCATTCATCCACACATTTTCAAAAGTTTCAATAATATATTGATACCTTGAATTCCACCACTCCTCATCCTTTAAAAAAATTATAACTCCCCCAAAAATATTACCTCAGCATCTTCCTAAGTACAGAGAGGTATATTATCTCTAGCACCAATATGGTATACATCACATTGATTTTATCCACATCCTTTAGAAACATCTTAAGGATAACCTCCTAACCATTCCTTCACCTTGTACCCTTCCTCACATAGTTCATTCTCAAAATAACTCTCCCACTTCTTCCCCAGTAGTTCCACCTCTTGTGGTCCCTTCTCCACCTATTGTTCTTCCACCCATGAATCCCTCATGCATGGACCTTCCATCACTTGAGGAACCTTATCCACCCATGAATCCCTCACTTGTGACACATTCCCCACTGGTGACCCCTTCATCTCTTATAGAAACCACTCCCATGCATTCTCCTAAGCATCCCTTGTCTAATAACCCTCATCAGCATGATCCTTTAAGCATTCCTACATTTTATATCGAGGAGTTTTGATGTGAATTATTTTCTCAACTTTCACTAAAGATTGATGAGACTTTATTTGTAGCTCACATTCAAATTCATAGAGACTTATCAAATGTTATGGATAATGTGTCTGGAAAAATATATCAGTACTTATGAACACATGCACGGTGTTCTTACATTTTCATTTGGATTAGACATGTGCTCCAACTTTACATTTATCTATTTTCATATCATTTGACATTGTTTCAAATTATTATCTATCTTACATGATGACTTTTGTTTTAAATTAAATGTTTATTATGATGTCATCTTATGAATTTATTTTTCATAATTGCTTTTTTTTTCTTCTCAAGTTCATTTTCTTGACTCCCTTTTTCTTTTTCATGATTGTTTTCTATCTTATCTCTATAAACACAAATAATAGTTATTGTGACTTGGTTATATAAACCTTGATCCCTTTAGTCATTCCTTTTTCCAATATGACAAGTTAGCAAACAATTCATCTCCTTATAATCTCCTTTTAATAGTCTACTTTGGATCTCCCTTTATTCCCCTTTTATTCCCTTTTATAAACTAAGCATACACATGGTTAAGATTTGAGATAACATGCTAATTTATCATTAAGCCTAAGTGTTCTAGTCAATCATTTCTTTGGATACTTAGCTTCTTTTAGTCTAAGCCTAAATCTCATTCATGTGTATCACTCTATCTCTCATGTTTGGTCATTCCAAGTCTATATGGACGAGGAATCTTAAAAACCATAAAAACATTCAAAATCCAAATCATTTAACAAAAGGAATGATCTAAAAGATAAAAATTAAAATCTTCAAAAGTCAAATCACACTAAAAGACATAATTCTAAACACATCTCCTTTCTCTAATCAAAGCTCAAACAAACTCCACAGTTGGTATCATGATAGAGTTGAGGTCCATTAGGGTGCGATAGAATAGTAGATTAGAAAATGAGAATAAAAAAATATTTTAGTGTTACTTACTTTGTCACGCAAGTACTTAATATTCACAGTAGATTGACAACTTTGTAAGGGGTCTTGAATAATAGGGAACACATTGTGGGAAGGTAGGTCCATTTTAATTTTTTTTATTCAAAAATACCAAAATGAGTTGATATTAGTAGTACACTTATTTGCCTACACAACTTTATGTCTATAACGAACTGGTATCCTTTGTATATTGGTGGTCACTAGTCACTTAGTGTCTTTTCATGTCCTTAGTGTGCCTCATGTTTACTAAGGTCTCATCATAAGATGCCTATGTTATGCTTCTTACATTCCCTTTTTCACACCCTACAACCCTAATATTTCCCTTTGAGAAATATTGTTCTATTCACTGATCACTTCCCCAGGGATTCCGTTTGTGAGTTATAGTGTAAGACCATAGATAGGACCTAACCTTCCTCATAAGTTACCAAATTTTCACATTCCCAATCAAAACATCCCCTTTGACCAGATTTTAACATTGTTTCCACCTCGTTGGTTTTCCCTTTGTGAGTTACAGTGTAAGACCATGGATAGGACCTAATCTTCCTCACAAAATTTTCCAATATCCAAGTCACAATGAAATTACATGTGTCAAATATTAAATAAGATGTGATTGATTATGAGTTACACATCATTAACACACTTCCCATATTTATTTAGTATGTTGTATGCTTACTTCATTAATCTTTCATCTTTTATCTTCTTATTTTTTGATCACATGTAAGAATCCAACCACTTTTCTTAACTTTTTTATACTTCCCAACTTGAATTATTGTGATTAATTTAAGACCATGTTTACCAATTTTGTATATCTTTTCATACTTCCCAACGTGATGTAGTGTGATTGATTGACTTAATTGATTTATTTTTATACCATTGTTCTTTCACGTGCTTTCCATTTTATTACGTTCTTTTCATACTTTCCAATATGACTAGTATGATTTTACTTGTTTTAATTTTGTGCCAGTCTTTTTTATGGTTTAAAAACAAAAAATTTCCATCTTATTTACCACTTTTTGGTTTATTATACTTAGTCATATTTTGTTTTACACATTTCCCAATGTGAACTAGTGTGTAGTGCATTTGTTTTTGATTAATTATACTTTGTCAAAGTTATTTTTGCACATTTCTTTTTAACCATGCATGTGTCCTAGATAATGCTAGAAAAGAAAACACAACACATATATTTCCTATAACATATACAACACAAGTAAAATACATGTGCTAAAAATAAATATATTTATGCATCCACAACCATAACCATAAATTAACACATACGATCAACATCCAACTACCAAAATAAAATCTCTCTCTCTCTCTATATATATATATATATATATATATATATATCATGTGTTTTTGATATAAAGTAAAAAATACATTACTTCAACTCTAAGGCTGGGCTCTTTCATGTCTATCTTACGTCATAGACACACTGCTCATAGATACCTCAAATAGTCCATTTTGAATAGTATGTTGCAATTAGGCTATCTGAGATCTCAAGCTTACTACCTATCCTTGTAGGTTGGCCACCTAAGCCTATACCTATCCTAGCTAAATAGTGGTAGCCAAATTCATGACTCTCTCCTAATCCATGCTTGTGCCTCTCCCACTTCTACCCTTGATGGTGGTTGTAGTCCATCTCCACATGCCTAAATTTACCTCATGGCCTCCTCTACTAGTCTGAACCAGCTCACCTGAGGTGGGGAAGATGTTACCATGGGATCATTCATTGTGGTAGGGTCATATGGTGTTAGCACCCCATCCAAAATATCATGGTGTAATCCATCACCAAAGATCGCCATCTAATCTCCTCTTCATCTAAAATATCTACAAAATTAAAACAAGATCTATGTTGGATCATAGATATATCTCAAAATCTATCTATCTACAATCTATCAATCAATCTTACACAATTGTTATTATATCTCAAAGCTTAAATATTACAACCATTTATTACCTTTCTTGGTGTCATCAATCACTATCTCCCTATATGCTCATCCATCAATCATGGTCTCTTCATTAGCTCATCCTCTAAGTACCTCATGTTTGGGATGCCTCCTAATCAAAGCAAACTTTGGGGTCACCACTTGTGCACATATCAAGCCTCACCTTAGTGGTGCATTTATAGACTAGCTCTAACCTAGACTAACTAATAGGTCATCCTAGATGACCACCCTCTATTCTCTCTCTCTCCACTGGCATCTCCATCAATGGTGTGACTAAGGTGATTGCTACTCTTGTTGTGATACCAATTGTGGTACCTATGGAATTCTTACATCCACATCCATGCCCTCTCTAGCTACTAGATATCTTGCTCAACTAGTCCATGGTCCCACATTGCATAGTTTGATCTCTAATTTTGCAATTATCACTCCTCCTCCTCTACCCCTTATCTCTCTTGCATGTTGAGCCCAAAATATTGGCACCACTATAGGAGTCATCAGGTGAGGGATTTAAAACTATCCTAGTAAGAGTGCCATTAGATGTGGATTTACCCACCAAATGTAATGGCCAATGATCTACACTCATGCTAACACTGGTACCATCATCACCTAACTCAGCCAAATAATCACAATGTGTGAATAAGCCTACCACATAATCTCTCCTCATGTGATTATCTATAATGTTGGCATGTGGGGCATGAATCATGACACTTGATCTAATTTCCATTTCAAAACCCAAGGAAACTAATCCTCAACCACATGGGGTAACCTAACTAGATGATACATCAAGAAACTCTTTTATATCTAGGCACTCAACAATACCACTATCCCCATGGTCTTCTACCCTTTACACAACATCCCATACATATCATGCATGAGTTAAACCTAGATGATAGAACCCAAGTCATAAAGTGACCCATACTCTAATATCTATTGACACAAGGTTATTACATATAGTGGTACCTTGTCATCTCACTTGTGACATAACACTCATGTTGTTATAAGCCCTATCATAACCTTCTAGATATCAAGAATATGTGTAATATATAAATTAAACAAACTCACTCTCAGTCATGGATAAATCTTATCTGAGTATGTCACCCATTGGGCTAATGCTCACCTCTCCTCTTGATCATCCAGTATCCCCATGATTATCAATGTTCCACCATAGGAAGTCCAAGTAATTCATGGACATCCTCTAATGTGATACCAACCTCTATGGTATCCCCATCCACCACCCATCTAAAATTATTATTCTAGCATTCCCAGACTCTTAGGAACATGACCACTAAATCAACACTCAATGGGACCCATCATATCTCCATGATGCCTCCAAATCCTAACATGACCAATCTAGCTCTGTCTACATCTATTAGGCACTTCAATAAATCTAGTAGCCATGACACATCTACTAATTTCCAAAATATCTAGTGCCTATGCAATAATTAAACATTAAAAGATGTCTTAGACCTCCATATCACTTATATTCAAAATATATTCTTTTTCATTTTAACAAAAACCACCTAATTTTCCTTAATTTATTCATTTTTTACTAGTTTAACTTATTTTTAGCTTAATTGGCCATTTTAGTACTCAATCGAGCACCCTGGGATTTAAAAGTAATATATCAACCATTTTCCCTCATTTTAGTAATATATCAGCCACTTAGTAACTAACTAAGTTGACCCTATAATACTAGGTCAACCACTTAACCTTAAACAACTAAGTCAGCCCTTCCTTTCCCCTATAGTACTAAGTCATCTTTTTGACTTAACAAACTAAGTCAACCATGGGGTATTAAGTCAACCTTTTACCCAACCAAGTTAGCCAAGATGTACTAGGTCAGCAATTTAAAAAGTTTAGTTTCTACCTACTTGGTCAACTAGGTCGACCTAGTTCTTTCAAAAATGATGACTCTTTGACCCATTGTAATAAATTCCTTTGGCATTTATTACTTTGATCCCTTTCAACCCAATTCCCAATTTGACCCCTAATATCTCTCAAACTTTCCTAAAGTTCATTTTGGTATATAGATTTGGTCTAATTTACAATTTTATATAAAACACTCAATTTCAAATAAAATTCGTTAAAATTTTTGAAATTCTCAGTTGCTTACCTATGTTGCACTCACTACAGCTACTAAGCATCCTCCTCATCTCAATTATCATCTCCTCACCATCTTGATTCTCTAGGATTTTTCTAAGTCTCTTATAGCTCTATTTTTCTCTTAGAATAGTCAAACAATAGCAAATGAATTCTTTTTCACCCTATTTAAAGTTACCATTCAAAATTATTTACCTTTCACATATTTACCATCAAATTTCTTATTTTTATCATATCTTTTTTTTTACTAACTCATTTTTTGAACCATAAATTTTTTTGGAATCCTAAGATCATAGATAATATTTTCCACTATTAAGAAGAGAGAGAGTTTTTGGAAATCTCAAGAGAATGATCTCAAGAGTGAGATTGATATAGAGAGAGTATTCTCAGGTGAGGATAAGAAAGAAGAAGACTCAAAGAGAGATGAGAGAGAGAGAGAGAGAGAGAGAGAGAGAGAGAGAGAGAGAGAGAGAGAGAGAGAGAGAGAGAGAGAGAGAGAGAGAGAGATAATAGCCTTGGAAAAAGCTTTGCATGGTGAGAAGATGAATAATGAGGAGTTGGTATAGGTTGCATTAATGGAGGATAAAGGATAACAAAAAGAAGCATTCATGGTAGAAGTACATCAGATTAAAGTAGGTAGACAATAAATTGGCTTGGTATTTGTTAAAATCATGTAGATGATAACAAAGGAATGTGAGATAAAAAGTGTAACAACCATGTTTTGGAACATAACTAGTCCATATGATAGAGACAAAGAGGAAAGAAAGAGTACACATCAAGTGTTAGTCAGTACAAGTAATCATTGAAAATAATGAATCAAAATTATCTATGATAGAGGGAAGCATGAGAAAAAATAAGATCAAATGAATCATGAAGGATATAAGTACCAAAGGATGATCCAAGGAACTTGAATTGGAAGATAAGGAAGAAAGGCACAACAACCAATTCTTTCTTGCCCAAGAGTATGATGTAGAGGCATCAAGTAGATCAATGTAATAAAATGTGTTTTTTATGATTTTGGCCTAAGTTTGGTGCTAAATATCTTATAAGGACCCAAGAAGGTTGATAAAAGTCATATATGTCCTTGTGTTGGGTGTTTCTTGGCTTGGGAGAGTTTCTTACAAAAGCACCAATTTGAATATTTGAATTTGAGTTAAAATGTTAGGATTATTTTGAGTAGTTGTTAAAGAAATTCATGTTAAGTAAATATTAGTATACGTTCATGTGTGAGTCTAAGTGGGTTTAGAAATTTTTTCCATGTACATTTCATAAAGAGGTGTAAAAATTCAAGAAATGTGAATGTAATATCCATATGAAGGAAGATTCCAAGAGAGTTAGTTATCTAGGAGGTAGTTTTTCACATATGTAATGACTTTTGGATTGAATTAGGTGTTAATATCATAGGGAAAGAAAATTTAGGAGTTATGGAGTCAGTTATAATGTTGATAATAACCAAAGGTATAGAGGAGACTTAGGGATGAAATGACAACTCTATATTTTATGTCCTGAAGGACTAAGTTGTAATGCATATGATTAATACAGTTGAAATATTAAGGTGTTATCTTTGTTTCTCTCTATTGATAATGCTCTATGGATTCATATTTTATGTGTCGATGCCTTAATATGTTTGGTAACTTTGTAATGCAATTTAAAAAGTGGTGTATGATTGGATTGTGTCAATACTTTGTATTGAATATGAGAGATAATGTTTAAGAAACTATCAAGAGTAAGTTCAAGTGTAATGTAAATGGAGCCCAGGTGATGCTATTTACATAGATATAGTGTGTTTATTATCAATAAGAGATAAATATTCAAGTTAAGAATTTTGCAATTGTTTTTTTCAATAAGTCTACGAGCACCCTAATTATAATAGGCAGTGAAGGAACCTATTGAATGATAGAAGAGCAAATGACTTATAGTTTTATATGTCACAAAGATTTTGTAGAAAGATAGTGAGATGCAAAGGAACCTTGAAAGAGTGTTCAAAAACCTTAGGTAAGCAAATGTGCAGTGAAAACTGTGTTCTAAGTTGAACACAGTCAGACTGTGTTACATAACCTTGTGAAATTCATGTTTTGAACATGATTAGAGGTTAGACCAAAGAAGTTAAAGATTAGAAAATTTTCATACATGTAGGGAATAATTTATTCTAGTAGTTTTTAGGTTTGAAATTGAACAAAAAAATCAAATAATAAAATTAGAAGCATCTCATGTTGGCTATAGTCTGCAAAAACCCTAGTTTAGAGTTAAAACTAAAAAGTGGAGTAACTATTAATTAAACTAATTAATACTCATGAAACTTGGTGATTTATTAGTTTTAAATGTTATCAAAAAGAATATGATGGTTTTAGACATGTGCAATCAATGTAGATGTGGATTTTGAAGATTATGTGTAAAAGAGAAGCCTAACACCTAATTAAGTCTATGCAAAAGTGAGATAAGGTATCTAAGAAGTGAATTAAGAATTAAGACTTCATAGGAAGGTAAAATATGGTAGAGGGTGTCCTAAAGTGATTTTATTTTCTTAGTATTCATCTGTACTATTTTATACCAACTAGAAAAGTGTAAAAAAGGCTACTAGCAATAAAGTGAAGTTAAAGGTTTGAGATGCAAAGAAGGTACTTTAGGTTTTATGAGGGATTAAATTTGGTAGATATAAGTTTGTTAATTTTCATAGAGGATATCCATGTGGAAGATAGTCAACAGAAGACCTAGATCAAGAATCCAAGTGTTTTGGTCAAAGAAGTCTATGGCCTAGTGAAGTCTAGTGTATGAGACCGCATGAATGGGAGTGAGAAGATGAAGAGAATGAGAACTATGATGGAGATCAAAGTGTATGGTAGGTCCAAGGTAGGATTGAATGAATCCCAAGAAGTCATGAAGTTATAAAGAAGGAAAGCTTAGTCAAAAATTGTTTAAGAGAGAGATTGAAAAGATTCAATGTAAGGATTTTTGTGATTGCAGGTATCAGAGTTGGGATATGGGTAGAGAATGAAATAGGTATCTACATAATTTGGTATCAAAAAAATAACAATTTCATGGGAAGAAGAGAAATTAATTCATTAATCATAACAAGGTACATGTTAGAGAAGACACTTTAGTGGCCAATAAGGCTACAGATAAAGAAAATAAAGAAAGAAGCCATGAGAGAGGAAAGAAAATAGAAGAGGTTGTTATGAAAAAAAATTAAGAGTGAAATGAATAAATACAAGATGAGGATGCAAGAAGGTGAAGGTGAACAACACCATGAGATGGGTGAGATAATCTTGGATGAGGAAAAATAAGACAGTTGAAACGAGCTAGATGAAAAAGATGAGAAATCTAATTACATGTTTGTATATGAAAGTGTTGAGCAGAGAGAGAGAGAGAGAGAGAGAGAGAGATTAATCTTGGAAAGAGGTTTGCATGATGAGAATATGGATAGTAAAGAGATAGTATATGTTACAATAATGGATGACAAAGGATATCAAAAGGAATCATTGATGGTAGCAGTGCATCAGATTGAATTATTTAGGCAAGAAATTAGCTTGGTCTTTGTTGAAAGCATGCAGATGATAACAAAAGAAAGTGAGAGAATAAGTACAATAGTAGTGTTTTGGAGCATAACCAGTCCATATGATATAGGCAAAGAAGAGAGAAGGAGTGCACATCAAGTGCTAGTCAATACAAGCAAGCATTGAAAAAAAGGAAGCAAAATTGTCTATGATAAAGGGAAGCATGAGAAAAAAGATGAGCAGATGAAGCATGAAGTAACATGAACAACAAAGGATGATCTAAGGAACCTAAAGAAGAAGACAAGGAAGAAAGTTACAATAGTCAATTCTTTCTTGCACAAGAGTATGATGCAAGGGCATCAAGTAGCTCAATGTTATAAAATATGTTTTGTTATGATTTTTGTGTAGTTTGGTGTTAAATGTCTTATAAGGAACCAATAAGGGTGATAAAAGTTATAGATGTCCTTGTGTTGGGTTTTTATTGGCTTGGGAGAGTTTCCCCCCAAATCACCAATTTCAATATTTGAATTTGAGTTAAAATGTTAAGAGTGTTTTGAGTAGTTGTCAAAGAAAGTCATGTTAATTAAATGTTAGTATAGGGTCACTTGTGAGTCTAAGTGGGTTTATAAAGGTTTTCAATGTACATTTCATAAGGAGGTGGCAAAAACCAAGAAATATGAATGTAGTATCCATATGAAGGAAGTGCTAAGAGAGTTAGTTATCTAGGAGGTAATGTTTCACATATGTAACAAGTTTTGATTGAGTTAGGTGTTAGTATCATGGGGAAAGAAAAGGTAGGAGTTAAGGAATCAGATATAATGTTGAGAAGAGGTAGAGGTATGAAGGAGACTTGGGGATAAAATAAGAACTCTGTATTTTTTGTCCTAAAGGACTAAGTTGTAATGCATAAGATTAATGAAGTTGAAAGATTAAGGTATTGTCTTTATTTCTCTATATTGATAATGTTCTGTAGATGAATATTTGATGTGTTTATGTCTTAATATGTTTAGTAACTTTGTATTATAAATTGAAAAGTGGTGTATGATTGGACTATGTCAATACTTTGTATTGAATCTAAGAGATGATGTTTAAGAACCTATCAAGTAAGTTCAAATGCAATGAAAATGGAACCTAAGTGATTTTATCTACACACACACACACACACACACACACACACACACACACACACACACATATATTGTGTTTTTTTTCAATAAGTGATAAAGGTTCAATTTAAGAAGCCTGCAAGTGCTTTTTTTAATAAGTCTATGAGTATCCTATTTAGAACAAGCAATAAAAGAACTTATTGAATGATAGAATAGGGAATAAAGTGTAGTTTTATATGGATTAAATATTTTGTATAAATATATTGAGATGTAAAGTAACCTTGAAGGAGTGTTCAAAAACGTTAGGTAAGCAAATGTACAGTGAAACCCTTGTTGTAAGTTGAACACAAGCATACTATGTTACATAACCTTGTGAAATTCATGTTTTGAGCATGATTAGAGGTTAGACCAAAGAAGTTAAATCTTAGAAAAGTTACATACAGGTATGGAATACTTTATTTTGGTAGGTTATAGGTTTTAAATTGAAAATAAAATAAAATAATCAAATTATAATGCTCTCAGGTTGGCTATAGTCTGCAGTAACCCTAGTTTAGGGTTAAAACTAAATAGTGGAAAAACTATTGATTGAACTAATGACTCCTCATGAAAATTTGTGGTTTATTATTTTTCAATGTTATCTAAATGAATATGATAGTTTTAACCATGTACGGTCAGTGTAGGTATAGATTTTGAAGACTATGTAAAAGAGAAGCCTAGAGACCTAATTAAGTGTGTGAAGGAGTGAGATAAGGTATCTAGGAAGTGAATTAAGACTTAATACTTAATAGGAAGGTAAATTATAATAAAATGTGTGATAAAGTTCTTTTGGTTTCTCATTATTCATCTGTACCATTTCGTACCAACTGGAAAAGCCTAAAAAAGGCTACGAATAATGAAGTGAGGTTAAAGGTTGGAGATGCAAAGAAGCTACTTAAGGTTGTAAGAGGGGTTTAATGGGTAGAGACAAGCTTTTTAATCTTCATATAGGATATCCATGTTGAAGATAGTCAAAAAAAGACCTAGATTAAGAATCTAAGTGTTTTGGTTGAAGAAGTCTATAGCCTAGTGAAGGCTAGTGTATGAGATTGCATGAGTGGGAGTGAAAAGATGAAGAGAATGAGAATTACGATGGAGAGTGAAGTGTATGGTAGGTCCAATTTAGGATTGAACTAATCCCAAGAATTCATGAAGGTATAAATAAGGCAACCTTAGTCAATAATTGTTTAAGAGAGAAATTGAAAAGATTCAATGCAGGTAGTTTTATGATTACAGGTATCAGAGTTGGGATAGGAGAAGAGAATGCAATAGGTACCTACATAATTTGGTATAATAAAAACAAAAATTTCATAGGAAGAAGAGAAATCAAATCATCAAGCATAAAAAGGTACATGTTTTTTTGTCTTTCATTTAAGTTTTTGATGTATTCATGAGATAGTGTTGATGGTATAAGCAAAAATTAAGAGTGTGGTAAGCATCCCTGAAGCCAATGAGGATTTATAAGAAGAGTGAGAGAGTTTATAGAAATCTCAAGAGAGTAAGATCAAGAGTGAGATTGAGATAGATATAGGAGTCCCAAGTGAGGACAAGAAAGAAGGAGACTCTAAGAGAGAGAGAGAGAGATAGACTAAGTGAGTGGTCATGAAGGCAAGTGGATGAGGCTTGTCAAAGAGAATAGGTCCAAGTGAGAGAAATACATGAGATGAAGATAGAGAAAGGTAAGAGGAAATAGGGCAAGGATGAAAATAGCTACTACAAGGAGATGAAGGTATAGGATGACACCAAGAATATAAAGATGGAGAAGAGATTAATGAAGTAAGTTGTTGGTCATAATAGATCAAGTGAGAACCCATGTGGTGGATGGATCATGAGAAAGAAGACACTTAAGTGGAAGATAAGGCTAATTAGAAAGAGAATAAATATGAAATCCATGAGTGAGGAAATAAAATAGAAGAGGTTACTTTGCAATTAACTTAAGAGTGAAATTAAGAAATACAAGATGATGATGCAAGAAGATGAAGGTGAATAACACCATGAGATGGGTGAGATTAGCTTGGATGAGGATTAGGAAGAGAGTTGTAACCATCTAGATGAAAGAGATGAGAAATTTGATTACATGTTTACACATGAAGGTGTTGAGAAATTAGAGAGAGAGATAATATCCTTAGAAATATATTTGCATGGTGAGAATATGGATAATGAGGAGCTAGTACAAGTTACAGTAATGGAGGATAAAGGACAACAAAAGGAAGCATTGATGGTAGTAGTGCATTAGATTAAATCAGGTAGGAAAGAAATTGGATTTGTCTTTGTTGAAATCATGTAGATGATAATAAAGGAAGGTGAGAGAAAAAGTGTAATAATAGTGTTTTGGGGCAAAGCTAGTCCATGTGATAGAGGCAAAGAGGAAAGGAGTGCACATCAAGTGATAGTTAGTACAAGTAAGCATTGTAAACAAGGAAGTAGATTGTCTATGATAAATGGAAGCATGAGAATAGAGATGATTATATTAATCATGAAGGAATAATAGCAACAAATAATGATCCAAGGAACTTGAACTAGAAGATAAGGAAGAAAGGTACAACAATCAATTCTTTCTTGCCCAAGAGTATGGTGCAGAGGCATCAAGTAGCTCAATGTAATCAAATGTGTTTTATTATTATTTTGGCATAAGTTTGGTGTTAAAGGTCTTATAAAGACCCAAGAAGGGTGATATAAGTCATAGATGTCCTTATTTTGGGTGTTTCTTATATTGGGAGAGTTTTCTGCCAAAACACTAATTTGAATATTTAAATTTGAGTTAGAACATTAAGAGTCTTTTGAGTAGTTATTAAAGAAAGTCATGTTAATTAAATGTTATTATAGGGTCATGTGAGTCTAGGTGGGTTTATAAAGGTTTTCCATGTACATTTCATAAGGAGGTGGAAAAAATAAAGAAATATGAATGTAATATCCATATGAAGGAAGTTGCCAAGAGACTTAGTTATCTAGGAGGTTGTTTTTCTCATATGTAATGAGTTTTGGATTGAATTAGGTGTTATTATAATAGGGAAATAAAATATAGGAGTTAGGTAGTTATTTATAATATTGAGAAGAGGTAGAGGTATAGAAGAGACTTAGGGATGAAACAAGAACTCTATATTTTATGTCCTAAAGGACTGAGTTGTAGTGCATAGGATTAATGAAGTTGAAATATTAAGGTGTTGTCTTTGTTTATATGTATTGATAATGTTATATGGATGCATATTTGATGTGTTTATGCCTAAATATGTTTGGTAACTATGTAATGAAAATTGAAAAGTGGTATATGAATGCACTGTGTCAATACTCTATTGAATCTGAGAGATAATGTTTAAGAACCTATCAATTAGTTCAAGTGAAATGTAAATGTAACCCAGGTGATGTTGTTTACATAGATATATTAAATTTTTTTCAATAAGAGATTAAGGTTCAAGTTAAGAAGCCTACAAGTGTTTTGTTCAATATGTGTGAGTACCTTATTTGTAATAGGCAGTAAAAGAACCTGTTGAATGATATAATAGCAAATGACTTATAGTTTTATATGGCATAAATATTGTGTAGAAAAAAAGTGAGATGTGAAAGAACCTTTAATGAGTGTTCAATAACCTTAGGTAAGCAAATGTGTGGTGAAAACCTTTTTGAAATTTGAACATAGGGAGATTGTTACATAACCTTATGAAATTCATGTTTTGAATGTGATTATAGGTTAGAACAAAGATGTTAAATCTTATAAAAGTTTCATACAAGTAGGGAATTATTTATTATAGTATGTTGGAGGTTTGAAAGTGAAAAAAAATTCAAATAAGAAAATTAGATTCCTCTTGGGTTAGCTACAGTCTACAAAAACCCTAGTTTAGGGTTAAAACTAAAAAGTGGAATAACTATTGATTGAACAAATGAATCCTCATTAAACTTAGGTGTTTATTAGTTTTCAATGTTCTATAAATTAATATGATGGTTTTTTACATGTATAGTCAATGTAGGTTTAGATTTTGAATATTGTGTGAAAAAGAGAAGCTTAGAGACCTAATTAGGTCTATGCAAGAGTGAGATAAGGTATCTAGGAAGTGAATTAAGACTTGAGACTTCTTAAGAAGGTAAAGGATAATAGAGGGTGTCCTAAAGTGATTTTTGTTTCTAATTATTCATCTTTACCATTTTTTACCAACTATAAAATCCTTTTAAAAGTCCACTAGTAATGAAGTGAGGTTAAAGGTTGGAGATGTAAAGAAGGTACTTGATGTTGTAAGAGGGGTTCAATTGGGTAGAGATAAAAATTTTAATAGACATGGAGTCTCTCCATGTGTAATATAGTCAAATCCAAATGTTTTGGTCAAAGAAGTCTATAGCTTAGTGAAGGCTAGTGTATGAGACTGCATGAATGGGAGTGAGAAGATGAAGAGAATGAAAATTATGATGGAGAGTGAAGTGTATGTCAGGTCCAAGGTAGGATTGAATGAATCCATATAATTCATGAAGGTAGAAATAAGGAAAGCTTAGTCAATATTTTTTAGGAAAGAGATTGAAAAGATTCAATGTAAGGAGTTTTGTGATTGCAGGTATTAGAGTTGGGATAGGAGTAGAGAATGCAATAGGTCTCTACATCATCTGCAACTCCTATAAATACCCACTCTTTTGAGGGTAGTTGTGAAACCTATGGAATAACTACCCTCTAATGAAGTACCTCTACAAAATGTGTTAACTAGAGCATGATATTCCAATATAATGTACATACATAACATCAAAATGTAAATGTATCTAAGAAATAGTATGAAATGTAATATGTATTTTATAATATATCATTAGACAAGGGCGTCAAAATAGATGTAATCAATGTATAAAAATATTAAATTATTGATAACTACCTAGGTGGATGGGGCATGATGTCCATAAAGGATCCCAAATAGGATAAGTAGATGCATGAGGTCCCTCATGGCATCAAAAATTGGTGTGTGTGTGTGTGTGTGTGTGTGTGTGTGTGTGTGTGTGTGTAACAAGAAAATACAAGTGTCATGGTGTTAAAACATACAAATAAAAAACATGTATGCACATGAGGCATGTAAAATATAATACAAGGGGCCAAAATACAAGGTAAAAGGGCACATGTCACTAAATAAGAGAATGAATACATACAAGGACATGTTCAAATGTCCACATATGTAAAAAAGAAGTAATTTGGCATATACCCATAGAGAAGGACATGTTCAAAAGTCCATATATAGAAGAATGAAATAATAAACATAAGGGACATGGGAACATGTCCAAGGAATACAAATAGAGAAGTGGTATACAAGCCAAAGAACAATGACATATTCAAATGCCCTCAAAATGTAAGAAGCATAGGAAAAACTTTCAAGTGTAATATAGGAACTAGAAATGAAATCATATAGAACTATGTAATACAAATATATTTAGATGCTAGATGCATAATTATTGAGTTTAACTAGTGATAGTCAAAAAAATCTGAGCAATGACCAATATCAATATAAATAAATGTGTAACTATAATGTATAGTATGTAAGATAGAACCTGGTTATAAAAATTATGTATGAAATGCCCCTAAGTGGGTAGGTGTATCAATGTATATACCTAGACCAGTTTAAATGACCCCAATGGGTAGATGATATCTAATCTAGATCAGTGTAGTGGACTAGATTCCTATCTGGAATCTTTAAGCACTTGACAAGAAAAAGTAAAGCATATGTGTATGATAAAACTGACTATACTAGGGTACCCAACAATATGCCATATCTATAAAGTAGTAGAAATGTAAACAAAATAATGCATATAATCTATTAAAAAATTATTGAAATATTTGAATGTTTTTGTATTTTGACATATTATATTATTTTTATATTTTTTAAGTATAAACTATATACAAGTATATGAAAGGAAACTATGTACAAGGAGCAAGAGAAATAAGGAAGTATGTACAAGATTAGAAACCATACTACCCAATGAGTCTCGTGGGAGACTCATTATCACCATACCCTATGTTTAAGATAGGAATGATAATTTATCATGCAATGTGACTGTTATGATGTATTTGAATGTTATTGCAGTAGGAATCTATGTATTGTTCCTCATCACAATCATAATATTGATCCACATCAAAATCATAATAACCTGGTGTACTAGAAGGAACTGCCTCATACTATGGAGTTGACCTTTCTGTATTGTGCTTTGGTATATTGATTGTGATTTTTCCTTTTGAAAATATGCTTAATGTAGACATATTGTGTTGTGGAAGCTCTTTGTCTAGAGAACCTATTTTAAGAATGTTTGTTCACTTAGCATGATTTTGAATTTACAACTTAAGATCTAGCTCTTTCTGTAACATTTCATGTGTACCTAGATGTTGTGCCTTGTTAAACTTTACATGTGACTGATGTGCCTTGGAATGTTTAATAAACCCCAAACCTTATTTTATGTATCTAAATTTGCTCACCTACATTATTTTCACTTATATTCCTATTAGTCAACACTAATTCTGCTCATTTAATTTATTCCCCTTCATCTTGCTAATTTATCCCCCCTTTTCTAATTATTTTTCTAATGTCCCCCTTTCATTATTCATCATCTACTAACCTTTTTCAACCCCACCAATCAATTGATTTATCCTAAATCCATATTATCCCATCCTAATTCCACTTATCTATTATTTGGGAATTTGAAATTCCCATGGCTCACCTACCCACCTACTAGCCTATGCCTAGGTTATCTTATACCCATAGTCCCTAATCACCTACCTAATACCCATCTAATCATCATTAATGATAATAAGGATTATAGAACCCTCCAAATCTATAACTTTCTCTATTCTCACCCCTCCTCTCTAGAAGCCTTTAAATCTAGAAGCATCCAAGGAATTTTAAATTCTTTGGATAATTCACATCCCTTGATGTCCTCCAACCAAATTTAAATCTCCACCATTGATCTTTCCCTCCTCTTTATATTTAAACCACTCCTCTCCTCCATTTTAACCATCTTAGTAATTCATATCAAATCCATTCCAAACTAATCTCAAGCATCCATGCAACAATCATTGGTCAAGCAACATCACTATGTCAAAAATATGAGTCAAGGTAATCCTAATCCTAATCCTTTTGTTTTTATATTCTATTTAGTCATGGTGTAGAGCATTTAGCTTTAGGATCATAATGCTAGTTTTAAGTTATATTCATCCATTTTCATTTTGGTTCTAATGGCTCTATCAATTTACCTCGTGGTTTGAAATTTGAATGATTAAATTGTGTAGTTTAATACATAACCTCAAAATTTAATCCACATTTTGGTGACCACGGTGGGAGAATCCACAATCTCCTACTCTGGAGGCTAGGGGCCACTTATTGAAACTAATAATTTGTGATTTTGAGTGAGTTTTTATTTTAAGTTGTATATCAGGTTGAATAAAAAATTGTGGCTTCTAATTTTTAACAAATTTACATTTTTCACCAAAATGAGTTTTGTTTTGATAATCTGCTCTTCACTTACAAGGAATTACATAAAACAAATTATGGGTTATAATTATCTCACTCTCAACATTTCAAAAAAAATTACAATTCTAAATTTCATTAAGTATTGAGAAAATTATGATATGTTTAATAATGCTTTCTAAACATTTTATATCATTTTTATATGTTAAAATTATTTAGTCATTGTTTAAATTTATGAGTCAAGTTTCACATGCTTTTGTTCAAGCTTGAAGCCTAAAAGAAAGGAGAATTGGAAACCACAATGCTTTTATCAGGTATGTTAATTTATTTTTAGAACCAATAATCTCCATTTTAGTTTTGGGCATGTAAATGTTCTTAGAATGTATAAGATCTCTAAGGCTCATTTGAATAGGTAATTGGTCCAATTTAAAAAAAAAGATATGTCCAAATTTAAGAATCAAATAATAAAAAATTATATATTTTATGGATTTTGTTTGCATAATAGGGATCTCTATATCAATTTAGGGGAGATTTTAGTATTTATTTCTTAAGTGCCACCATATCTCTATCGAGCAGTCCCACTACCATTACAAACTTCATGCAATCTTATCATCAACCAATGACCTTATTATTCTCTTGTTCATTGGCCACAAAATCTTACTCCACCACCCTACATGTTCCCCCTACATAGAGTATTGGATACAAATAAATGTTGGACACATGGTTGTGATCCCTTGAGTGTTTCAACTAGTTCTATGCTTGGCCTATTGCTTCCTCAATTTCTTCCAGTGGCTGAACTGGGTGAAGAATTGGATATAGTGGAAACTTGTTAAGATTTTTTTGCCATTGGCTCCTTCCTCATGGCTCATATTTATTAAGCCAAGTCAAATAAGTATGCTGACAAGGATGAATCAGTCAGGTTAAATGTTATGCAAGAAATGTTATTGGGTTTCAAACTCTAAACCTGTTACCCCATAGCAGTCCCTATGCTATCTAATCATTCTTTCCAATATCCCATGCTCTATTTGGCCATTTTATCAAATATTTTATACTCCATGTGTTAATGGGAGGTTGGAAAAAACATCACTGATACATCAAAAGAAATGACATTGATATCCTTGGCTCCACGCAACATTCATTCCCTATAACGCATTTAGCTTTATAGGTAATGATAATATTTTAAAAATAAAATAATCAGGTTCCCTAGAAGGTGTCTTTTCTCATCCATTCATTAAAATGCTATAAATCATCTATTTTATCCTCTTGAAATGGTCAGAATCATCTAGAATCATCGAATAGTAAATATCCTTGGCATGCCATGACCATCATGAATTTTGAACCTACTAGAAATGTATCCAAACTCAAAGTCTCTTTAACATAATTTGAGCCTTGAATACTTTATGTTGACAACACACTAATCAACACATTGCATTTAAACCACCAAAAAGAGATCCAATTTCATGTTGACAATTTTATCTATTTTCTCACTTGATTTCAACAATCACTTAGCCACGTTTTCCTTTATCTCATTAATTTATGTATAAACTATACTTTAATCAAGTGTTGTTTTTATTGGGATGATTTTTTAATGTAATTATCAAAATATAGTCATTAATTTTATTAGTGCTTAATATTGTTAAATAAATGTTTTAGAATTTAACTTCATTAATTATTAACTATTTTGTAATTTATTTATTTTCATAATCATCCACTGATATAAGCTTCTTTGGGTAAAGATATAAGCCTTACATGATTACTTTCTAGATTGTCCTAAAAATAAAAAAAGTCTTGTTAATAATGTTATATTAAGAGTTGCATATAGATTTGTAAAATAAAATCCATAATAACAATAATCCTTTTTCTAGTAGCAATAATGAGCAATATGTCTCTTCTTTGAATAATTAGTTGATTTTAATAATAGTAAAATTGTTATAGATTTATAAACTATTTATGATATTCTTACAAGACTTCCTTCAAAATCATTAATATTTCCAAATCAAAACTACTAACTCATGTGTTTATAGGTTGCCTCTTTAAAAGTACCCCTTAAAACTAGTAATCATTTTCTTGTAGGCCACCTATCAAAGACTCCTGTTGTCACTTTAAAAATAATTTTTGAATCATTTTAATCATTTCCAATCATCTTATTTTGTATATATCTCTTTAATCATTTTATCTTGTATACTCTTACTTCTCGTATATATCACACACTTAATCTTAAATCAGTTAATTAATCTTTTTGGTCTGCATGTTTGTGTCTCAAGGCTATATTTGGTGTATGCTCTCCTCCTTGCATCCTTACAGTGATTTCACCACATGCATTAGTCCAAACTCTATGTTCTAGTAGAATCTAAAATTTAGGAGAATTATCATTCGGCACCAAATCAAAATTCCCCATAAAGGGTTTTGTGAAGTGAGGGGTGGTTAAACTCCAAGATACAAGCTAGTTAGACAACATCCTATATAGACTTGGGCCCATTGTACCTTCATGTATATATGGGATGTACCTAAATAGCCTATGCAAAATTAACATAGGGACCTTTCATCTATAACAAGCATACCGCTACTGAAGATAGTATTAACTCCTAAGTATCCATCATGTGTAAATAGGGTTGAGAGGGTTTGGTCAATTTTGTAATGGGTCACCATCCTATAGCCTCACTTGTGAAGTCATTTGATGGTGTAGGTGTTGGGTTATAGACCCTTGATTTTACTAATCATAAGATTTTAGTTTGCTTACTTGGGTGTGTGTTATACTAAACCTATGTTATTTGTAAGCTAATTCATCCTTCACCCAAACTTATATACCTATACAGGTATTTTCACTACCCAACTTGCATATTCTTACCTCATCATATCTATCAACTTTTGCATCCTTATCCCATCATATCTCCTTATACATCCTTGTTATCATCTCCTTGTATCTTTTTCATTATCCTATCCCATCCCTTATCTTGTCTTCATCCCATCATTGACCACATCCCCATCACCTACATTTTGTCTTATACATCCTTACCTCATCACCCTCTTATACATATTTTGTACATCTTCCTAGTCACATACTATCATTAGACCCTACCCATAACTTACATATCCTAAATCATATATCATCCACATCTTGTCCTAAGTCCCTAGCCCATCACTTGTATCGACCTTGTCTTTATCCCCTCCTAGTCTAACCATCTACACTCATCATTAATCATCCCTCATAACCTACATATTCAAATCATCATCTTTTATATCCTTGTCTTACCCTCTTGTTCTCTTATACAACATTTTATGCCCTCTTATCATTAGAACCACTCATCATTAGTCAGACCCCCATCACTAATATCTCATCTTGTACATCCTAGACATCATCTTGTACATATTTTACTTTTGTTTTAATCTCATCCTAGTCTAACCATATCCACCCATTATTTATCATCCCCCATCACCTAAATATTCTAATCACATATTTCATATCCTTATCATCATCCTATTGTACATATTATCCTTGTATTGTTTTATCCCATCCCCCATCTTGTCTTCATCCCATTCTAGGCACATCTTATCACCACCTTGTCTTCCCCTCCTCCTAGTCTAACCATTATCTACTAATCATTAGCCACATCCCCATCACCTATATCTTGTCTTGTACACAAGTTATTCTCTTGTACATCCTTTTAGTCACATCCTATACTCATCTCACTCATCATTAATCATATCCCCTCACACATCCTAATCACATTTGGTCTTGTCATTTTCATCCTATCCTAATCCCACATCTTCTCCTAATCAACCTTTTATCTTGACCTTGCCTTAGCCTAGTCACTTCATCACCCATCTAGTCTAACCCCATCTTATCTTATCCTAGTTGGCTCTTTAGGTCACATTTGGGTCCTAAACCACCCCCATCTTTATCCCTAATCACCTTCATCATCACATATTTATACTAGCCCTTATCCTATTATCCTTCATCACATAATATTATCCCATCCTATCCTAAATAAATTAGTCTATGTTTTTGAGCTAGTCTTATCCATATATATCATCCTAAAATCCTAATCCACTATTGGTCATCATACGGTTAGATCTTATACCTAGTCGATATCCTGCTATCATCTTATCACCTTATCGGTATTAATATAACAAACCCATTAGAATCAATTTAGTCTAATCATCTTTTCCTACTCCTAACTAGCACCCATCCAATCATCATCTTGTTAGTTTTGGAACCTAGGCACCCATCAAACCCCTAATCCATTTTTATATCTTGATACTTAAGCATTGGGGATAGGTAATTAGCACCTATTATACTAGCAGTCTAAAATATTATCATAGTATTTAATCCATTCGTCCATCATCACCTAATCACACTAGCTCAATTCTTAAAACCTATTTTGTTCAATAACCCCATCTAATCCTTATCCTACCTCCATCATCCATCACTCCTCAACCATCACCATGGAGATATACCCCACATTCATATACCAATATATAGTTGACCATAAGGATGAGATCCTCTTGAAGTTTTTTATGATAGGTATTCCACTCCCTGAAGGTGTTGATCCATTTCAACTCATTACACCTCCTGTCTAAGCCCCTTCATGTGATTCCTATACCAATACTCCATCTACTAATCATAAACCATCATCTACCCATTCCCATACTAGCAAAGGGAATCTAATCTTGGCCACCTCTACTCCTTCCACCCCCTCACATCAACCACCATCTAATCATAAGGTCAATGCTTCCACTTCTAGATCACCACATTAATTGGGTCCTTATAATCCCCTTCCTATGACCTTGGAAGCCTTTTTCAAACAATTAGTCACCTTAAACATGATGGTCTATTCACCCATCTGACATCTTAATCCCACTATGACTAAGCCTTCCTAGTATAAATCGAACCAATACTATCCATATCATTAAACTTTGGGGCATACCATTAATCAATGTCAACCTTTCCATGATTATATCCAAGACCTAATTGGCCATGGTGACATAATAATTGAGGATGAACTAGATGAGTCTCAATCCCTAGGTAAGCAAAGAGAAGAATGCCAAGATTTCCTTCCCAATCATGATCAATCCTTCCCTTCCCTTTCCAATCCAAGGCCAAGACTCCACACCCATCCTACATGATCCCCCCATCCTAAACAAATCCTCCATTAAAGATGAGTCTACTCCCCATGATCCTAGTCCTCCTATATTTCATGAACCCCCTCACCCATCACATCAAATACCCTTTATTGAGAGGTAAATCATAGAAAATAAACCTTCTACTAGTAACATTACATCATGTACACTACAGCTAGCATCAAAAGTCTTATCTTCATTAGGATCATGTACAACACCAAAATTTGAATCAAATTGCTCATCAGAAGCATCATCTCTCATTGATGTTATAACAACTACTAAGAATGCCTGTCTTTTTGTGTCTACCTCTAATCTAAACACCTCCACTACATCACCAAGCATACCTTTGGATCTAAATTAGGATGATTAAGTCATAGCATAGTTCTTACAAGCTTTATCTATTAAATATTATCAGAGTGAATCCCTATTTTGGATGTGTCCACTACAAGTAATCCTAGTGATTATTTTGCTTATCTCAAGGAGATTTTCTCCGATGTCAAAATAAAGTCTCTTAAGAACCCCTATGAAGACCATTCTTCCCCATCACCACTCATTGACCTCATCATGCTCTCACCACTACCTATATTCATCATAGATCCCTTTCTTCCTATCAACGATCATTTAAAAACCTCCCTCCATAGGGATGAATAGGCACATACATCATTAGACCCTTCCTCAAGAAATATAATGTGTGCCACCAATCCAAAAGTCCAAGACTATATTCCATAGTTTATAAATAATAATCAAGTCATATTTGATCCCCTTAGTCAAAATTAAGAAGATTCAAATAATCAACCTACTCCAAAAATGTCATCCCCTAGTGAAGCCTAATATCAAGCACTAGGGGACCATCAAAGTCAAAATAATCATTGTATATCAAGTCAAAAATCATTATCCCCTAATGAATCCCAAAATTAGGCACTAGGGGGTAGTCAAAGTCAAATCCTATCTCAAAATAAAAATAATGTCAAAATAAATATCCAAATATCCAATCACCCTTCAAATAATTAAATCAAAGATGAATCACAAATTCCACATATCTTAGATCTCTTACAGTCTTTTATCATATAGCACCAATCAAATGAATAATGTCCAACATCTTTAATGATGTGTGTGATTGATAGTCCTGATTCCCAATCACCCATCACACCATCCTATCATGATCCTATCATTCATTCCAATCCAATATACCCCCACTAGCATCATGATCTAATTCAATCCATAGTTCACATCACCTCATTGGGTAGAATTATCTCGTATAGGGATGATGAAGACACTTGGTATAGATATTTGGAGGGGTCATAATAGAGCATCAACAAGGGTTACATGGACCCCAATACATCTAACAATGAAAAGATGGTCTTAACATCACATATCTCTAGGATAGGTGTTGGTTCAAGATCCGTGCAATATCAACATTCTCAACATTCCTATATCTTGACCTTATCTAATAAACTAAGATGCCCAAAAATAAAAAATAAAAGTCATATAAAAAAATGAATGAAATAAAAATCATTAATCCAATGGTTAAAACTAGTCTTCTGGTGCCTTGGTCAAGTACCATGATGAAAACTAATTTCTAGTTTCATGGTAACATAATCTATTATTCATATTTTACCTGGACACTTGGGGTAAAAATCCATCTTACTTGACCTATCCCTCATCAACCCTATCTATATAACCCATCCACATCTATCTCATCCCTTGGTCCACCCATCATCTACCATCATATCATCCTATATCTCATTCCTTCTTGTCTTGACCTTTACAAGGAATGCAAGGTGTTTTGAGACATGTCCTCAAACTATCTTGTCATATCCTCCAATGAACACTTAGGTAACTAAACATTTGGTTCCTTCACGATATGGTCATTGGCACTCCCTAAGTCTTCATCCCTTTTTCTACATCACCCTCATTCTTTTTTCATCCCATCCATTATTTCAACCATCCATCTTCATCCTGGTTACTAATCTTAGCACTCCATTTTCTAGTAACGCCATTTGTATAGTGTATATGCATATCCCAAAAATCCCTAAAAAGTGAAATATGTCAAAATCCTAAAAATCATAAAATTTGAAAAAGCCAAAAATAGTCCATGGTGTCTTGTCTTATGCCTTTGTCCTTAGTCATATCCATCTCCATCACCCCATCCAATAACCATACCATATATCTCGTTATCCATATACCATCCCAAACATATGACTAATATCCATCTATTATTCCTCATCCTTAAGCATTATGTCTAGTCTTGAAACCAAATCAGAATGGTCACCCATCCCACCATATCTTCATCATCCCTTTAGATAGGTATTATCAACATCCATAGCCTTGCCAAATAATTTAACCTGACATCCATCACTTCCCTATCAGTGCCTTTTCACACCTAGCACCCATCAAATCACTGCCTTGATAAGTGTGGAAGGTACTTGATCCCATCACTATAATTAGCATTGCCTTTTCATACCTATCACCCATATAATCACTATTTTTTTAGTATGAAAGGTATTTGATCCCATCATCTCCTAGTCTCCTTTCTATATTGAAATCTTGAAGGGCCTTGTCTATTAGTAATCCTTGGTTATCACTTTTCTAAACCACCTTCCTTAGACACTTTTTGATTCAATTTCAAGACCAAATCAGTATTTAAAGACCTTATCATGTCAGCCATCCTTCCATCCTAAATTAGGGGCAATACCCCATCCTAATCCTAATCATGATCATCTTATATAAATCCAAGTCCCCAATAATCATCATAACCAACATCACTCATCCCATCTTTAGATAAGACATTGTGACATTGTATGTAGATATTTGTTTGTTTTTTAAATCTTATGTGACTATCATGTATATATATTGTTTGTCTTATGATTTATTTACATCATATATCTTTTTATCTATTGGGAAATGAACAAGGATGCTATGAGGTCACTAAAATAATAAGTGCCCTTGATGATTTAGAGTTCACTATTTTCCCATGTACTTTAGCATAATGTCCTCTTGGTCTTTCTTTTATCGTGGGAAATTTTGTCACGTGATATATATTTATCAGATTTCTTATACTATGATGATCCCTATGACACTTGTGATGGCTTGATCATCTACACCCTCATCCTTCATCTAATCATCTCATCATCCTTATCCCCATAACTAATTTAATCTTCTCAACCCATCTACTTAACATTCAACCATTAACATCATCCTCTAATCACTAATCATCTTCTTCTTCATCATCTTCTAATCCATCAATTATTTTTTATCCCCAAGTCAAAACTACATCATCCTGAGGTCTTTTCAAACTATGTAGGTAGTACTTGACCACTTTTCAATATCAAAGGATAGCTTGGCCACTATCTCCTCTCTTACTCCTTTTCATGTGTCTTTGTTAGGGGCATCATCTCTACTCATTAGCTTCTCAATCATATCTTTCCTTTTCTATCATCACCTACATCATATTGATCAATTTATCTTTGAGATACACCCATAAGTAATCTTATCAAATCATTATCTTATCCTAGCCTAAAACTCTCACTTGTATGCATCCTTGATTGGGATACATCTAAAGCTTATGGCCTTTTACTCATATCATCATAATGTTATAGTTGATTCCCCCTTGGTATGTGTCGATAACCATGAGAAAGTTGTCTCTACTCCCTGTGCATGTGTCCTTACTAAGGGCATCATCAATTTGTAGTTCATTTCTCAAGTCAAATTCATCTTCTTCATATTCTACATCAACATCATGCCTCCCATCCCCTATCTATCCATCTCATCCCACCCATCATTTCTTATTTTATGAGACCATTCATCTCATTCTTCCCTTCATGTCCACTTGAGGTGCATCATATCCCCTAACATCACATCTACTAATATCCATCCATGACATAGTTTTTCTTTGAAAGACCATTACTCCTTCCACTTCACTCCATTCACAATTACTTTTTAAAGAGGGGGAAAATGCATGTATCTAAATTTTCTCACCTACATTATTATCACTAATATTCATATTAGTCAACACTAATTTTTCTTATCTAATTTATTCCCTTTCATCTCGCTAATTTATCCTCCCTATTCTAATTATTTATCTAATGCCCCCTTTCATTATTCATCATCTACTAACCGTGTTCAACCCCACCAATCAATTAATTTATCCTAAATCCTTATTGCCCCATCCTAAACCCACTTATCTATTATTTGGGGATTTTAAATTCCCATGGCTCACCTACCCACCTACTAGCCTATGCCTAAGTTATCTTACACTCCTAGTACCTAATCCCCATCTAATTCCCCATCTAATAATAATTAGTCTTAAGAAGGATTCTAGAATCCTCCAAATCTATAACCTTCTCTATTCTTACCCCTCCTCTCTAGAAGCCTTTAAATCTAGATGATTTCAATGAATTTTAAATTCCTTGGATAATTCCCATCCCTTGATCTCCTTTATCCAACTTCAAAGCTCCACCATTGATCTTTCCCTCATGTTTCTATTTAAATCACTCCTCTCATTCATTAGATCCATCTTAGGAATTCATAGAAAATCCATGTCAAACTAATCTCAAGCATCCATCCAACAATCATTGATCAAGCAACATCACTATGTCAAAAATCTGAGTCAAGGTAATCCTAATCTTAATCCTTTTAGTTTTATATTCTATTTAGTCATGGTGTAGAGCATTTAGATTTAGGATCATAGTGTTAGTTTTAAATTATATTCATCCATTTGCATTTTAGTTCTAATGGTTCTATCACTTTACCTCATGGTTTAAAGTTTGAATGATTAAATTGTGTAGTTTAATCCATAACCTCAAATTTTAATCCACACTTATTGACCAATTTTATCAATTGTTAGAATATTAGAAGTGATGCATTGGGCCTGTTTGCCTAAACCTTGACCATGGTAATCATACTATTGTAGATAATTTTAACCAAAGCCATACCATATTGAATGTTGAGCCTCTTTTTGGGTAGGTATTTTTTCTTGATTTATGTATGCTTATTGTATTGTTTCTTGATCTGATTGTGTTTTTGAACCTTGTGTTATTTTGAGTTATGCTTTGGTAACCATTTTTATATTGTTTCTAAATTTGATAATTTTTAAATTGATATATGTGCCAGTGTATTTTTTTGGATGAAGTGTCACTATGTGAGTCATTTGTATCCATGATATGTTGTATTTTCCTTTTCAATGCTAAACATGAATCGATGTGGTGCCCATGCATTCTATGACATGAACAAAAATATTGGGATCTCCTCATTGGGTGTAGAGGAGGTAGGTTGATCAACTTAGATTTAATCATGTCCCTTAGTATCTCACTTGAACTCTTATTTGACCTTTGAACATTTTTGGAATCACTAGTTGTATATGTATTTTTTTATGATTTGTGTTTGGTTATGTAACATTTTTTACCATAAATTGACTAGTTGAATATGTAAAAACATGATTTAAACTATTGTGCCTTGGAGACCTTTGTCCTATAAATCATTATTATAATTTTGTAATCCTTTCATGTAATAGTTTATTTTATATTTTTTAACCTATAAATTTCTTGCACATATTGATAATTTGATCACATAGAGTCTTAAAAGTGCAAACTCTAGTTGTTTCTATTTGAACATGTGAGCACACACCCTGTAAAGAAGAGGTGTGAATAGGATGAGTATGGGGATTAGTGACATTGGTATAGAATGATTCATCTTTTGAATGAGTGATAAAATGGACTTGGTTAGAGGGAAATTATCTATCACCATCATGGAGATGAGGAGGGGAAGGAGATTCTTTCCTGTGGATAAGATATGAGTTTGATGATTGAAACATAATTGTTAGCTTGTATTAAATCTTCTATATGTGTATGGATTTGATTATTAATATAATTACACATAGGAGAAAGATAACATGCTATGAAATATAATATATATGTAATTTGATAATAATCATCATCGATACATGTATGAATGTCTTTTCTAAGTTCAATTTGAATTAAAAGGAATAAGCATGAAAATGAAATTATGAAACTTTGCAAGAGAAAGTAATTGATTTCTTCTATTATTATGAATATGATTAGAAGATATATGAATCTAAAATATGAGTATGAATATAAAAAGGATACAAATCCTAAGTGTATCTAGGGTTAGATTTTTTTGAAATAAAGGGTTTCTTTGCAACAATTTAAATTAGATGTAAAATAAATTGAAACTCTAATGTAAAATTGATTTTATTTAGCTAAGTTGTCTAAATTAAAAAAAAATCAGAAGTATTGATCCCTAAATTTATTGTACAAAATTTGAATGAATTCAATCTAGGGTTTTATGTAATGCTCGAAGTAAGATGGGTTCACCAAATGATTTAACCTTTTAGGGTTTTACATGTGTAATTACCTATGTTTAGTTAAGGGGTTGATATGTCTAAATTAGTTAAATAAATTAAAATAATTAACCTAATTATTTTTAAATGATTTTGACCTTATTTTATTTTCTATAAATATCAATAAATAGGGATAAATAGAGACTTAACTAAAAATTGACTGCCACAAATGATCTAGGTTTTGAAATTGGAGATTTGAGTAGTAGTATATTTTGTCAATAGGATATTGATGTTCATTTGTTTACTAGAAAATAGAACCTAGTTTGGATAGTAGTGCCATTCATGTGTAGTATCCTCAATATAGTGTTAATATCCCCTTTATGGGTTGTTCTTATTTTTGTGGAGCACCTGTACCTATGTTTGTATGTTTTGTTCTATGTGATCGAAACCTATAGCTATGTATTGTACTTAGAAAGCTTGATTTGATGTGTAAACCCTAGTGTGTAAACCCTAGTTCTCTTTTCAAGTATGATATGAGAAATAATTGAGTGTGTTAATAGGATGTAATGGACATCCTCAACACCCTTTTGTGTAGAGATTTGCCTACATACCAATACTCTGACCTCCAATGTAGTTCTCCCACCTAGTGCTTGATGTATGTGCAAGTACATGCTAGAATGAGAGTGGCCTTGGAAGCCTTGAATGTGCTTGATCCTTGGAATGCTTAAAAACTAGACTTAGGTTTGTTGTAGATGGTAGTATGCAGAAAGTAGGGTAGGCTAGGAATAATTTACCTTGATTTTACATAACTTTGTCTTTAGTTTGAATAGATTTTGTATATATTTTCCATCTAGTGAATATAAGTGGATTAGACTTATATTTATAGGGTTATGTTGCTTGTGCAGATAATAAAATAAATTTAGGTTGACCTTAGGAGGGGCACACATTTGAAAAAGCATCCATTGGTAAGAGTTGGGGCTAAGGATAGTAGCACCTACATGGGGACACTAGCGCCATATGGTTGTAGTGCCCCAAATGTGGTGTTAATGTCCTTTTGGTAGATTATTGAGAAAGTTAAATTGGGGTTAGAGGTGATAGTTTAGGGATTATTTCTTGATTGGATGTAGGTGATTTTGTTCTATTGAATGCTTATAAATGTAAGTCTAAGGCTCTAGAATAGGTCTATGGTAATCCTAAGGATACAATAACTCAAGAAAAACTCTTGAAATATAATTACCACTTTTAGGTGATTAAAATTGATATTAGTTGTTTTTAATTACACCTATAAATATATTCATAGGGGATATATTAGGATTATAATTTTATGGATGTTTTTCTTAGATATTTTATATTAGTGTTGAGATTGGGATTTTTTAGATTGGTGTGATTGATTTGATCATGCTTTGGAAGATTTGATATATTTTGTATAATTTTATTTATTGATAAATATTTTGGTAAAAGTGTTCACCTAATATGAAATCATAAGTAAATTTATTAAGATCACAAAAATTTTCATGAAAATGAATGATATTAGCATGCCACCAACAAAACAAAACGGTAATGTACTATTATGTGAGAGGCTTCAATGAGTAAAAAATAATGGTTATACAAGGAAAAATCTTTTTATTTAGTTAATGGAGACTCAAGGGAGGGTTTGATGGGTTTAAATTTTAATAAAAATATACTTCTAGTTTTGATTGCTGAGGAGTTTTAATTTTGGATGTGCTAGTGTTGATTACATTAGTTTTGGTTTGAAAATATTTGTTACTATATTTTTTAGAAGGTTCAAAATAGTTCATAATGTAATTTCTTCATTTAGATTGATCAAAGGCTTATTCCAAAGTATTAGGAGAGAAGGACCTTACTTTTTACTAGAATTGAGGCTTTAGACCAATAATGAATAGTTTGAAAATAGTATACTCACACATATTGTGATTTGATTTATGCATCAAAGCCTTCCATCTCTTAATGAATGCATGGGTATAGTCTTTAGGTAATTTAATGGCACTAATGAAGTTTTAAAGGATTTTTTGAAATATCATGATATTTAAACTCTTTTAATACAGTGTTAAATATATTATCTATCTTTATAACTAAATGCATTAGAAGTATATTGTACCATTCTAATGCAGCACCAACTAATTTTTAGGAAAGAATCATATTTGTTTCGTAAGTGTTAGTTTTGGTTCAATCCTTTTAGAGGTTTCAAAATTATCTAAGATGTAAGGTAGGATATATGGTCCTAACATATGTAATTATTGGAGAGATACCTCTAATTTCAATGGAAAATATATAGGGAGCTCAAGGTTCATTTTTGGTGTTTGAAGAATTTTTTTGTGAATAGGAGGTTGGGAAATGGTATTATTATTAGCATTCATAGCATGGGGGAGGAGGTTTGAATTAAATTGGCCCTAAATAACCTATTTTGGTTGATTATATAATTACAAAATATGATTTCTCATTTATGCCATTTGATGATTATTGGTAGCTTTCATAAGGTCCATTTGGTCTAGAATCTTAGCAAGGACATTTGCAATATCTAGTGAAGTATTTTGGCTAGAGTTGTTAAGAGGAGGAAGATTGTTAGAGTTATTTTTGATTCAGGGAAAATTGTTGGATTTCTAACTATTGATGTATATTTGTTCATTTTTTTGAAATTTCCATTCTTATAATGACTATAAATATCATTTTTATTGAGATCCTTGATATAATTATTATAATTTTTTGGATCACTATTGGAAGAGATTAAAATACTATTGCATTGGATAGACCAAGATTGAGGAAAATTACACCATGAGGGATTGATCTCAATGGTGGTAATTATAGGGATAAAGGAGATACCCATATATAATATAAATGGGTTAAGTCTCAATATATAACCCTAAGATGAGACATCATTAATAATGATGAAAAAAGGGAGAAGCTAAGAATATAAAAAAATAAAAAATAAAGATGACCCAACATAGCAGTGGGGTAAGGTTTATGTTAGGGTCATCAAAATGTATGTAAGTAAAATATGATAAAAAATATAAATATCCTATAATATAGGAAAATTTAAAAGATTCAGCATACATACAATAATGTTGTTCCAAATATTGGTACGAGGCTATAATAAAGGGTCATTTATAATGAGGGCATAAAGGATATAGTTAGGATATACATGAAATGAACTAACAGAAAAGACCAACCCAGATCTAAGGTGTAAATGAGATAATATAAAGGGATATAAATTTCATTAGGTAGTTATCAAAATGTATCTAATCTAAGGTATTATAACCAAGAAGTATCTAATGTCACTTGGATTTTCACCCTTTGAGGATATGTCAAATCTCTCCTCATCTAGGTGGCATAATGGAAACACCTCTAGGCTTGTGGGTAGCTTAAAGATGAGGTGAATCTCTAGATAGGGCTAGCTCCCTTGATGTACCACTTTGGATCACAACTACACTTAAATTTTTGGGATGAAAAGGGAGAAAGATAACTAAAAGAAAACTAACCTAAGGGATGTGATACACTAAAATATATGATTGATTCCAACTAGTAGCATGTTACACATGATAATAAAGGACAAACCAAACATACACTCCTTTAATCTGCATCTTCTCACATCAATGTTACATTATGAGGTTATGGATGAATGTGAAAAGATAGGAAGACTATAAAAAATGCCTTGAATGGCACTAATGAATAGACTAAATCACTCAACCCTTGACATTTCTTATAATACTTCACATGGTGTACAAGAAGAAGCTTTCCAATTGTAAATAAGATGCAAGAATGAGACAACATGTTAAGGAATCCATAGTCTTCACTAAGAAAGATTCAACATTCAAGTAAAAAACAATAATAACAATCACGAATAGGTAAAAATCAGTATAATTATTGATCAAATGGTATGAAAATGAGCAAGGCTTCACCATACTCAGGTGGAACATGAGTTACAATAGCAAAAATGGCTAGTTCTTATAGAACTTGAGAGAGAGAGGAGAAAAGAGAAGTCCAAGGGTCACAAGGACACTTGTTAAGCTAATAAAATTATTTAATTATGCATGTAAATAATATATGGGATGAACCATACAAGGTCAAGAATCCCAAGTATCCATCCAAGTCATCAAACTCTTGTAAATTGGCATAAAATCCTCTTAATTAGCTTAGAAAAACTACCTTCATGATTTGAGCTTACTAGATGTCTCATAGCTAACTAGGAATAGTTAAAATGATTATATTAAAGGGTAAGGCTTTTATAAATGCCTCTCCATGTATTTTTTGTAGTCCTGGTCCTCTAGAATCATCCCAAAATGAGATATCATCATCTGCTATCAAGAAAACTCCTCTTTTATGCATCCTGCACACTTATCCTTAAATTTGGATTTAGTTACTCATGAAAATACATGGGATGTATTGTATGAAAATTTTAAATTAGCTCCATTTCCTTATAAGCATCAGGCACACCTTAAAATCACCCCACTTGAAGTTTTCCATCCTTCTCACTAGCTTGTCCACTATGCTAGTTTTGACTGGCTAAGATGAAGTTGTTTCATTTCATAGTTATAAGTATTTTCAAATCATTAAATGTCCATATGTAGTTTTAATAATTCTATATATTTCCTCTAAACTTGATTTCATCTCTTATAACCTCCTAGAACCTATAAAACACACAAAATGGTTAAAAATACCCTATATTATACCCTATTCATACAATTTTGTATAGTTAAAAAGTATGGGAGGAATCCTGATTGAGTCATCTATAATTTAAAATATATTTAATGGTAAAAATATGTCATATGGATATCTCTCAAATATGTTTTCCCCATTGGGTCTTGACTAAGGGTTTAGTAGGGTTTTAGGTAGTTTTTAGTCTTAAGCTTTGTTCATAAATATCTAACATTTTAAATACCAAAAAATGTAAAAAAAATGTTGTTAATGAACCCTAATAACCCTTAAAAACTCCTTTTGTTCACATATAAACTCTCAGAGGAGATATGAACACTTGAAATCACCCCATCAAGCTTGTATCTGCCTTTCCTGCATGCTTGGATTCTCTTTAAGCTAGAAGTATCTTTCCCATAGGTTTCCTTGAATTATAAAAGATTATATATGTCTAATTTCATCCCTTTAACATGTACAAATTATATGGATATCCGACCAATATTTGGAAATGAATATGGATCTCTAATTGGTTCTAGGTCCCTTGAAGACCTAATAGGCCTAACTTACACCCAGTTAGCTTTGGATACTTGGAATAATTTTTAAATTGTTGGGTTGGTTTATTATTAATAATTAAACCTCATTAAATCTTATAATATCACCACATAACTTCCCAAGCACTCATCTTCTTCCTTTTCTCTCATCCACCAACTAGGCCTAATGAAAGCTTGACTAGTTGGACTGTGTGCAGGGGTATTTTGGCCCTCTTAAGAGGTCTGAGCCTAATATAGTTTTCCTTAGAACCTATTTTCCTTCCATACACCTCATAATATTTTTATTTAGTTTAATAAATCTCCATATCAATCCCTTTTCTCATTTTGTACTCATTAGCTTACTTTGTTAAAACCTGATTTTCCTAGACTGGCTGACCTCTGAGATAAAATAGTGAAGTATATCCCTCATACATTAAAAAAAGTGAATATTTTGGGACTTTTTTAAGGTCATGATGATTATTTTTACCAAATGATTTATCTGGATTCCTTGATTTAGGTGCCTAACCAGCTCAAAATGTCCAAAAAAGGCCTTTAAAAAGTCTATTTCTTGCACCTTTTCCCAAATCCACCTAAGAGTGACCTATCTAAGCTAAACCAATGATCCTAGGATATTTAAAAATGTTATTAATATTAAATTTATAATTATAAAGATTTTAATTCACCTAAAACACCTCTCTTCTTTACATTCCCCATATTCATCTATTGAGCAAAGAAGTTTCTTGGAGCAACTATACGGACTAATGACATTTGACCAAGTAGGGAAGAGTGGCTGAGCATCTTGAATGGGTATTAGAGTGTGTGTAAACCATTCATTAATTAATCATGGATCATTTTTCATTGATTTTAATCCTCTACTTCTCCCTAGACAAGTCCATCTCTTACCCTACCTCCAACACTATACCCTATTATAGGTGTACACAGGGTTCCAAGAGGTCTAAGTAGGCCTTCTTTACATTGTTTGTAGTTCATGCATTTGATCATAATCCTCATAAATGTGGTCACTTAATTTTATCATCATTCCAACCTTCCATTTGGACTTCATGTGCACTTTTGGTTACAACTAAGTCCTCCATTACCTCTTGACTGAGACACCTTACATGTAGGTTACTTTTACTCATCTGAACTTGGTTATGATATGAAAATCCTTACTTGAACCCCCTTTAGATCACACAACATTTTTATTCACCTTGGACTCACTTTTATGCTCTTTTAATTCATAAACTATGTTCTCTTTCTTGAACTAAGAAACCTGCCCTTAGATCCTAATGTAGGTGTCCTTTTAGTTGAATTGAGATTGAGTTATGATGTTGGGAGACCTTCCTTTGGATCCATGGGAATAGTTTGATAACTTATTATACATTTTACTCACTATATATGCTCTTTGGACCCTGTAATGATTTTCCATTAGACTGAGAAACCTTGCTTTTGACTACTATAGGTGTTTATTCCCTATTAGAATGACACCTATAAATGGCCATAGAGCTTACAAGACTATGCATTAACCTCTTATTGAAAGCCTTCATGCTATTTGTGTGAAATCCCATCAATTGAAACATCTTATTCATGAGGTACTATTCATTGTTGCTCCTTTGTGCCAAAAGGCCACTTACAACTTTAGACCTATAGACATTAATGGAGTATTTTAGTATTTTTGGAGGCATATTTAGGCCTCAAACAACCTCTTTCCACTTACTATTTTACCTCCATTCTTAACCTATCCCTTTTCCATACTATAAGATATCAACTTCACCTATTTAGATGCCTTGAAACACCTTATAAGCATTTTGAAAGAGGTCTATGAAAACCACCTGGACCTCTATTTTGACCTTTTAGGGAATCTTTCCTGGAATACAGTCTTCATCCCAAACAACCTATCTTACTCCTTCCTTTGTCCTTTTAACACTTCCTAAAAATATTTCATGACTCCTTAAACTACTAGTTTTTGCAAAGGTATTTACCATTCCTCAAATTTCCCATACAAAAGCATTCATAGTCTTGAGATACCACCTTTAGGTGGTCATCACCATACTTAGGCAACAGGTGTAGAGTTATGGGCAGTATGAGAAATGGGTAGATTTATGGTCATTCTCATGTTTCCACAAAATTTCCCAATGCACCTTTATCAATATTAGATGGTTGAAACCTATGTCAAGATTCCCCCTCTCAGCATGATGTCAACAAAGGCCCTATAGGTGTGCATTGGGCATGTTATACAGGCAAGGCATGGAATAGGGCAAAAACATGTTGGTGAATAGCTTAAAACCAACTCAAATTCATTTCTAACCTTTAAGTACATGATTTACACCAAGAACACCTTGAAACCAGTTCCAACACATCTTTTCCAACATGAAAATCACTTGCATACACATGGAATGGAGTAAGCAGGGGAATCAAATGACTATCTATCATGGTGAATGAGCATGTGATCAAGCTTGAACTTTCCCAAACATATCAAGTGAAATATCCTCATCTATTTATATCTTGGATAAATAATGCACCCTAATTACCATCCCATGAACAAGTTGAACAAGCTCTAAACATGTGAATGCAAGTGAAGTTGGGAAAAGAGTTGACAATGGAGAATGATAAGACTAAAAGCTACCCAAACATGATATAGTGAAACAAAAACATGTAAGGAGGTATTAATATGACCATGATACCTATGTAACATTATTTCCCAACTACATGAGACCTCTTCAAGAAAACAACACTCTACAAACAAGAAGAAATTTGAGTGAGACTACACATGGTGGTACCTTCTTGAAGCATGGACTAGCTTGTTCATCAAAACATTATGAAACATTAAACTTAGAATTTATACCATCTAATAAGGTATAAAACATCGTATGGAGCCAACATGACCAACTGCTTCGTATGTATTTGACCAAAATGGAGCAAAACCTATAAGGTACATGAAATAACTAGGAAAAAAGTATAGTTAGCTTGTAAAGGATGATTCATAAACCAAAATTGGTAAATCCTTGAAATATTTATATTTAAATTAAGTTATTTTAGTTTAATATCACCTCCAAAAAGCATTTATCCTGAAACCGCTTGAGCTATCCATACTAAGCATAAACATGTAGGTCACTTCTATGTGTCTACAAAACCAAGAAAGTAGCATAATGATTATAGATTTAAAATGACACTTTCAAAGAAAACCAAAACATTTATATGAGTTTTATGAAGTTTAAAAGTCCCTCCATGATCTTTTCTCATGTGGCACACTTCCACATGGGCCGTACAAGTGTCAAATGCTCCCTTTTTTAGTTATTTCTTGAATTTTATTTAAGGAACCTACAATATTCTGATGTAAATAACATACCTAATAGTTAAACTGACCTATTTGATTATTATAAAGTAAAAATTACACCTTGTCACCTTGGAAACCATGCCACTTGCATAATGACCCTTAAAAGCCCACTAAAAAACTCAAAATAACAAATCAACCCATTAGACCATGATTAAGGCTAGAAATACATTATATAACATAAATTTAACCATAATATAGTCTATGACAATAATTTTTACCCCTAAACATATAAAAATAAAGTTTTTTACCTATAGGTGTCCAAGTTTGACCTAAAGTCAAACTTGGTCAACCGTATCTAAACTAAGGGTTGTAATCAAGAGGTGTAATTAAAAGTAACAATGCATATAAGCATAGCATATACTAATAAACATGCATTAATATAAACATGAAATAGAGGTATTTAAATTAAGGTTTACAACTAAGAGGTGTAAAAAAAGTAACAAATCATGAAAAGATAACATATACTAATAAGTATGCACTAATATAAGCATGAAAAATATTAACATATCAATATATAACATGGACACACATATATATCCACCAAAGTAAATAAATGAAGAGTATAGGGATATGTACCTTGGGTTGTCTTCTCATATTATCAATCTCCTCATTGGCTTAAGCAAACATTTGTGATAGATTTTGTAGGTGAAGCTAAATATGGAATGAATAATAGCTAAGGATCCTTAATTTGGGTTTAAAAAGACTAGGTGTGCCTTGTTGTTTAAAATTATCTTCTCAAATATATAAGAGCTTGTGCAAACTAGTTTCCTCAAGTTTAATCTCCTAACCTTTTATTCTAATTCTTCTCACTAAGGTTGATTTGCATGTAAAAACAAAGTACATTAGATGTAGTTTTTATGAAAAATAAAAATCATGAACCCTATAAATACAGATCAAAACCTAAAAATCATTAGTCAAACTTAACCAACGTCATCATCTTATCCATATGCATAATAATAAAACACAGTTCTTCTTTAGCTTAGATGATGACATCACCAAAGAAGGGGATACTACATAATATCTTTAATCAGACTTAAGGTGTTGAGGATAAGCACACAAATAGGAAGAAGAGAAGGAGAAAGGGATAATTATAAAAAAAAGGAGGATAAATATGTATATGATGGTAGAATGAGGTAGATATAAAAAATTATCTTCTAATAAATATCTTGTAAATGACTACAAATTATCCCACCCTAGTCTCAATGCACTCTATAGGATATGTAGTCAACATGATTGATGCACTAATGAGTCTTGTAATGGATATAATAATTAAGTAAGAAACATAGGTGTATACAAGATTCACTTACTTAAACTATTGCATATCAGGTGTGTGCATATGGTATTAAAAATATCCATATTTTTTTCTTTTTAATGGCACAATCCTCAATTTTTATTAAGTTTCTCTTAATACTTGGGTCTAATTAATTTATCCATTAACATCAAGAGCTACCTCCAAAATACCTTTTTTCCATGAAATATTTAATACCCATAACTATTTCTACCTTACATATTTGCGTGTAAAAATACATGTTACACACAAGTATTAAAATAATTAAAAATTTTCATATCACCTACTAAGGTTGGGATTTATTGGACCTTCTATATGTGCAATGTGTAAAGAGGAAGTTAAATATATGGAGAATCCCCTTCTTCATTTGAACATGCTATAAGTGTTTGTTCAAATATTATTTAAAGATTGAACCAACCATGGGTTTTCCCAAGCTATGTGAATAATGATTTTTATTCTTGGCTTAAAGGCTTAAAAGTTTATTTTGATCTTTGAATTCCATCCCCAACAATTGTAATTTGGAATATCTTGCTACAAAGGAGTAATATAAGTTATTTATATTAATCTCTCTCTTTCCAAAAATAAAAGAAACAAGAACTTATTAATCTTAAGAGAGAAAGGTATTTTAAAAAATTAGTCTAATTTTTTATGTCTTCAAATCAGCAACTACGTGATAAGAAAAAAAAAGGATGGATTCTAGGTGGATTTAACTTGTATTTATTTTTGTAAAAATTAATTTTAATGGAGCAACATACAATAATTAAGGATTAGTATGAGAAACTATTTTAATCTATTTCTTAAAATGATAATTATTATGGGGTTGTTATATTGTTATGCTAAAAGCTATAAATAATGAAGCAAAAGTTTTGATTTGTTGGAAGGGTTGAAGCTGTCAAGGGATATTGAATTTATAGAGCTAATTATTAAATTAAATTCATTCTTTATCATAAATATAATTCCAAAAGGAAGGACTCCTAGATTCAAATAATAAAACATTATGTTTGATGCTAGGGAGTTAGTAAGATACTTCACCTTTGTTTTTTTATCATTTTTCAAATAATGTTACCAATTAACATCTCTTCTAGAAAATGAAAGTGTGGATTTGAATCCCTTGGTGTCAATTAGTATTATTAATCCAATTGATTAGGTGGGTTTTTATAAAACTTTAAATTTTGAGGCCAAAGGAGGGATTACATTAGAGAGAAATGTTCCTTGAAAGATGTGTCTTAAGTATTATGAATTTTTAGTGTGATTTATGGAGGATCTAACACTTTATTGGTATTTTTTTTTGGTTCTTGCCAATGCTTATTTTCTTATTATGTTCAATGTTATTTTAAGTTTTTTTAAAGATAAATATTTATTTTTATTTTTTTGATGCAAAATCTATTATTTAATATATGCTACTAAAGAATTAGCCACTAACTATAAAATTTTATATCAAGGGATCATACTAAAGTTTTGGGCATTGTATGTAGATAATCTAGTTAGATGTTCCTGAGTGGAAGCTACAACAAATGTGGGTAAAGATAAAAAAATACTTTATTTTTATTATTTTATGAGGTTGTAAAAGACAAAGACCTTTTATAGTGGCTATGAAAGAGATTTTGCTATGGATACAAAAGGTTTAGTGGCTAAGGAAGAGTTTGGGTGTGGTTGTAAAAGAAAGAATTTGTTGTGGAATATCTAGATTTAAATCAAGAAGATTTATTCTATGAGTTTATTTGTTCTAAACCTTATGCTTGAGTTTAAAATTAGACTTTATCCTTTTTGGCTTTAGGTGGGTGGTTTATACTATTATTTTATGCAATTTGAGGCATTGTTTACTATTTTGTTAAATTTTGACTGTAAACTTTCAGATAAAAAATATATTATTTTTTTGTTACTAGTTGATATATTGAAACTAATTGTAGGATGTTATTTAGATATTATTTAAAAGGTGAGGGATCCATCAACCTTTTATTTACCAATAAAAAAATGAAAAAATAATAATTTTATACTTAGGAATCAAACCAATCTTTCAAAGTCTTCTACAAAGAAACTTAAGTATTACAACAAGGAAAGAATTAAAGTGTACTAAAATAACATTTTTAAATATTAGTGGAAACATCATCATCAAGAAACATATGTAATCATAATTAAAAAAATCATAAAAATTGAGAAAATTTATACCAAATTACTTATCATGTTGGTTCAATAGATTTCACATTTGCATTCGAGTAGAATGTACGAGCATCATTAATTAGCATGCAACATGTGTCACAAGATAAAAACCTAATTAATTTTTATTAATCATCATGTGTAACCATCAACATAAATAGTTTCTTAATACATCTTGAAACTGTTGGTTTTTAGTTGTACACCTCAAGAATTCAGCCTTGCACACTTGAGAAGATGGAAAACATAGATGATAAACCTAAATTATGTAATTATATCTAAGGAATGGTTTAACATATGGATGACTAAATATAGATAATGACTGGAAGACAATAGAAAGAGGGTATGGTTAGTTCCTTGCTACTTCTGGCTCTACCTAAACTAAGGTGAGAGGACCTACTAGGTAGCTTCATCACAAGGAGGGATATTATAGTTCAATATCCATGGGATTATTTGCACACACACAAATCTAATCAAATCATAACCAAACTTGCATAGTCCACTCAGGAAGAGTTGTCACATAGACTGCGCAAATGATTTTAAATCAAACACAAGCTACTAAAGATAGATGGAAAGGTGATTGCAATCTTCATTTCTATAAAAACTATTGAAAACTAAAATCCAAATGGAAAATAACAATGTTGATATTCAAAGACCAATTAAAAACACATAGAATATAATATTCATGCATCTGTAGGAAAATGATACTTAAACGTTTCAATAGTAGGTATTACTTGTAGGGGTAGGATAGGTAGGATGAGTTAGGTATATTTAAATTAGTTGTGGTGGCTCTCAACATAGGGAATTATTTAGGTTGCCATGTTTTCATTCATTCCAATACATAAAATACTAAGAAAAAAAGATAAGAAAATTGTCAAGAATGATTTGCATTCATTGATACCAAAGCAATACAAACACTCAAATAGACCTTGATAGTTTTCTTATCTTGTTTCTCAATATTTTTCATCTTGGATTTAATGAAAATATGGAAACATAAATAATTCCCTATGTTGAGAGCCACCAAAACTCATTTAAATATACCTAACTTATCCTACCTATCCTACCCTTGCAAGTAATACTTGTTATTGAAAATTTTAAGTATTATTTTCCTACATATGCATGCATATTGTATATCTAGAATGTGTATGTAATTGGTATTTTTAGATCAGCATTATTATCTTCTATTTGGATCTTTATTTCCAACATTTTATGTAGAAATGAATATTTTAATCAACTTTCCATATATCTTTAGTAGCTTGTGTCTGATTTAAAAGCATTTTCTCAATTTGTGTGATAACTCTTCTTGATTAGACTATACAAGTTTGGTTATACTTTTATCATATCTATGTATGTGCTAGTAATCCCCTAGATAGTGAAGTTTAGTATCCATCCTTATGACCAAGCTAACTATTAGGTCCTCTCACCTTGGTTCAAGTAGAGCTAGAAGTAGAAGGAAACTAACCATACCCTCTGTCGGTGTCTTCTAGTCATTATTTGTGTTCAATACATCTAAATGCTAAACCTTTCCCTAGATATAATGACATAATTCAGGTTTATCATCTATGTTTACCATATTCTCAAGTGTGCATGTATGAATTATAGAGGTGTATAACTAGGAACCAACACTATATTGGCACCACTATCGGGGATAAAGATCCTTGGAACTTGTGTTGTCAAAAAGACTTTTACAGAGAACTATTATTTATTCATGTTTTAAAGTGATTTTCCCTTTTGAACTTGAATCTAAATTTTTAGTGTCTTTTTTATTTTATCTCATCACTGATTACAAGAAAGTGTAGTTTCAAAATGTATCATTATCTATTTGTGATATATTTTATTCTAGAAGATTTCTTCTTGTGGTGACTCCAATGTTTTATCTAGTTGTGAAAGATCAGTGCCCACTTTAATTGATTAAGTTTTGAGTGTTATCTTGTTTTTAAAATTGGAAGGACTAAGATCATCCTTCAGAGGTGATGCATCAAACCATCTTATCTCTAAGTTAAGTGTTCATCATAGAAGGAGACAAATTTGGAGGCCAATTTAAGGACAAAGTTCTACAAGAAAGGAGTGTCTAGACCATCATAATTCTAGTACACCTAAACTTATTTTTGTTGAATTTCATTTTATTAAAGATTATCATATCTCTCTTAATAACTCAAATCCTTATATTCCTATTTATTACCCATCACCTTCTCAACAAGTTGAATCTCCTCCTGGGTTTTATCCCCCAAGTCCACCTCACAACCCTTTTTCATCTAATCTTGATCCCACCACAAAACCAATCATGAGGCATAGAGATTAGGATGAAAATGAAAATCTTACATTAAGTATTCCTAGATTTATACCTATTAACTTTGATGAATTGGAGGGTTACCCCCAATAAAGTTCCAAATGAAGCAAGGAATTGACTCCCTATGTTTTAGGGGAATAATGCAGTGACTAGAGAGCAACATTTGAGGGATTTTCAAATTATAATTTAATACTATGAGGTTGAGCATGAGGATGTTTTCATTAAACATTTTATGCATACACTAGAAGAAGATGCATGTGAATATTTTAATTATCTTCCCTAGAGATGCATAGATTCTTTGGAAGAAATGAAGAATGTTTTCAAAATACAATATGGTGATAGAGTTGATCCTTAGTTTCTTCTAGAAGAATTTAAAAACATGAAAAAGAACCCTAATGAATGTGTGCATGACTTCAATAAAAGGTTTAATAATACTATGATGAGATTGCCTAATAATATCAAGCTAAGTGATATTACTTTCTTGATCAAATACTGTGATGCATTAAACAAGAAGGCTATGTAATAATTGAGAGATAAGGCTCCCACAAATCTAAGGATGGAATTCAACATGCTAATTCAAATTAAAAATAATATAATGGTTGCAGGTAAACCTTTAAACAAAAGGGTTGATGTAAAGTTGACCAATCCTAAGAAGACTCAGTCTAACAAGGTTTCCAACCTTGAAGAAACTGTGAAAACCTTAGCTATTGTTGTCAAGAAGATGCCATATAAGATGGTCATAACTAAGAAGGGGATTCCTCATGGATCTTCTAGTTAGAAGAGAACTCAAAATAAGAATCAAGCACAAGGAGATCCTCTTTCCACATTAGAGCTAATGATAGAGGGAAGAGACCTTCCCAAAATGATAAAAATTATAATAGAGGAGATAGGAAGGAGGTTCCTAATCCATTGAATGCCAAGGATAATTATATAGACTATGATCTTGATATTTATTGGTGTGATAAATTATTCCTCCCCCATCCTCCTTATGATACTAGTGAAATAATTAATGAAGATGCAGAGGAACCTGACTCTGTGTTTAAAAATGATGAGATTGTGATGTTTGATTATCAAATCCTTTGAGGTAAAGTGTTTGCCCCCATGTAATTGTTGAGTGCTACTACCATTGATCAATTTTAGAGTGAAGTGAAAGAGGTATGTGTCCTAACTCTTGAGTTTGTTTGTGATATAAACATGACACAAGTATATGAGTTGCCCAAACATGACTGAGTTTTTAAGATCTATGATGATTAAAAAGTATGATGGGGTAATTCATTCAATTGAGGATAGGCAATTAGTAATTAATGTTTTAGTTTACCAAGAGAAAGATTAAAATTTAAGAAGCAATAAATAAGGTGTTTCTCTACAAGAGACTACCCTTGCTGATCCAAGGATAGGGGATACACATAAAGAATTTAATAAAACTAAAGAAGTCCCTAGTTCTTCCAAACTAGCACCTGCTTCCCAAATTATTAAATAGAAAGGTGATCCAGCCAAAAATAGAGAACATTTTTTATCTAGTATTCCTAAGGGTACAAATGATGTAAAAATAAATCCACCCTTGAAAAATGTTGTTAGGAATGCTAGCTCATCCCATCAAGTTCCCCGTCTAACTTTAAATTGTTATATTCTTATTGAAGGTGTTATCACCCTTCATTAAAATACTCCCCTTCCTCAGTAAAGTGTATGTGATATGGCCCAAGTATTGAGTCAATTAAAAATCACCATCCCACTTATTGAGATACTATGAATACCAGAACATAGAAGGAGGGCATTTGAGTATTTGAAGTTTAATGAGAAGATAGATTCTAATGAGATTACTTCACCCCAACACTCTTGGATGACAATGAAAAGTCACATGAGGTTATTGAAACATCCCCATAGGTTTATTTGGGAACTGTATTGATAGAATGTCATCTAGATGTTAACCTTTTTTACACTACCCTATTGATTAATGGTTTAATTATTCACAACTATATGTTTAATTTAGGAGCCTCTTGCAATGTGATGCCCATGGGTGTACTTAATGAGATTGGAGTAAAAATAACATCTAATTTTAGTAAGTGATACCATAGACTCAAGAGAAGTACCAATTATTAAACAAGTTAAAGGACTGGTAGAGCAATTGGCAATTCATCTAGGTAAATTTTTGAACATGGATATGGTAGTTGTGGATTGTCCTCCCAAATGGAGGATGTTATTTCCAATAATATGGGATGATGACATGGGTGGAAGCGTTTAGATGGAACTATCTTATACCACAATTCCTTTTGAGGGTAAGATGGTGAGACTTCATATAGAGCCTAGAATGTTACATGTGCTTGAAGATCCAAGACGTGCTCTAAATGAGGTTTTGTACACTGATTTGGAGCTGGGTAGTTTTATTGGAAATGTAGATTGTGTTGAATAATTTGTTATTATTGATGTTGGATATGAAAAAGAAGGTAATGATGTTTGGATAATTTATTTTGATGGGGCTTATTCCAATCTTAGAAATGGAGCTAGGGTTGTCTTTTATGCCCCTAATAAAAGGTCTTTTAGGTTTTCTTTCAAACTATCATTTGAGTGCACTAACAACATTGTAGAATATGAGACACTCTTTCTTGTTTTGAGGATTTACAAAGAACATGAAATTACAATTATCATTGCAAAGGGTGATTTTGAGTTAATGGTCAATCAGGTTTGTAATTCTTATGCCACTAAAAATAAAAGGTTAAAATAATATAGAAATGATGTATGAGATTTGCTAGAATTATTTGATGCTTTCAATATTTTTTATCATATAAATTTCAATGAGGAAGTTGATATACTTATAGGATTATGTTCTCCATTTTAAATTGAAAATATGAACCCTCACTATCAGTATCAAGTGGAGGTACTTGTCAGACCTTCAGTCCTAGACAAAATTCATCATTGATAAGTTTTTGATGATGATGATCAAATCAAAAGGTTTCTTAATTATGAAGCTTAATTTCAAGATCAGATCATAGAATTAGAATCCATGGTCCAAATATATGATGGGAAAGAAACCTTGTTTGGGAAAGATATCATTTAGTTGAATATAAACATATCCCAAGAGGATTGGTGAGTTTAGAGGCATCTTTGGATGGAGCAGATAAAATTAAAATTAGAGATATATTTATCTCAAAATATGTGACTACATGCAATTTTGGATCTAAAGAAAATCCAAGAAAAGTCTATATTGGTACTCACTTGAGTGTATAAGAGAAGAAAGCCTACATGCAATTGTTAAAGAAGTATTAGGTTGCTTGGCTTGGTCTTATTCTGAATTGAAAGCATATAGAGAGGATTTGTTTCAACATGTCATCCCATTGCATCCTAATAGTAAACATTTTAGGAAAAAGCAAAGACCTATTAACCCCATCTTGGCCACCAATATGTGGGAAGAGTTAAAAAAGCTAAGGGACCATGGGATTATTCATCCCATCAAGTATTCATCATGGGTGGCAAACTTAGTCCCTGTAATAAATAAGAATGGTGACATTAATTTGTGTATGGATTTTAGAAATTTGAATAAAGCTTATCTAAAGGATAATTACCCCTTACCTAATATGGATAACCTAGTTCAAAGTGTTATAGGATCAGATATGTTATCCACATTAGATGGTTTCTCATGGTATAACCAAGTTGTGGTAAAAGAATTTGAGAGACCCAAAATTATACTTACAACACCTTGGGGCACTTATGTCTACATGAGGATGCCTTTTGGGTTAATGAATGCTGGTGTAATATTTCAAAGAGCTATGGATGTCACTTTTGCATGGGTAATTAAAAATTTTATTGTTATGTATTAGGATGACATTACAGTGTACTCCAAAAATATAAAAGAGCATTTGGAGCATCTATAAAAGTGTTCCTTAGATGCAGGGAACTTGATATTTCCCTTAATCCAAAGAAATGTCACTTTAGATTACAAAAGGATAAGTTATTGGGACACATAGTATCTAAGGATGGTGTCATGATTGATTTAGAGAGAGTGAAAGCCATTGACAAAGTGCTTATCCCATAATCCAAGAAGGGAATTCAATCCTTCTTTGCATAAATCAAATTCATCAGAAGGTTTGTGTCTAACTTTATAGAGATCACTCTGCCTATTACTTCCATGTAAAAAAATGACCAAACCATAAAATGGGAGGATAAGTCCATACAAGCTTTCAATGACATCAAAGGATATTTGAAGTATGTTCTTGTCTTGGCTAGTCCTGATTACACTAGGGAGTTTCAAATATTCTCTTTTGCATCATAGAGTACTGTAGTTGTTGTTCTATTTCAAAAGAATTATGATGGTCATGGGAAACCCATAGCTTTATTTAGCAAAGTTATTCAAGGATCTGAACTAAACTATACTATCATGAAAAACAAGCCTTTATCCTCTTGAAATTTATTAAGATGTTCATACCTTATATTTTAAGTTCAAATATTGTTTCATATGTCTCACATATAATGGTGAAGGACATATTGACTCAAACTAAAGTATCAATAAAAAGGTGCAGATGGGTCAATAAGCTACAAGATTATGACATGGATATCCCAACTACCAAGTTGGTGAGATGGATGGACTCAACCAAGCTTATGGTTGAGACAAATTTTGAATTTATTAATGTAAACACTGTTATTTTTAATATTGATGATTCTTTGAGTAGAATTAGCATATCTCTATGATATAAGGACATTGTTTATTACTTGAAAATTTTGAATTATCCCCCTAACTTCGATAAGAATCAAAGGAGGACTCTTAAGCTTGTATCCTAAAAGTATCCCTTGACTAAAAATGGACTGGCATGGAAGAATCTAGATGGGATTATCTTGAGATGCCTGGTAGAAGAAGAAATTGATAATTTAATTGAAGACTTCCATAGTGGAGTATGTGGTGGTCACTTTTCACCTAAAGTCATAGCTCATAATATTTTGAGATATAGTTATTAGTTGTCATCACTATTCAAGGATGTTGCACAGAAAGTAAGAAAATGTGAGAAATCTCAGCACTTTGCTAGATGGTTGAAAGATTTAGGTTATCTCCCCTTACAACCTATATCAAATGAAGGCCTATTTATGTAATGGGGAATGGGCTTTTTTAGGGATATCACTGATATATCAAGCACTGGGCATATGTTGATATTGGTTACAACTAACTACTTCACAAAATGGGTTGACATGATCCCTACAAAGAAGGTCACATATCAAGTAATCATGGACTTTCTATTGAATCACATTATTTGTATAATTAGTGTGCCTATCAAGATAATTAATAATAATGCCATGAGTTTTAGAGCTAATCCTTTGGTAGAATTATGAAAATAATATGAGATCATATTAACTTACACTTCTAATTATAACCTTCAAGGGAATGGGAAAGCAGAATCCAATAATAATAACTTGCTCAAAATCATTGGAATGACTTTCGAAGCTAACAAGAGAAAGTGGGGTGAACAACTAAAATTGTATTTATGGGTTGATAGAGTTACACCTAAGAGAGCTATGTGTAATATTTTTGAGATTGTTTATGGAGATCAAGTTGTTTTAACTATGAACCTACAGTTTCCAACCTATCGATTCATGCAATAGCTAGATCAAGATGATGAAATCAACCACTATGAAAGCAGAATGAACCATATTATTGAGATTCATAAAGATAAAAAATAGGATCATTAAAGACACATAAATTTCAAAGAAAGACTCAAAATGATATTTGACAAAAATGTCACTCAAAGAACTATTCAAATAAGAGATCTAGTTTTACTCTAGGATAACAAACATGAGGAGAAAGGCAAGCATGGAAAATTTGATGCCTTGTGGATGGACCCTTGTGCTATTGACTACAGAATTAGGGAACATACATTCTTCTTAAGAGATTTGGATGGTGAGATACTAAAATTGCCAGTTAATGGTATACATCTAAAGTACTTCCTTGATTGAGTCCATGTTTGTGTAGAGTAATATATAGTGTATAGTCTTATTGTTTTGTTGTCCTTCTACATTGGGCCTTATTTTTATATTTATTTTGTTATTTTTCATTGTGTGTTCATGCTCAAATATTCCTAATCTATTTTTTTCAATATGCCCTTGTTTAATTGAGTTCCCAAAGTTGCATGTTAAGAGATTATCAAATTTATGATTTTATGGCCCAAGGGATAGGCATGTGGTCTTGTTTTCTAGGGTTATTAATACACCACAAGGGGTGTATATCCTCGAGCGAGAGACAATGTTAGTGCCCAAATTTTCCTAAGAAATTTATGCCCTTTCTTGAGAGATGAGTATTTGAAAGTATAATCGTGCCCTCTAAAATAATTCCTCAAGAAGTGCTCACCCAGAACAAAAACTCTACTTTTGTAATCATGTTGTGAAAACCCTATAAAAATTAGTTTCACTAATGATTAATCATTTTTATGTTTTTAATGTTGTATTAATAGGGTCCATGGTGGAATCAAGCTGGGAAGATTTAAAAATATGACTAGGTATTATAAATATTAAGTCTAAAATTTTGTGCTATAAGAGATAAGAGCTTGAGACTCTAGGAGGGAAATACAACATTGATTTGTAACTTTAATTTGAAAATGGAAAAGTGCATATATATGCCTGAGGCCCATGGCTAAATTTCAAAAACAAATTTTAAAAAAAGTGTTTACTAAGGAATAGGTGTAAATCTGAATAAGTCATGAACTTTTGCACTTTTACAAAAGTGCAAATGAATCCTAAAATCCTGCCAATTGTAAACATGCAACCAAGGTCCAAAATCCCACTGGGTGTAAATTTGTAAATGGGATCCGAGATCCCACCAAAGACAAATGATGTAAAATTACATCTAGGTTTTGAAAAACCCACCAAGGCAAAATAAGGTGGAATGATGCACATATCATTATTAGTATTAGTGGTAAAAAGGGAATAGAAAATGTGAATGGGAAAAGTCAAAGGCAAAAAGAAAGACCTTCCCATTGACCAAGGTGGATTATCGCAGTCCAATATGAAAATAACATTCTAATAATATCTTTCTCTTTGACTATCATAAAAAGCAAGATTCTCCTTCAAATGGTTTTAGACCTTCTGTAAGGCCATTGTCTATTGGGATGGGCCAATATTTATCCTACAAAGATGTTACAGCAGGTGAATATTACCATCATAAGAAGGAAGAATATAAAGAGTTTGAAGGAGAGTGTCACTCAGAGATCCTATGCCTCGAGGTGAAATTTTTATATTTTATATTCTTCCCTCTACCCTTTCATTATTTATTAATTGAAGAGTTGAAAATAGTAACTAGATCATGAGTTGGTATGTCATCCTCAACTTGAGTGGGCAACTGATTAGTTGTAAAATAGGGTAAAATGGTTGCACAAAAAGACAAAGTTTATTTTGCACCAAGGAAGAATATTCTCCCTCAAGATCAAATGCAAAAAAAATCTAATTGGGTAGAATCAAAATATCATCATGACATGGACAACCGACTACTAGAATGATTGCCTTAAAAAGAATGAGCTTCCAAGCATATACAAAGATGTTTTCTAGATGGATCATCTGCTAGGAATATTATGGGTGAGAAATTTTATATAAGTAAAAGAGCTTGTCCTTTATACAGAGGTTGACTCTTTTATGGGTTTGAGGTATTTTAAAATTTCATAAATATCCTCTTTGTAGAGGCCTTTTTAAATTTTGAATTTTTGTTGTGTGTTTTTTGTCTCTATTGCTAAGGTGATTGCACATATACAACTATTAGCAAAATCTGAAAGCATTTATATGTCTCCCCTATTTTAGAACAAATCCACTATGTTTGTATTCTGAACCTTGATGTATGTAGATTTAATTTAAATATTAATGGAAATTAGCTATGTTTTTTTCTCTTTTTTGTCAATGAAGTGCAATGGCACACTCTTTATGCACTATTGATTAGGTATATGGTTTTAAGTCACTTAATGGTAATCATTCTGGGCAATGACTTAGGTTATAAATTCCTTTCTACATTATGATTTTGGAATGTCTTATAGATGATATTTTAACAACACCCTAGATTTATGGAGTTGGCAAGAGAAATTTCTTGAGGCTCTACTTACAATGTATGCTTTGGAGATCTCAAAGGTCTTTTAAGTGATTGCATTGCATTGGTATCAATGAATGCAAATCATTCTTGATAGTTTTTTTATCTTGTTTCTTAGTCTTTTACATCTTATAATGAATGACAACATGTCAACCTAAAGAATTCCCTATGTTGAGATCCACTATAACTCATTTAAATATACCTAACTCATCCTACCTATCCTACCTCTACAAGTAATACCTACTATTGAAAAGTTTAAGTATTATTTGCCTATAGATGCATGAATATTATATATCTAGAATGTGTTTGTAATTGGTTTTTAAAGATCAACATTTTTATCTTCCATGTGGCTCTTAGTTATTAACAATTTATATAGAAATGAAGATTATAATCACCTTTCCATCTATCTTTAGTAGTTTGTGTTTGATTTAAAAACATTTAATTAGTCTATGTGACAACTCTTCCTAAGTGGATTGTGCAAGTTTGGTTATGATTTGATTGTGTGTGTGCCAATAATCCCTTGGATATTTAATTATAGTATCCATCCTTGTGACTAAGCTACCCATTAGGTCCTCTCACCTTGGTTTAGGCAGAGCCAAAAGTAGCAGGGAACTAACCATACCCTTTGTCAGTGTCTTTTAGTCATTATCCATGTGCAGTCCACTAGATGCTAAACCCTTCCCCAAATATAATGACATAATTCAGGTTTATCATATATGTTTTCCATGTTCAATCCATTTATATTATTTTTAAATCAAACATAAAATACTAAAGATAGATACAAATGTGATTACAATCTTTGTTTCTACAGAAACTATTGACAATTAAGATCCAAATGGAAGATTAAAATATTGACCTTGACCAATTACAGACACATTCCAGATATACAATATTCATAAATCTGTAGGCAAATAACACTCAAAATATTTAATATTATTTATAGGCGTAAGATAGGTAGGATGAGTTAAGTATATGTATTAAAGAGTTATGGTGGATTCCAACATAGGTAATTCCTTAGGTTACCATGTTGTCATTCATTATAGGATGTAAAAGACCAATAAAGAAGATAAATAAAAATATCAAGAATGATTTACATTCATTTATACCAATTTAATGTAAACACTCAAATGACCCTTGAGATCTCCAAAGCATACACTGCAAGTAGAGCCTCAAGCACTTTCTCCTTTCAACTCCATAAATCTAGGGTGTCCTTAAAATATCATCAACAAGACATTCCAAAATCACAATGTAGAAAGGACTTTATAGACTAAGTTCATGCCCATAATGACTACCATTAAGTGACATAAAACCAGATAACCAATCAATAATGCATGAAGAATGTCCCATTACACTTCATTGATAAGAAATATCAGAAATCATAGCTAGCTTCCCTTAATCTTGAAAGTAAATCAAAATGCATCAATGTTTAGAATACATACATGGTGAAAAGCATCATGGATTTGCTCTAAAATAGGGGAGACATATAAATTCTCTTAGAGTTTGCTAATTACTATATGGGTACAATCACCTTAGAAAAAAAGACAAAAAAACACACAACAAAAATTTGAAAATAAAAAAGGCCTATGAAAAGAGGAGATTTCTAAAAGTTGAAAAATCCTCAAACCCCTAAAATATCCAACCTCTGTAAAGAAGACAAAACCTCTTTAATTATACAAAAAATTTGACCCAGAATATTCCCAAAATATGATCCATTTAGAATATATCTTTGCATATGCTTGGAAGCTCATGGTTTGTAAAGCAATCATTTTGGTATTTGATTGTTCATGTCATGATGATATTTTGATTTTTCCCAACTATAAGTTTGTTGCATTTGAGGTTGAGGGATAATATTCTTCCTAGGCGCAAAATAAACTTTATCTTCTTTTGAAACCATTTTTCCCTATTTTCCAACTAATCATTTGCCCACTCAGGCTGAGGATGACATGCCAACTCATGTTCTGATTACTATTTTAAAATCTTCAAATAATAAAGAATGAAATGGTTGAGGGAAGAATAGAAAATATAAAAATTTATCCTCAAGTCATAGGATATCTGAGTGGCACTCTCCTTTAGAATCTTTATATTCTTCCTTCTTATGCTGGAAATATTCACCTATTGTAACATCTTTGTAGGATAAATCTTGGACCATCCCAATAGATAATAACATTCTAGAAGGTCTAAAACCATTTGAAAGAGAATCTTGTTTGTTATGACAGTCCAGGAGAAAGATATTGTTAGAATCTTGTTTGCACATTAGAGGTCTAGACTCCACCTTGGTCAATGGGAAGGTCTTTCCTTTTGCCTTTGGCTTTGCCCATTCACATTTTCTTTTCCCTTTTTGTCTCCAAACCTAATAATGATATGTGCATCATTCCACCTTATTTTTCCCTAGTGGATTTTTTGAAACCCATCTAGAATTTTACACCATTTATCTTTGGCAAGATATCAAACCCCATTTGTAACTTTACACCCAGCAAGATTTTGGACCTTGGCTACATATTTACATTTGGTGGGATTTTGGGACTCATTTTCACTTTTGTAAAAGTGAAAAAGTGCAAGGCTTATCCAGATTTCTTCCTATTCATTAGGTAATGTTTTTTTGAAAATTTGTTTTTGTAATTTGGTCATGAACCTCGGGCATCTATATACACTTTGAAATTTACAAATTAAAGTTTGAAATCAATGTTGTATTTCCCTCCTAGAGTCCTAAGTTCTTATCTCTTGTAGCAAAAAATTTTAGACTCAATATTTATAATACCTAGTCACATTTTTTACTCTTCCCAACTTTACTCCACCATGGACCCTCTTAATACCATATTAAAAACATAAAAATGATTAAGCATTAGTGAAACCATTTTTTATAGTGTTTTCACAACATGATTGAAAAATTAGAGTTTTTTTTTGGGTGAGTACTTCTTGCAGAATTATTTAAGAGGGAAACAACTATACTTTCAAATAATCATCTCTCAGGAAAGTGCACAAATTGCTTAGGTAGATTTGGGCACTGACATGAACAATTATGCATTAATACAAAAAAATCATATCAAGAACTAACATAGTATCAATTATATAAAAATAGTAAAAATATAGTAAAATATATTACCTTATTACATATAAATAACATCACAAGGGTTATCAATATTAAACAACTAATATTCACCTAAATATATAATATAAGAAACTAACTACAAATTAACATTAAACTATCATAAATCTTCTTCTTAACTTAATACAACAAGGAAAATTATACATCATTATCAAAGACTCATAACAAAGAACTTAAAATGTAGTAGATTCACATTAAAACATTAAAATGCAACTGAAATGGTATCCACTTGAAAAATATATATAACATCATGAGGGTTATAATTATCAATTAACTAAAATTCAAATAACATTATATCATAAGAAACTGACCAAAAACTAACATTAAATTATTTGAATCTTATTATTCAACATAATATAGCTAAGAGTAGTTTTACATCAGTAACAAACATTTATAACATAGTAACCATTATAGACAATTATATGACAACATAAAAATATATTAACTAGTAACATAAGTAAAACATAAATAACATCACAATGGTTGTAGCTAAGTGCAATTTATAGGACAAATTCCCTTGAAGGAACCATTTCATTAGTATTACAAAATTATCAAGAATATAACACAACTAACAATGAAAGTGCATTGAAATAATTTTCCAACCACAACCAACCATAATCAACGTAGAGCTAATTAAAAACCAACCAACATCACAAGATTTGTCTCTAAGATAAAATTATAGCTTGAAATCCCTGAAAGACACCCTTTATTTAAGTATTAAGTATCATTGACTTGACACTAAATAAACATTAATGAATACTAGTTTTCTTAACAAAGGAAAATAGAAATTTAGATATAAATAGAACTTAAGTAGTATAATATTCATCACAATTTAATGAAATAATATGTTTAGATTCACCTTAAAATGAATACATGATAAGATCCAAGGTTTCCTTCAAATTCTCTATTTGGCACATTTTGACAGTTTGTTGGTACCCATGACTAACGTTTCTAATCTCCTTATTCTTTGGATCCACTATTGGTTGGTTACTTATTATTCAACACAATAAACTTAACAAGATATTACAACTTGAATTTTTTGACCTTATTCTTTAAATTTTTAACTTTAAAATATTATAGTTTCTCTTTCTAGTTTTTCACTATTAATTTAAATTTTGCTTAGTTGTTTAACCAAAATCTTGTTCTTTTTTATGTCATCTTCTAAAGTATACTTTGGATATTTTCAAATTCCTATTGAAGTTTATTATTATGCCTGATTAATTTATCTACTCATTTTTTAAAATAGTTTCTCATATGAGATATTTATTTTTCTCTTGTATCACCATCTACATTTGTAAAATAAAAATGCACACTTAGTATATTCATAGACTAGAAATTCTAATACTTTTCCTTATTCTAATGAATTTATTTTATTCATGATTTTTTTAGTAATCATGTCCTTGAATATTACATCCCTTATTAAGAACAAATTATAACTATTATCATGCACTTATCAATAATGTCAATTATAAACTCTATTTTGTGCTCTCCATCCCATTCCAATATATATACTAAGTAGGTAAAAGTCCATGCCTCTCTAACTAGCTTGTTAGATTTTATATGTACATTTTGTACACAAACATACACTCCAAGTCCTTCCTTGACCTCAATGCCAATATAGATATCCCCCATATTCACTAATTGATCATTCATGTCAACATTCATGACACCATTTTGTAACTCTAGATCATTAGGATCTTATTGAATTCAAACCAAATCTTGTTTGAGTCAATTTTCCAAGTGCCATGGTATTCAAAGTTTTCATGGGTATTTATTCATTAGGTGTATTCTTCAACACAATAATTATTTTGATATTGAATGTCTAACATGGTCGCTTCATATTTTATAAATGTTCCCAATTGCGTCACCAACATCACTACACTCATCATCAAAAAATGAAACATGACTTGAAAGAACCAATTTCCTTTTTCTTCTCAAACATTTATTTTCATCACTCTCATTCTCTGTCACACCTTTAGGATTCCATTTCAACAATTTAGTGAATTTATATTTTTATTTTCTATATACAAGGGGAATAAACATTCATTGGTAAGTTTCAATGCACTTTGTTTATACATAGATGGAGTATTTATAATCCTATAAAACCCATGTGGAAATACTTAAATAATAATTTATAAAAAAATCATCGGTAAGTTTCAATTCACTTTTTTAAAACATAGAAGGAGTATTTTTAATCTTATAAAATCCATGTTGAAATACTTAAATAATAATTTATAAAAAAAAATGTGTACAAACAATATTAATAGATGATGTGTGCCTTTTTTTGAATTTCATTCCTATTTATTCAATATAGAAAAATAGGTCAATTATAATTTTTTCCATACATAACACCTTTTACATAATCTAGATCCCATAATGGCATTTCATAATTTATCTTTGAACAAATAATCTTAGAGAAAACAAATCTATCCACTACGCAAAACTTGTCATGTTTAATGTAAAAAACGTACACACCTTTTTCTTTCATAATAAATTTAAAATTTATAGTACACCTTGTCAATATTAAATAATCTTTATAATGTGTTTTAATCCCCTTATTAGAATCATTTTGTCCATTTTCTAGTAAATCAAAGACCTTAGAAAAAACATTAGGAGATATTTACACACACTTACTAGAAAGTATGAAAAGATATTTGACAATATCATAGTTATCAACCATCTACTTCAAATACATCACTTCTAAAGATGACAAAAGCATCTTAATTACCACAAACACCCTAACATGTTTCAATAATAAAAATACCTAGGAAATTGGAATATTTTTATGATTATAAATTATTATATAATAATTTTGAAGTATCCATTTAACATTTTTTTATGAATTTATCATCATTATATATGGATAGTGACCTTCTAACCTCATCTATGAGATTTTCATGGGTAATGATTATAAAATTCACTAATTTGGAAATGTATTGGTTGAAGAGGAGTATATATTTTGGGTCAAAGAAGATTTTCATAAAACTAATCTTTTGAATGAGTGTTAAACCCTAATTAAATGCCTAAATCCTTTTCCCATAATTTTATTAGTTCACAAACATACCACATTTATCATGCATTTAAATCTCATTTATGCACCTTTGATGTGAGTTTCGTAGCAAAAAATAGCTAAGAAACAATCCACATATGTCATTTTGTCATGGTGGACCATTTTACACACCCTTTATGGAATTTTTGACATTGGTAATTGAATCTAAACTGATGGTTAAATATGGATGCATAGAGATGTGTTTACCATATTTTATTAAATCTTTGATTCTAGTCAACAAAATCCAATACACTAATTTATGTCAGATATTTTTGAATGTGTGGTCATAGGATGTATTGTGTGTGGGATATTTTAAAACTTTGACACAATTTTATCCAAAAAATATTTTTTATATTATTTTTTTTGTAAAAAGGTTAAAATTATATCAAGTATATTGGATAAAAAGAAGAGAGTAGTTAAATTATCAATCCTAATGGCCTATCCTGAGATTTAATTAGAATATTGAATATAACATAACATTGAACATAAAAACATTTGTAAATTGTTTTTATTCCTAATAGCGAGTGAGCGAGTGAGTGAGTGTGTGTGTGAGAGAGAGAGAGAGAGAGAGAGAGAGAGAGAATATCAACATATGAAATTGAGAAGAAACATTAATGCTTATAAGAAGCGAATTATTTTACTAAAACTTCTATCATTTTAGCATTAATGTGTGATTAATATACTATAATAATTCCACCATCATTCAATACAATATAATTAAAACTTAATATCACTGCAACTCAAAATGATATCAAACCATACAAAATAAAATTACAATATCGCATTTCTATTTATGGACATTGGTTCAATTTTTAAAGATGTACATGTTTCCTTGTAAATATAAAATCATATTGAATGAAAATGGGAATCAAATAGATTCCAAATACATGTTAATATCATGCCATCAAATTTTGTTTGAATTGAAAAATATTAAATCACTGGTTGTAATATATTTGATATGGCATACAACTAGGTCCTTGAATGTGCCTTCAATAAATGTTAGTCAATTCTAATAAAAATTCAACTATAAATAATCTAGAAAACCCCTCTAGTAAAATATTTTACATATAATTTAGAATAAGAGATAATATAAAATCATATAGAATGAAAATTTTATGTATACTTTAAACTTACCAAGAAGATGATTATTCAGAGCCCACTCAGTGTCATCTCATTTTTGTGTTGACCATTATCATAACTATTCATCACACCTAAGACAAAAATATATAATATTAGTATTAAATTTTTAAAAATAATTTAAAATGAATAAAAATATATAATAAAAAAAAATCAAATACATTTTTATAAATTTCCATAGTTATTGAAAAAACTAACAAAAATTAGAATTAGAACACTTCAAAAATTTCACCCTGTTTAGATTTTTAACAAAATATTCTAATAATTTTATTACTTTATTCTAATTTTTATATATCTTTTCTATAACTATATGATAAATTGGAAAATACTATTACCAACTCAAGTTGTATGAAAATAAGATCAATGTAATCATATTTATATGTTTATTGTCTCTTAATTTTTTAATTCCAACATAATTGAAGTTCAACACATTGTGGCATATTCAAAAGATCAATGTCATTATGATAGTCAAACACCCTATTACCAACCTTTTTCTTATTATTTTCACCCTTCCAATGAACTTAGTCTCATAAGAAACAGTGTGCTTTATCTTTCATGGAACACCCTTTCTTCTATTGTGTTCTACTCTAGTTATATAATCCCTCTTAGATAACGCACTACATTTTTTTCTAAACCCAAAAATAATTGAAACATTTTTTTATTTATAACCCTCTCGTCTCATTAGAAGTAAACCCATTTTATCACTTTGTTCATCCTATATTTGGATAACCATGGATTACATTAAAACTGACAAACCAGACAATATTTTTACATATACTTACCTTTAATATTCACCACTAGTTAAATGGTTTTATTGACATTATCATTAAAGGAGTTTAAAATGCCATCTAACTTGTGCCTCCACTCACTCTCCATTATTTTAAACTCATAAAAATCAAGTACCTTTAAATGTGAATATTGAAATATAGAATTAGAATGGTTTGGAAGAAATCCAACTAATTCAAATTTATCCACAAATTGAACTATATACTTTGATCCTCTTTCCAAGGTCTCAACCCCAATAAACATATATGTGTTTTTTTGGTTGCATTCTAAGGATTGAAAAAATGTCTTGTGTATCCTCCAATAATTTTTAATGGATTATAAAATTTTGTCATCTTTATATATTAATTCATATTGATTTTAAAAATATCAAGATTCCTTACTATATTTTATCTAATTTATTCCAAATACTTTGTTTCTTTTTATGAGATTTATTAAAATGAATAAATTTATGGATTATAGTATTTTTTATAAACTCTATTTAGTATTTAGATATAATGAAGTAACTCAGTGAAACAATACTCCATTTATACTCTTACTATCCCACCTACTTTGTTAAAAAATATTTCACATACACCAAAATCGGTTAAGTGCAATACATAAGGCAAGTGAGAGTATTTATAGTGAAATAATTTTATAAAAAATAAAAGGTGAAATTAAACTTTCACATATTGATATGAATCTTTATTAATGAGATATATGTTAACATTAGTGGGGTTTAGATTTCATACCCAGTATAACCATAACATGAAGAAATTATGAACTCTCAAGCATTTCTCACTATTTTGCATAGAGTTAAACTATGAGGCAAGAAAATTTTAATTTCATCAATAATAATTGATAAATAAATCTCATTATCTAATGTTTTTTCTATCTATTTTTTGTACTTATCATCTCTTTCAAACACATTTGAACATGATTAGAAGCAATGTGTTATGTTGAGTCTCAAATTTGTTGATCTATCATTTCCATGTCTTCAACATTCAATATATGATAAAATAATTAATTTTTATAAACCATTATAACATGATTAATAATAATCATATATTCCATAATTATTAAAACCTTCTGATGACTAAACAAAGGATTCACTAGCTTCTTTTCATTGTGGATGTAATCCTACCCATGAAGTCCTTTTATTTGCAATCATTGTATAAAATAGCTACCCTCCATCCCTCCCATGGAACTTTATATCTTATTCCAATTTTTAAAAAACAATCATTTATCATAATTTTTCTTCTTATACTATCTCCATCTAAGGAATGACCAATAATAGCTGATAAAAACATTTCCACGTATTTCTTCCATATGTCTTATATTTTTTCCATAGGTGTTAAAAATAAATCAAATTTATTGTAAGTTAGATGAAAAATAAGAAACAAATAATGATTACAGTCATGTTTATTGTTTGTAATAATAAAAAATGCATAATGTCTAATCACATAGTTTTTGAAAGCATGTGTGATAATATTGTATCATATAGTCCCATGGATAACTTTCACTACAAAATGTGATTGAAAATGTTGTTCTAATTCCTCACCACAAAATCCCACTAGTGTATTATTTTTTTCTACCCACCTAAAAAAAATTCATAATAGGTTCATATTCAAAAAGACACATAGTATTCAGACCTTTAATACCAATCTTTGCTTTATAATAAGCATAAACCTGTCCATCTAACACAAATTTATACTCATGTTCTCTTAGAATATATATCTAATTATTTTTTAAATCATCTTAACATTTTTTTATTAAATGTCCATTTAAATTCAATCTAATAAAATATTTTAATGTAATAAATCACCATAACTTGACCATCTCATAAATGGATCAATTAGATGTGCTACATCATCTCCCTACTTTGGAATTAGTAAGTTTGTGAATGATATTTTAGAATAGATAAAAAAAAGCCTCTTTAACTTGTAATTTTACTCACTGATGTGCCCCACATACTTATTTGAAATATATAAATACATCATTCTTATTTTTTAATGTAGACAACTTTAACTTATGGTATCATTCTAATAGACAATGAATTAACCTTCATCTTCTCCCACAAAAGAGACCATAATGTTTTTTTATGGATTGTGTTTATTAATATTTCTATATATTTGAATTTATTTTGAGCTAAATAGTCTAATATTATCCATTTCCTATATCTCTACCATGTAATCTAATCTATCTCATTGATTCACCATATCAGTGCATCCTAAAGTCACCATAAGTGGGAACCAATTTAAAAAATCTAGCTCTAAATTATTCAAAAGGGATACCTGATTCAATAACCCTATTGCCTTAATATGCTCTAAAATATCATCAATACGACATTTAATATCATTAAATCATAATATTTCTCTCTATATGATTATATATGGCCCATGATTTACCTCCCATCTGGTCATCCAATAATAACATTATGTCTAGCCTCACTCTCATTCTAATGATGAAGGGATGCCAAAAACCTAAAAAAATATAGTAAAAATAGAGATAAATGAAATAAAATATTATAAAACTATGTAATAAAATAAAAATATTAATTCACTATTAAGTTAGAAACATTGCATGCAAAAAACTACAAAAAATGGAATTCAATAAAAATTTAAACCTTTATAACACACCTAAACTAGATGTTATTAAACTTGTACAACCTCTGTGTGATGATGATGACATTGAAGGAAAAAGTAATTTATTCCAATTATTTTAAAACTTATTAATAGTAGGTTTCCTTTTTATTTGAGCTATGTTATCCCTAAAATCATATATATTTTTATTAATCTATTCTATAGCAACCATGTGCTTCTTTGACCTCATGTGTTCATTCAAAGAACCACCAATGTTACCACTAGCTTGTATAAAAAGAACTATCTTATGCATATTGTGAATTCTAATTTTATTTTTTATTCATATTCTTCGAGTGTTTAATCCACCACAAAAAACAATTTAGTATTTTATGTCTTGTTAAATTCACCTAAATGTTTACATTTTTCCTTAATCTCAAATTTATCCCCAACCTCCTTTGTTAGCATATCTTGTTTACATGAATAAATGTCATTACATATAGTACCTTTAATATTTTGTTTATTTTTTAATAATTCATATGATAATTTGTATTGTTACAAATTACTTAAATTTCCAAATAATATCACCTGATCCATAATCTAGATCAGAAGCATCACAATGGAACTTTATTTGAGTTTTTCCTTATTTTGAATATAATTAGAGATTTAAATTATTGTTGAAAAGTGGTACCTTTAAATTTTATAGTTTATTTTCCCAGTAAGAAATTACAATAGGATCAAAACCTATAATATGTTCTATTGAATCAAAAGTGTCATCAACGTTTGACTATTTACAAACATGATCTTCCACATTCCCTCCAATTTCATCAATATCTAGAATATTTTCCACCATATGTAAATCAAGTGTATCAATACCCAAAACATCCAATTTTTTCTTAATACCCACAATTATCCTAGGAAATTTCCAATTTTTCTCTTTATATTTATATAATTTATTTTAATACTCACATAATCAAATGGATATATAATAATCTTGTCATCCATAATTTCACACCAAACTTCATAAAATGTAGAGTCTTCTTAGGACATAACTATACCAATGACATTTTTATCTTCACCATTTACTATTCACTTCATTCAAATTATCCTCCTATTTTGTAATCCCTTAGTCTTTATATAAATTTTTAAAGGATTTTATGGCCTAAAAACTATAGTCTATAAAATATTAGACTTATATTACTAAAAAATATCAAGAGTCTTTACTAGATAACTATCAAATTTTCCTTCAAGAATAAATTTCCTCATATATTCTATGATGCAGGAGTAGGGGAAGAAAGAAAAAACTAGGGTTTAATCTCTAAAACCAAACTAGGGTACACCTACTACTACAACCACCTTCTAAGCACTCCTACACATAGAGGATGTAGCTATGAAAAAGGTTTATATACATATTTTTACTACCTCACCTAGAAGTTTTCAAGCACATTTGATGGGATCGACTCTAGGATCCTTTCACATATATCTCAGTAAACTCCCAAACACAAACTATGCATTCCAAATGGTCCTCATGCCACCCAACCATTTTTAGAGAATAACACTTGCATAATGTATTAGGTCCCTTGATCTAATATATATCTACACACTATCAATAGAAAATAGACAGTGTGCATATGCATTAGAAGGAGGAAATGAAAATTTATCAAGCTCTCCTTGATTCCCGTAAAGGTGATTATTGGTCTATGTCTCTTTAGAGACAAGATCATTATATATACTAAGCAAGCCCTGGATGGGAGATTCCATACTCAATTTTATAAGGAGAATGATCTTCATAAATGGGTACAAAACATCTAATATTGTATATGGGTATAAAGAAGATTTAAAGGATTCATCATATTTGTCTTCAAATAAGTAGAATATCAATAGAATATATCTTTGAGAGGACCCTAATGTTTTGGTAATGCTACCCTTATTACATATATATGGCATGCAATGTTTGACCTCACATGTGAGCATATCAATCCTATGGCCCTCTAGGTTAAGTTTATAGGATTTCCACTTGAATTATGGGAGCCTCAAATATTCATAATCATTGGTGATGCTCTTGGAAAATATCTCAAAATAGATCTAGGCACTAACTACTAGAAGAACATTGTTTTTATTTTTATTTTCATGGAGATGGATATCTCATAAGGTCTACTTGATTTCATCAAGATTGTGATAGGGGATCTCCATCACAAAAAAATCCTAGACTATAAAAATGTTCCTTTCATATGCTCTCATTACTATAAATATGGTAACTTTAATACCAATTTCATGATCTACATGCATGACCATAGGGGAATAAGCACACAAAAGGGATAATAGACCAAACTATTATGTATATGAGGATTGAATAAAATACAAACATAGATACAAAAAGAATAGTATTGGATGGTATGAGGATCACAAAAGAAATCTTGGTTACATAAGGTAATATGGCACTTGGGGTACATTCAAACAAATCAAATTACACTATATGGATCACTTTAAAATGAAAGGTATGCACTAACCTTTTATGATCCTAGGAAAACTCATATTAGTCTACTGGAGAGGGAGCACACTCTTGCTTGTGTGGACCATACTATATTAAATATTTAATAAGAAGAAACTTTGAACATTACTCTTAGCATCAAAAATATGGAAATATTTCAAGGCACAAATATGATGATAGTTTTTTAGGGAGATTTGAAACCATAGACTATAAAAACACCCTAGATTTAGTCATTAATATTATCAAATTCAAACAAATAGAGGCACCTCTTCATACAACACTGGGAATCTAACAGTTGTTAAGCATTGTTATTTAACCTCCCTAAAAAAAACTAAGTTGGAAATATAAGTAGAGAGAGTATCAACAAGGATTAGAAACTCATTTACATATTATACCAATATAACACCATCCATGGAGTAGAGATATATGACCATATCACATATACAAGAGTTTATACACCAGTCTATATATCTCCAATAGATAAGAGGAATGGAAGTATCAAATGTTCACACACCTCTAGCTTTCAAGGGATGATGTACACATATTTACCATGCTTAAAAATATTTTTAATTTGAAGTCCTATTAGGAAAACAACTCACTATTAGCAAGGCCCTTTGCATAGTATCCCCTAAAAGGTGTGCAAATGATCTTTATATTTCACAATATAATGGGTTTAGGTATGGCTTCAATGTAATTATCCCTCAAGAGTATTATCTACACATAAAATTCATGTGTTTTTATCCTACAATAAACTATGTGCATGGATTAAGATGCAAATAGGTGCCTATAAAAGTGCTTACTTGATTGGTCCTTGTTGACTAGTAGTTCAAATGGAAAATTTGGCAAATTAAAAATGGGCTAGAACAGTACCATGGATTTTAGAACCTCACTATCAACTCCAAAGTTTATTCTTGAGACCTTTTACTCTAGATAACTAAACATAGAATTAGATATTATAAATGTCTATGAACCCACACACAATAGGATGTTTTAATGTACTGATCTTGAGAACACTAACATTCTTATTATGCCACATCTCATTCTTAGGGGGAACTAAACTTTACCACACATTATTCTAAATTTTGGGACAACCAAGCTAGACTAGATCCTCTATAAGACTATTTTCATAACTTCATGGAATAACACAAATTGGTGTATATAAATCCTTTACATACATAACCCACATGGTCTAACCATCATATTGGATCATAGGGTATATCTAAAAGGCTAGATCATTCCCTCATAAAGGAATCACTCATTCTTTAGATAAATGCATACAAGGCCAATACATTGAATATATTTACCTCTAATTACAACTTGATGATATTTTGTGATTATATAGCACCTTAATATTTTACACTTGGTAAACTCAGACCTTGGTTGTTCCTCTTAGTTTTACACTCTCCTTACTTCCATAAGCCTCGCATTTGATCTATCTTGTACCCCTTGGCCTATCTCTTATCCTGACAAGTCTTGTATTAATAACACAGACATTATAAATTGCCTAAAATGCTTAAATATACTTATCTTACACCTCTATAAATTCTAAGCCTGTACTTATTTTACTACTCCCTAAACACTAACATCTTGGACAAATAGTAACATCAGCATTATTGTCATGACTCGATGTAGGTGTCTAATTCCCTAAATTTAAATAAGTGATTTAATGTGAGTTATTACTCCAAAGGGATTGATATAAATACAAGATCAACCCTCATACATTCCTCACCTATGAAACCTAGCAATCAGACCAAAGAGAATTCAATTGAGCAAAACTTCCCTATTTATTCCTATTTCTAAACTAGTCATAGGGACTACACATCTATAGGTCTGAAGTAATAAAGGAGTAATCTAAGAGCCCGATTTACCAAGTTACAAGATAAGTCACTATTTTAATTTATTTACACACATTTCATGATTTACACACAAGCCAACATGTAAGGGAGAACTACATTAGTTTGAGGCCCTCTTTAGAGTATTGGCTATGTAGGCAACATCTTTTGAGAGTAGGATTATTGGGATCAGATTGAAACCATGTGACCACTGACCCCATTTTCTCTAAGGTCAAATTGAAGATGTAATTATAGGTTTTTCCATTTCACAAGGACCAATAGTCCATGGCCCAATTTTGAATGCACCAGAGTGAAGGTGACGCCAAACCCAAAAGCATCCAAGTGGTTGCATTCCTATTTCACTAGATATTTTTTACAATACATTATTTTTAGACTTAGATAATAACATTGACACAACCATCCAAAGCTAATATAGTTATCTAGATAGCTAGAGGCACAAGATCTAGAATCTAATAGCTACTCTAGAATGATCTTCCCACATGATTTTAACATGTTCTAAATCTAGAATTACATTAACATCAAAACAAGTTAAGTACTTCTCTTCTTTATCATTTCTATAGCTATCCTAGTTTTACTTTCCATATTTAGACTATCTTAACATAATAAATTTAGTGTATGCTTATATATGAGTTTAGCATTTAATTATCCTACTATAGATTTGATTATAACCCTTGTGCCATTTCATTTTTATAATCTTAACCCTAAGCTTAAAGTGAAAACATATCTACAATATTTCATTTTAGGGTTAAACATTTGGTGAACCCAATCCTTGAACATTAAACCATATAACATATTAGGGATTTATGATTTTTTTACTTTGTTAAAAAAAATTAAAATTTGCATTTGTGAGGCAATTAAAATTAAAAACTAATTATAAATGAAAGATCAAAAGGCATTGATTACTCATCTCAATAACAAGGGATCAGTAGATGCATTTTTGTATGTTACAAGAGATGAAATAAATAAAAAAGATAAAATTAGGGCTACTTCACCTAGTAATGGTGAATCCTTAAAAGGTACTATAACTCATCTCACACTTATAAATCCACATACACCTATTGAGGCATGGATTATGTCTTTAAACCTTTTTCCTTAAAACTACTATTAATACACCTCTTAAGGAATTAATTATTATTTCAACACAAATACCAGTTTTGATGCCTATTACTACTCATGACATGTTTTTATCCCCTTTGGTGACTACTCAACTTGCTAATCTAACTCCAACTAGGCTTACTTTTCAATCATTACTTTAATTTTAAAAAACCTTGGAAGACAAGAATACAAGCATTGAACAAAAAACTTTAAATTCCCCTCATGCTATAGATTCACAAGATGTGTTACATAACCCCCTTGCACTTGAAATCTCTTTGCACCCTTTGCCTATTGTATTTTTTGCACCTAAGTTCACATTTTATGATGTCAAGGGTGATCCTAAACAACATCTTTCAACCTTATATGTAGCATGCCTTGAATATTCTTCCAATGATAAACATTTAACCAAATTATTCCCAACAAGTTTCAAGGACTATGATTTTAGGTGTTTCTATGATCTACCTCTTCAATGTGTGAAAGAATTCAAACCTCTTTCAAATCATTTTTTAGCACACTTTTACATTAACATTTCTAAAAAAAATTCCTATGCTAAAATTACTAAAATCAAATAAGGAATCAATGAACCTATCAATGAATATGTCTTGAGATATAAGACAATGCTAGTTAAAAGGACTAATCCTATGGTATACAAAGAGATACAAGATATATTCAAGCAAATTTTGCTTGCTTCTTTACATGATTCCATTGTATTGAATAATTTCCAATCTTTCTATGACTTATTCCATGTTGTATGGGACCATGAATTGAATCTTATATCATTCAATAAGCTCAATTATGTAGCAAACACACTAGTTGCATCTACATCTAGTACAAAATTTTCAATTAAACTAATTTATAAGGTAAAACCTTCTAACCTAAAAAATAAACAACTACCATGGTTAACACATTTGCACAATAGCATAATCAACTTATCTTATCTAATGCACCAAGGAGACATACACATATACTTGATTCCCCAACTTCATTATTCTTATGGATACTATAGTGCCAACTTATATCTCTCCATCATCCTAATTATGTCGATATGAGTTGACCTCTACCCAAAGGATATGACATGAATGCTTATTTTGATTATCATCAAAGACTATGACATTATGCAAATAGATTTTTTACCTTGAAGCATAATATCCAAGATCGTATCAATGACCAAAATCTATTATTTGAGGATCCTTCAAAAGAATCAAGTTCACAACATGATGATCATTATAAATAGAAAATATTTAACAATCCTTTTCAATACCATTATAAAAAGGAACTAGAAGTCCAAATGGAATATAATGCACATCGCCCTCCATCACATTATAGATACCCACTAGATGGGATTATTAGTACTTATACACGATATATACTTCCATGGTTCATAAAACTTTTATTTATTTTGATGATAGTGAAATTAAGAATGATGATTCTGATCTCCATTCTCTATTCATTTAAGCATACCTTGATAAACACCCCATATGCAGTGTTATGATTGATAATGGTGCAAGAAAAAATGTTTTCACCATGACATTACTTACACACTTGGGTTATACTCATCCTAATTTACACCCCTCTACCAAATGTGTTAGAGAATTTTATGGGACCTCCCAGAAGGTTCTTGGTGAGATTGACTTGCATTGATAGGTTGGTCCTACACAAGTGGTTACTACATTTTTAGTTATCCCTTTCATAAGAATATTTAATATGTTATTAGGAAGACCTTGGATACACACTCTTTGAGAAGTACCTTCTATATTGCATGAGTGTGTCAAATGTATTCATGCTAATCGAGTAATCATAGTTTCTATAATTCTATATTAGAATCCTCTTGAATAGAATAAACTTATACCTAGACAACTAGATATCAATCCTAATAAGGTTAATCCACCAAAAAGGGTAAGCAATAGATAATCCCCTTTATTATGCAACTGATACTTGAGAGACCATTACATCAGATATATATAATGGCTTACATAGAATCTCAATCCTCTAATACAAACCATGTTTAGATATCTAGAGTACATACACATGTTCTTATTACTTCTATTCCAAATAAACAAACATACACTTAATAACGGTTTCTAAAACCCCCTATTTTGGTTATTCCTACTATTGTTTCCTGACCATAGAGTCATATTTTACATATGCAGAGCACCATTGATACTAAAATGATATATATTACACCTATATATGTTCTTTGGCCATATACATGAGGTATTACACCTAATTTACAATGGGGAGATATATATGACCATAAATTATATGGCATCATAGGATTATCTTTCCTATCTCTAAAAATACCCAAAAATTAAAAACACTTTCGATACTTTAATATCATATTATCTCCTTGGCATCCATGTATCACTCTCATATTGATCGATGATATACTCAATTAATCATACATACATATATGTGTCACACTTACACATTGGGTGTGATACATGCATACACAAATACATGATACACTCCTATTTTGGATGTTGGGATTTCTCTTTACTCATGTCATATGAACATTCAAGGCACCCACTTCTTCAATCTTGATATACATAGTTTATATTATTTGATAATCACTTTACATTATCATGTTTGATATTACATATGTAATTACACATGTCTACTATCCATAATTATATCTTACACATGGTATTTCATATGTTATACATTTGACATACTTTTATAACACATTATATCTATGGGATACTATGTCAAGTTATGCTAGTTTCTTATGATTTACTTTATGTTGTTCTTTTATTGTCTTGTCTTGCTTATTCAAGTATTTGAATATACTCCTTTGCTTGTCCCCCTCATGCCTATGTATTTTTTCTTTGACATTTGTATCATGTCATTTTTTGTGGTATAGACATTTTAACATGTCATTCTTGCTTTCATGGACATTTTACTAAGTCATGTCATTTTGATTATGTGGCATTTGAACATGCCCCTTATTTGTCGTTTTCTTAAACCATTGCTTGTTGACTTACTTTTGAGTGATCTTGTGTGTGTGTTTATTTTCTTATTGAGATTTTAATATTATTATCTAGATATTATCATGACCTTTATCATGTAACTTAGTCCTACATGTGATCAAATTAGTTCTATGCTCTTCAATGATACATTTACCTAGACATGTTCCTTTTATATGCTACATGGTTATATTCACAAATTATGTAGTTATCTTTCCATTTTAAGGTGAGGTAAATCCTATTTATTATATTTCTCTCATATCAAATGGGCATAATATTAGTGGGTACATGATTTGGAAGCATATTCTCCACACTTGGCATAATTCTCAAATTTAGTGAGGGCATGATTTGGAAGCATGCTTTCCAAACTCATTCAGTATTTGGTACTTATATCATTTTATATATTCAGTGGGAGAAATCCATATGGGCATGGATTCCATACATTCAAAAAAATTATATTCATTTAAGGCATGTTTTGGAAGCATGTTCTCCACACCTATTCAATATTCAATATCTCTAGTTTACAATGGGGGAATGTTTTAGAAACATGTTCTCCATATTTGTACTTATATAATTTTTCATATTTATCCATATATAGTGGGGGAATTATTTGGAATCATGCCCTCCACACTTACATAGTTATCTAAATTGGCCAAAGCACACAGTTATATGATTCAGATTCACAGTTGTGGAAGAATTTTGTACATTGGTACCATTGGTATACATAGTTTTAGCATGATATATATCTAAGGTGAATATGTTATGAAACATGTTCCTAATATTTCAAAATCCATATCAATTTTAGACTCCAAAACTATTGTACATATTGATACCCCACATAATGTTATAGACCATATTGAGCCAATCTACTGCAGCAGTTGATTCACCTTTTTGTATGGTTGAGGTGATCAAATAATTTAATATTTCAAAGTTTTTTAGTTGGAATTAATCACCTAACCTCACCAAATTATAAGTATAATTAGATTATAGGGTTTATCTAATCTCAATTGCTAGGTAGAAACTCACTTTTGCTCCAAATTTGGGGGCATATATATATATATATATATATATATATATATATCTCCTTGGATATATGAACTTAAAATATTTATCTATATTTATCCCAATCTAAATTTTAGAGATTTACAATGGTGCATCTTTTTTAAAACAACCTACCAATAGGCAAGGTGGTTACATCAATACACATGTACTCCTAAACTTTGATCTTTCAATTTTAATATATTTCAAGTAATTTTAACCTATATTATATGCATTAATGTTAAACTATAACATGCTCTTGGTTGAAGTTCAGTCACCATTAAAAGTAATTAAATTTAATTCAAGCAAAGACAAGGTGTACATACACACCTGGGTACTCACTCGAGTACTTATTCCTTTACTTTAAACTAGAAATTTCATTACTAGATTAGGCGGGGGGGTGGTTAAATGTAGATTAGATTTTTTGATTATGTATAACCTCAATCATGTAAACTTAGAAAGCTGAGACCTTGGTTTTTCCTCTTAGTTTTACACTCTCCTTGCTTCTTTTAGCCTCACATCTACTCTATCTTATTCCCCTTGGCATATCTCTTAGTTCAACCAATATTATATTGATGATCCAAACATTCTATCTTGCCCAAAATGCTTGAAATTTATTTATCTTAAACCTCTAAAAATTTTGAGCCTGTACCTATTTGGATACTCCTTAAACACTAATGTTTGGGATAGATGGTAGTATCAACATTATTATCTTGTCCTAACACAAGTGTCCAGTTCCCTAAAATCATCCAATTTATAAATGAAATGTATTTTAATGTTCAACCTAAGTGATTTAATGTGAGTTATTACTTTAAATGGATTAATATAAATATAAGATCAACCCTCATTCATTCCTTACCTATGAAACTTAGTAATAAAACCAAATAGCATTCAAAGAGCATTCAATTAAACAAATTTTACCTATTTATTCCTATTTCCAAACCAATCATAGGGAATACATCTACAGGTCTAAAGTACAAAAGGAGTATTCGAAGAGCCTAATTTTCCAAGTTACATGTTAGGTCACCATTGTACCTAATTTACACACATTACATGATTCACACACAAGTAAACACGTAAGGAGAACTACCTCAATATGAGTCCCTCTTTAGATTATTAGCTATATACGTATCATATTTTGATAGTGGGGTCATTAGGGTCAGCTCAATACCATATTCCCACTAACCCATTTTTCCCCAATGTCACATTAAATATGGAAAGTTAAGGTTTTGCTTTTTCAAAAGGAGTGATAGTCTTAACCTAAATCTAAATGCACCAAATCGAAGGTGAAGCCAAACCTAGAAGAATCTAGGTGGTTTCATCTTGTTTCACTAGATAGTCTATATAGGACATTATTATTGGAATCAGATATGAGTGTTGGCATAACCATCTAGGGTTGATGTAACTTTCCAGATAGCTAGAGGCACCAGATCTAAAATCTATCAAGTGTTATAGAATGGTCTTCTTACCTACTTTCAGCCTATTCTAGATTTAGAATTGAATAGGCATAAGAATAATCCTATTATTTCTCTTCTTTGTCATTTCTATATCTAGGCTAGTTATAATTTCTTTATTTAGACTATCTTAACATAATAAATTCAATGTATGTTTATATCTGAGTTCAAAAATTAATTTTCCTACTATAGATTTCATTATCACCCTTATGTCATTTCACTTATATATGCTTAAACCTAAGCTTAAAGTGAAAACATACATTCAATATTTCATTTTAGGGTTAAATACAACCCCATATACATGGAAATGGTTATGCAAACCAAGTAACAACCTAGGCCATTCAAATTTAACCCAAAATGGCTAAGCTATGCAGATTTTAGGTATTTAATAAAGAGGACATGAAATACCTACTCTATATAAAAATATCAACATGTTATGGTTAGATTTAAAAATAATATCATTAAGGCAAAGGCTATATCCAAGAATTGATCTAAAAATAAATTTCAATAGAGTGATATTGAACAACATTTGATCAAAGAACAAATAAAGATCTATCTTGACACTTACCATGAAGTTAACTTCAAGGTTGAATCTTTAAAATAATTTGACAAATTGGAAAAGGAAAAGGCTAGGTTGTTATATTGGAAGGAATAAAAATGGATAATAAAGAGTAGAGTTAACTAGATCATAGAAGAGGATGATAATACCAGGTTATTCCATCGACACATTATGGCAAAATGGCTAAAAAATATCATCTAGAACATCAAAGATAACAATGGGTTGGAATGTACAAATTTTGCTTCTATCTCCAAGGTTGTTGTCTCCCATTATAAACACATATACACAAAACTACCCTGATAAAATATTAGGGACATCATGGTGGTGGCTTCTTTATTTGATGGTTGAGTTGTGAAAAATAAAATAAAATCATTTTATGACTGATTACTTTAGATGAGCTACATAAAACCCTTCTCGCCTTTCAGCAAGGAAAGATACCTAGTCTAAATTGGTGGATGGCAAAGTTATACATTAGTCTATAGGATCATGTTGTAAATGATATTATTCTATAAATGGAGGAATCACACATCTCTAGTAAGATTCATGCACCCTTATCCACCACTTTCATTGAAAATATTCCTAAGGGTGACAACTTATCTAAGTTTGAGAAATATTGACCCATCTCTTTATGAAATTGCATCTACAATATTATATCTAAGTTTATTTTAACCTGAATCAAATCCATTCTATTTGAACATATCTTCCCATAATAGTTTTATTATCAAATCATCCATGATGCCATTAGTATTGCATAGGAGGCTTTACATATATCAAAAATAGATATTGTTTTACCTTCCTTCTCAAAATTACCTCTCCAAATATTTTGACCATGTTGATTCACTCTCAAGTTTATTCTCACATAGGTGGGGTTTGTACCACCCTTCATTAATTAGATTTAATGTTTGTTTCAATCTATCTCATATGTTGTTCTAGTTAATAGCGCTTCCTCCAATTTTGTCTCTCCCTCTCATGGGTTATGACAAGATTTCCCCCTCTCCCCAATCCTATTTCTTGTCATTTTGGAGTCCCCCATCTACCACATCTCCCATGTACAAATAAATAGTAAGATGTTGGGTGTTAATATTGCATTAAATACACACCTTTCAAATATACTCTTCACAGATGACATTCTCATCTTTTGGAATGGATCTATTTAAGAATAAAAATGTTTGGATAGAATTATAAACACTTCACATCTCCTATGGGGATGATTATCAAAATTTAAAAAAGTAGTCATTTACTTCTATCATATCACCCTTGATACTATAAGCCTTATCTATAGACTACTACCTTGATCGATACCTCCTTATAATGCTTTCATCAAATATATAGGTTTCTTCCTAAAGACAAATGACTACTGATCTAATGAATGGATGTAGTTATTTGAAAATATGAAAGGGGGTATCATACTCTAGTGTTATTTTTTGATATATATGGTAGGCAGGTTATTTGTAATAAAATGTGTCCTTGAGTCCATATCGATCTACTAGCTATCCCTTGCATTCCTATCATAAATAATACTAAACAAAATAAAAAGAACTTTACCTTCATTTTCTATGGTCAGAAAATAAGGATAATAAGAGAATTTTTCTAATCAAATGGAGCATCATTTCTCAACTAAAGTCTAATGGAAGATGAGGTTTAAAGGATTTGGTCATCTTTTCCAAAGCACTGGTAGCAAAAGGGGTTTGGAATCTTATCACCAAACAGGGGATATGAAAGAAAATTTTACACCAAAAATACATTCATCCACTCTTTATTATGGAATGGATTTGTATGCACCCAAAGGGACATGTTAGTGTATATCATTTATAGAAAGATATTATACAGAGTTTTACCACTATTGAAAACTCTCTTGCTTGGGACCAATGGGATGGGATTGAGATACATATTGGTAAGGATGTGGTCTATGGTATTTTTAGAGAATACAGATTTCTATACATAATAAAATATACTTTACAATAAAAATACGTATTTACACTTGTTGACACATATAATATTTTGATAGATATGTGGAAATCAAAATAGAAAACCATTGAGGATGTTGGACTAATTGATAATGATGTAATTATATGGGAGAGATATTAAAGTAGTCTAATATCAAACGTCATTTTCCTCACAGATTGGATAGACAAATTATGTTAAGCATATAATTATTAAGGTGGTTTCTATCAAGTTAAATTTGGATACATAGCACTTAGACCATAGTGCGAGGATGAGATCATCCCTTGGTGGTGGAAGGATCTACGGAAGATTCATGCACCCCTAAAAATAAAACTACATTTCTAGCTTAATTTGCTCCAAAAAATTATGAATTGTGAAAATATTATGCATATGGGATGCAATGGTCCAAGCATTTACTATTATGTCATGAAAGTTCAAAAACTACTGACCACCTCTTTGTCCATTTCCACTTCTCCCAAGTTGTGTGGGTCACTATTATTACACATGGGATATGTCCTATGTGTTGACTAATTTAAACTCAAGTCAAATTAGGTCAATACCCTTTATATTTAAAACTTGTCATAGGGTATCCTAGGTTTTAAAATGTGCACCATAGTCTTTAATGAGGTCAAACGTATGTTTTATCTTTGTAATTTTTGTCTAAATGGGTCTTATGTCATCTAAGGTAACCTTTCGAGTCATTAAATTAACTTGTATGGTTTCCATAATAATACAAAGGTGTTAAGATGAAATTTAACATCCCACATGTCATGAATAGTCAAATAAAATGTTGTAAAACTAATAAATTATAGGTTCAACATCCATCCAAGAAGATCAGGTAGTTTCATGTAGTTTTAAGTAGTTGTATGAATTGTAAAATATTTATGGAACATGGGAATACTTATGTTAGGTATATTTATATCCTAATAGTCCACTTCCATGCTTAGGTAGCTTTGATAGACCTAAAATTGATAAAAATCAATTCTCCTTTCCCATTGCTCTCTTGGACAAGTCAAAAAGGTCAACCAATTTCCACTTATTATGGATAGGAGGGCTAGAGTTCAAGAGAGTTCACTTGGTGGGTGTAATTAATATTTTTTTAATTAAAATTCATCACCATAATTCCAATTTTGGTGATCTATGTTTCATGAACCATCACTAAGAGTATCAGTGACTAAATTTCCTGCACATCCCTAATGTCTTTGGTTTTCCTATCTGATGGCATTAGTCTATGAAAATAAAGTTATATGTGTATGATTTCAAGACACTTTATTAATTTTCATGTTTGATTCAACTCATTTTTCATGTGTGAAGGTGAAGAGGTTAGCAGGACTATCACATTTTCCTAGTAAAAGACACTATTGAAAGTCTACAGCTAGTGTTGTTGAGTTACATAGTTTCACCCTCATGTAAATGATTTCAGGACAAGGCTAGAATGTTTGTTTTCAATATTTGAGGGTATGTTTTATAATTTTATTCATAGTATTTTTGGTCTAAATACTATCACTTATGATATGAAAATACTAACACTTAATACAATCGAGAAACCTTGAAGTAGACATCTATAGGTTTCATGATCAAACCTAAAATAGGGATCAATACATGAGAGAAATCAAAATGGTGTTTGAAAGTCTTGAACCTAATTAAGACCTAAAAAAAGTACATGGACCCAATGAAATTATATTAGTATGATGACAAGGTTCTAACTTAGAACATAGTCATATATTTAATAACACCTACAAGCAGCCTCAATAGTGGTCTAAAGTTAATCTAAAAGAGGTAGAGTGGTGTTGACTAGAAGGTGTTTGAACTTGTTTAAGACCTTCAATTAGGTATGAGAGAATTTAGAGTATCATTATGATAATTTTGAATAAATTATATGTAAATAGACCTATAACCATGTCCACAGGTTGAGAAAGTTACAATTGAGAACTTTTACCTTAACTTCTCTGAATAAGGATTTTGCCAATATCCAGTGCCATATTATGACGAAGAAATTGAGGTTTATGTGAGTCTAAATGTCTTATTTCCTATATCCAAATATATATGTTACATTTTAATATGATAAGGTGGTTTATTGATTAAGATAGAATGATATTTGAGTGGTTTCTAACTCAGACATGTTCTAACTTGAAACACTTAATAAAACATAGTGGTAAGATGACTAAAAGCAACACAACTTGTAGTGAATGAGACTATGTTCTCTAAGCATGAGATGAGCTCATATATGTTTAAAATTGTCTTATTTAACCCAATAATTATCAAATAGGTTGAATTATAGTGTTAAGTCATACATTGTCACCTATAATAATCCCATGACTCCCCAAATGAAGCTCTATAGTATGACTGTAGACCCACAGAATGTTCATAATGAGAGATAAGAAGCATGGTCTACAAGCATAGATGTTAATTCAAGTTATAAATGACATAATGATATTATATGTAATAAATAGTAAATAATGTAGTACTCAGACAAAAATGATCACCTACAGGGGTCTCATAAATTGCCACCTATAGTTTGACACATATAGTAGACTTGTTCTAGCTAGTGGAGAGAGGTAGTTTGTAAATTTGGTAGAGATGTAATATGTATAAAAATTATTGATAAAAATATCACCATGGTAATTTCAATATCATAAGATTATTACAGAAAGGAAATTTATCAAATACAAGTTCTAACATATCACTCAGTCTAAGGTTTGTAGACGATGTAGATAGTACACAGACTTGAAAGCTAGTCTTAAGGGTTTGTGATCTTGAGATCTATATAAATGTGACCATGCCTTAAAATTTTGTATATATGGTATCCATTACCTAATAAATTTCTCCAAAATCTTTGTCTATCTAGGAAAATAGTAGAGATACCCTCTATTTTTTCTTAGATAGAAGGCACTCCATGACTAAGTTAAGCCTGTAGGATTAGTACATGAAGATTGAAAGGGTGAAGGACAGAGATTTGGATGGTTTTTAGACATTGTATAGGGTTTTTTTAAAGGTGAAAAAATATTTATAATTCCCTATAGTTAGCATCAATATTTAGAGGTGGTTATAGGCATAGAAATATAGTCTACGCCTGTTAGGCCTAAAACTAGTCATAAACCCTCATAGCCTCAAAATTGATCCAGATGAAAACATGAATTCTCAAAATCATTTGATAACCATTATGAGAGAATAAAATTATGGTATTAATTATTTTTTTGTATGAAACAACACAATAGTGTTCAATTTGACCTAAAACCATCTCAGACCTACTCAAAATGTGTAGAAGGAGCTCGAAGGTCACTTTCTTTTGCTCAAAGCTATATGGACACTATGCAAGGTGCCTCAAGGAGTTTATAATAGTTTAAGGGGGTAATTAAATAATCCTCAATGGAATTTTTTTATATTTTTAACTTCTAACCTGTATGAATCATTATTAACAAGTTAGACCACCAAAAACCCTCCTAAAACCCTTGTTTAAACTTGATGGGGAAAAGATGAATGGAGATGCATTTAGGATGGATCAAATGGACATAAAAATTACTTGAACCTATCTATCACTCTCCTAGGCTCCATGACATCCATTTTATATGTACTTTCACTTGTATAAATAGACTAAATTCTAAGTTTTTTATAAGTTTTAATGTGTTTTATAGGAAGAAAGGAGAATTGGTGGATGAAAGCCATTGAGGGAAGTCTATAGGGACTTATTATAACTCCCTATACTAATATCTTACCCAAGTGAAGCATATAAAATCCTTTCCTAGTATTTTCATTGCAGGTAGTCTTGGACAGATAGTGAAAAGACAAGTGCCTACCTAGTGAGAAGATGATAGGTCTGATATTGGATGTTTTTATGGTCTAAATAGGGTAGAAGAAAAAGGAACTTTGAAAATAGGTAGAATTTTATTCTTGGTAAAGATAGTTGGATAAATTTCAAGTAAAACACATTTGGGAGATGAAATTAAACTAAAATATATTAATTTACATAGTAATATTTTTAATAATCGTGTCTTACGATTTATGAACCATCCTCATGAAGTTGACTATGTTTTTTTATTGTTAATTTGTGTACCCTACATGTTTTACTCTTGTTTGGATGATTCTGTATAATCCAATTACTGATATTGGTTTCAGATGATTTTAAATCCCTTATCTCATATTTTCCATTATTGGTTACACATTTATAAAATATTTTATAGCTCAAACAACTCACTTTGTAGGAAGGTGTTGATAGTGGACTTGCACTCCAATTTCACCATTTGATAAAAACTTATTTCTCTAAAATGGATTTAATTCAATGTGTAATGATGTATTTATCACTCCAAATGGGTTAGGAAAATATATTTATTTCAAATTTTTAATCTTCAAAATGAGCACCATTGAGTTTGTAGTGCAATTAGATACATAATAAGCTCCCAGCTCATCCTCAATCTCAGTCATGACTTGTGGAGGCTATGAGAGAATCCAAAAAAGTATAATTAAAGTATAAAATCCTTGTAGTATCTTATATCCACATGATGAATCTCTCACATTTTAATATGATGTAGGAAAGGAAGGCTATTATATTCATGTTGAATACTTTCACACAATCTACCATGGGCATATTCATCTATAGGTGCCATGGAGGGGAAATGTCACATTGAAATGAAGTTTTGACTTGTTATAAATTTTCCCAAGTTTAAATAGATCCACATTGACATTTTAAGAATATATAATAGTTTTTTTAGGCTCATATACCATGGGTGTAGTTCATAACCCTACTTATTACCTGCATACAACTCAACATGCTCATCTCCAAGTGCCCTCACAAGACTCATCATGTTGAGAAGGAGTTTTGAGATGAGATAGGTTTTTGAAAATGAAAGGATTATATTTTGTAATTTTTTAGTTTGGTGTAAAAACCAATAAATTCCAAACATAATGCATACTACCCAAGTTTGTACCCACTGCTTGTACATGGAAACGTCCACCTACAAGAGGCATTAGCAAAGCCATGAAGGCACTTGTACGGAGAGGATTGGAATAATTTGAACTCTTAATAAGGTCATATTAGGTTGAAAAAATCATATTATAATTATTTTAATTTATATATTGATATATAAGGTTGAGGGTCACCTCAAAAAATGATGACTAAAATTTAGGCCCCTTGTCCCTAAAACATGAAAACAGAATTCCTTGATGTTTTGTTGGTATTTTATAATAGGTTTGTCATGGGATTTGAGGCATCTTGATGAATAAATATTATATCCCTATCATATTAAAATACCTCTAAAATATATGGAGTAAATATGACCAAATTAATATAGTTGTTGAGAGGTCCAAAGTTGCTTTCTTATGCTCTAATAATAGGCAATGAAACCTATAGGATTTGAAACTGCAAAGGGAATCTTCACCCAAGGTTGTAGTTTGGGACCTTTCCTCCATGGTTAGAGGGATATATATGGTTTAAGAGAATAATTATGATATAGTGATAATTTTATGGGATTATATAAAGTTTTTATACCCTATAGACACCTACAGGTGTCTCTTCTCTTGAAAACATTCACCTATAGTTGACTATAGATGTATACAGTCTATGACCCAAGCTTAGTCATGAAGTCTCAACCAATTAGGAGAATGACTTTTAAATACAAAAAATTATTTCCCAATATCGTAGAGAGTCTCCATGACATATTTATCATAATTTTAAAGATAAAATCCACTTACAAGACTCTGTACAGTCAACCGTAGGTGACTATAGGGTGACAGTGACTGAGATAGGGTGCCTAAGTAATGATATAGGCTACCCAAGGTGAAGGAACATGTAAAAACCAATATAAAATGACGCTAAGGGCTTAATTAAATCTCTTTAAATGTTTTTCCAAGCTCTAACATGCATGATGACCTATAGAATTCACCATTGAAGAAGGAAATGCATACTATTTGAGAGTTCAAGGTGTGTGTAGAAATATATGAAAGTTTGAAGTGATGATGAAGAATATAATACCTTAATTATAATAATAATATTCTATTTACACTCTTTTAGTGGATATTAAATAGATAAAGGGCTAAAACAAGCATCATAGAGTCTGTATCCTTAAACCCCCTACATAATGTGCCTTCATAGAAGTCTGCCTTGGATTTTGAAAGGGTTTAGAGGTCAAATAACCTGATAAAAGTCCTATTTTTTTTGTAAAGTATCTTAAAAAATTTAATAATCCCATGAATCATTTAGTTGGGCTGAGAAAATAGGGGAAGTGCTCTCTATTTTATCCTAGATAGAGGGCACTTCCCTTTATGCATAAACTACTAAGTTAAGAAGATGGGTGAGAAGGGTAGACTGGAAACTAAATCTAACCTTAAAGGATGTGTGAGAGGATTAAATAAACCTAATCAAACATGAATAAATAATCATATAAGGATGGAACTAAATAGGGTGATTTAAACCTTAAGGTTGTGGTCAAGTCTAGTTGGGCAGGGTTTTGGCCTAGTGCCCAAATGAAAGGTCATTTTCATTTCTAGATGTAGGTGAGATTTATACCCTATTTAAACATGTTTATGGGATGAATTTAGAGGTTTTAAATCTTTTTTAGTGCATTATAAACCACAATAAATCCATTTTGGACTCAAAATCACATCAAGTATGTGAAAAACAAGGAGAAGAACATGAGAGTTCAAATTGAAGAGCTCATAACTATATGGTCTTGGTGCATGGGAGCTCAATCACTTGGGAAATTTTGATAGGGGTCTTGAGCTTAATTCTTGTGAAAAAAAATTTCATCTTCAATGTCCCATTTTTATGAATAATTGCTAAGAGGGTAAAACAGGCCTAAATCTTTGTAAACCCTTAGTTTAGACCTGATGTGGAAAATAAAGGAGATAATACACCAAATTTCCCATAATGATGACTTAATTTTGTATAACAATCTTTCAAGCTCATTTCCATGCTTTTGTAATATATGTAATTATATGTACAAAGTGAAAAATAATGTAATTTTGACTATTTTGTGTATTGTGTAGATTATAGGAATATTCAAGAGATGAAATCAAGTTTGGGAGGAAGATAGAGAATTGTAATAACTCACTATGGTCATTTCATGACTTGTAAAAAATCCTAAGTATTCCAAAAATAGCTCTCATCTTAGCCAATCAAAATTATCATAGTGAACATGATAGTGAGAATGATGAAAAGCTTCAAGTGGGTTTCTTTTAAGGTGTGTCTAATGCCTCTAAGGCAATGGAGGGTATTTCCAAGTGTCATCCACTCCATCCCATGGATTTTCATGTAAAAATAAAGCCAATTTTGAGGCCAAGTGTGAAGGGTGACTAAAAAAGGAGTTTTTTAGACTATAGATAGTTTGACTCACTTCTAGAAGATTCCAAGTGATCAAGACTACAACCAATGCATGGAGAGGCATGTATAAAAGCATTCCCTCTCATTCCAATCATAATACCTATCCCTATTCGATTTTTGGATGTTCAAATAGCGCTAAATCATGAAGGTAATTTTTAAAGCCAGAATGAGAACTTTTATGCCAATTTTCAATAGTTTCATGACTTGAGGTGACACTTGTGCTTCCTAAACTTACATGGTTCATTTCATATATTCTTCTCATGCATATTTAACTCTTTTTCTTAGCTTGACAAGTATCTTTGTGACCTTTGGAATTTTCTCTTCTCCTCTCTCTCTCAAGTTCAATAAGAATTAGCCATTTTGACCTTTGTAAAATATGCTCCACCTGAGTATGGTGAAGCCTTGCTCATTTTCATACCATGGATCAATAAAGACTAATTATTTTTACCTCTTATATGACTATTCATACTATATTTTAATTTTAAGATTGATCTTTCTTAGTGATGACTCTTGTTTCCTTAACATGTTGTCTCATTCTCTTATCTATTTTCAATTGGAAAGCTTCTTCATGAAGGTCATGTGAAGTGTTCTAAGAAGTGTCAAGGTTGAGTGAGTTAGTCTATTCACTAGTGTTTTTCAAGGCCTCTTTTCTAGTCTTCCTAGCCTAAACATTCATCCATAACCTCATAATGAAACATTGATGTGAAAAGATTCAGATTGGAGAAGTGTATATTTGGTTAGTCCCTTGTTCTCATGTGTAACATGCAGTTGATTGGTAGTCATCAACAAATTTGGTGTATCACCTCTTTTAGGGTAGTTTGCTTTCAGTTTTCTTTCTCCTTTTTCCCTCAAAATTTTAGGTGTAGTAGTGTTCTACAAGTGTTACATTAAGGGAGCTATCCCTATCTAGAGATTCACCTCATTCTTAGGCTCACCCACAACCTAGAGGTGTTTCAATTATGCAACTTAGATGAGGAGAGTTGAGAAATCTCCTCAAAGGCTGAAAATCCAAGTGATAATAGTTTTTATCATGCTCAATGGGACTCTTGGTCCAAGAATTTTAAATATTTTTGGTGTTTTCTTTCAACACATTAGCCTTTAGAGGTATCTATCTAAGCATTAATGGTAACTCTGAGATTACATTAGCTGGTCAAGCAACCTAGGTATTTATTTTGAATATTTTTGATAACCATTCCTTGTGTTCTTTCTTTGTAATGAAGTTTTATGGCTGACCTTGGTGTTGAGTACTATTTTACACAAGTTGGTGAGACATTTCAAGCTTATGGCATTCCCTATTAGCCTTTGTGTGAATGTTACCATCCTTTTCATAATCCTTATCAATTCCAACATTAATCTTATCATCCTTGGCATGAAGTGTATTAGCCCTATAGTCAACCTTATAAATATCTTGTTCCTAATCAACCTACTCATTTCTCAAGTCAATCCATTTCAACCTTCAAGCAAACTCTTTTGGAATATGAGAAGTATATGTTAGATATGGACACATTAAGGGGACATGGTCAATATATTCCTAGTAATATTATTCATAAGGTTAGAGATGCATTAGAGTTTTTGAAAAGAGAGTTAGAACCTATTGAGAGAGCCAATTGGCAAAGTCTTACAAGTGAGATGCTAAACATGAGTGGCCTAGTTTCATCCTTGGAAGATAGGCTTAAAATTCATGAGAAACAACCTCACCAAACCTATCAACCTTCATTTCCACTTCCCCAATATTTTTATCAATACTGCTTGACCCCTATTCATGAGCCCAATCAACCTTATGAAATCCATCTTTTTCCTAATTAGCTAGAAGAGAGAGTTGGGAAGACAAACCCTATTTCTGAAGTAACTATTGATATGAAGATTGAGTTGCCTAATAATAATATGTATCAATCCCTATCATCAAAAAAATAAGTGAAATCTAAGCCCTCATTTCCCTCTCCCATTATATCCCCACCTTAATAAGTGACCTGTAGATATGAAATCCCAAGTTGGAGGCAAGGTGGAGAATACAAGCCCAAGTATATTCCAAATTTCTTAAACACTTCATCTACTCCTTAAATTTCATCACTACCTCAAGAAGAGACTCTTAATCCTAACATCTTAAGCTAAAATAAGATAGTGGAATCATGTGGAAATAAAGGAGATGAAAGTCTTCATAAAGAGTGTGAAGTTAAGGAGATTTATCCTATGCAAACCCCTCCCACCCTCCCTCAAGAGACTCCTTATCTTCCATGTCAGCCCTCTTATACTCCTTATCCTTATGATAATGCCTATCAACTTCAAGAGAGACTTTTCCAATAGAACCTAGTCAAGCAAATTGAAGAGCTAGAGTCAAGGATGAAATTGCTAAGTCAAGGTGTGATGGAAGGTTTAGACCCAAAAGAAGATCCTATGCCTAAAAACACCCCATCTAACCTCCCTAAAGAGAGTGATCAATTTGGATAAGATTTAAATTAAGTGATTTTCAAGTGGAAGGAAGATAACCAAGCTATTTAGCCCAAGGTCTGCCTACCCTTCCTCAATAACTCCCAAATAATCCCCTACAATGCATTCTCAATCTGATTTTGAGTCCTATGTTCCACCTCCACCAACTAGTTCATCTTATCCTCACCCCATCACCCTTTGCCTTGATTTACCTATGATGTGGGAACCTAAATAGGATAATTTGGTTGAGGAAAATTTAAAACTCTTGATTGATGAAAGTGTAGCTCCTTGGCAGCCTCAATGGGTTAGGTCATTGAATTTCAAGATGCCTAGTCTTGGCATCACCAAGAAGGAGAAGGAGATGGAAGATATTTTAGGCTTTGAGAAGCAAGATGAGATTATGATAGTTGAGATATAATTTTAGATCCCTGAATAGGTCCTAAGTGTTGAAGTAGAGGTGAGTCCTTGTGTTGACTCTTCTTATTTGGTTGATAATGAAGAAAGCCTTCCTTGCATCAAAGAAGAAATCTTAGATGAAGTCCTTTTGGATTATAAAGAAGAGTATTAAGAATCTTCTCTTATTTTTCCCCTTCATGATGCTGATAAAAGAGAAGATGGGGACTTGTGGCATCAATTTGAAAACATTTGAAATGAGTTTGAGTCTCTCAAAGGCTCTACAACTTCTTTAGAGTTGATTACAAGTTATGGTAAGCAAGATGACATTTTTCAAAATGTCATTGATGAGCAAGAGAAAATTTCACATCCGCCTTTGGAGGTAAAAACAAGATTCTATTGGCCTTAATCTTCTAAGGAACAAGAAACTTCTCCTCATGAAGCCATGCCTACAAAGAAGATACAAGTTGATCATAAGATGAAGAGTGGACAACAATATGAGGTATGTGTACAAGACCAAGAGGAATAATTTCACATTGGAGACCAATTTGAAGATGGTCTATTTGAAATCATATCAAGTGAAGTGCCAAGAAGTAGGTATGATCTATCAAGTGTTCAATCCAAAGAGCAACATGCTTGGCACCATGATTCATCTCATGAAGAAGGAGATGCAAGAAACTTTTCTTTTGATCTTGGAAAGGGAGGTATGCTTAATTTTTATTTACATACAGTTGTTTGCTTCCAGTTTTCCCTAAGTGATATGAGCACATGTGTGTGTGTCTTGTTAGTTTGTTTGCTTTTTATTGTGTGTGTACTTTGTTTCTTGTGGTTGAGGTAATAAATTGTTCTTGTCTTGATCTAAGCATGGTTTTCAACTAATCAAAGTCCTCTTATTATGTTTCAAAATTTAGATGACTTCCTAATCCCAATGGACTGATAAGGTTACTGGTCTAGTTAATATAGTAGGCATACTAGCCCTATGAGTCACCAATTTGCTGACCCTACAAGTCAAATTGGGACCCCTATAGGTAAAAAGTTTGATTTTTATGTATTTAGGGGTCTAATATTATGTCATTAGGTTTATTATAGGTTAATTTATGTCATTTAATGTTATCTTAGCCTTGATCCTTAGTCATTTTAGTCCTTTTAGTCTTAAGATTCATTTTGGGGTCAAGAAAGGGGCATTTAATGACTTGTATGGCCTCATTGGGAAGTGTTAAGGTGTAACAAGGGTTATTTCATGTGACATGTGTCATATTATGCCTTAATCAACTGTTCATAACTAAAAATTAATAGGTTCTTCAGAAGAAAGGGTAGTCTTCATGAAAAAGGAAAGAGTTTGGCACTTGTACGACCCATAAAGGAGTGTGGCACATGGGATAAGGTCATGAGATTAATATTCAAATTAATTAGATCCATTTCTAAGATTTAATTACTTTTTAAGTGTCAAAATTAGTCTAAAATTGTTTTGCTCCTTTTTCACCCTTCAAGACACATAGAACCAGTCAGTAGGTTTATGCTTGGTAAAGATAGTTGGAGAACTTATAGATAAAATGCCTTTAGGATGTGAAATTAAAATAATATATATTAATTTCCATAATAATATTTTTAATAATGGTGTCTTGTGCTTTATGAACCATCCTCATGAAGTTGATTGTGTTTCTTTTCTTGCTAATCTGTGCACCCTACAAGTTTTGATCTTGTTTAGATGATTCTATATAATTAAATTTATAATATTGGTTAAAAATGATTTTTAATCCCTTCTCTAATGTTATAAATTATTTTTTTCACATTTGGAAATGATTTGATAGCTCAAATAACTCACTGTGTAGGATGGTGTTGATAATGGACTTGCACTCCAATTTCACCATTTGTAAAAAACTTCTTTCTCTAAAATGGATTTAATCCAATGTGTAATTATGTATTAATCATTACAAGAGGGTAAATAAAATTTATTTATTTCAAATTTTAAATCTTCAAAATGAGCATCATTGAGGTTATAGTGTAATTGGATATACAGTCAGCTCCCAGCTCATCCTTAGCCTTGATCATGACTTGTGAAGGCTATGAGAGCATCCATAAAAGTATAATAAAAGTATAAAATCCTTATATTATCTTATATCCACGTGATTACTCTCTCAATTTTTCATATGATGCAAGAAAGGAAGGTTGTTATAGCCATGTTAAACACTTTCACACAGTCTGCCATGGACATATTCATCTATATGTGCCATGAAGGGGAAATGTCACATTTAAATGAAGTTTTGACTTGTTATAAATATTAAAAAGTTTAAGGGGATCCAATTTTAAATTTTAATAATATACAATGTTTATTGGAGGATCATATACCATGGGTGTAATTCATAACCCTACTTACTACCTGCATACAACTCAACATGCTCATGTATAGGTGGCCTCATAGGACTCATCATGTTGAGGAGTTTTGAGATGAGATAGGTTCTTGACCATGAAAGGAGTCTATTTTATAATATTTTAGGTTGGTATAAAACTCATTAAAGGCCAAACATAATGCATACTACCCAAGTTTGTACCCACTGCCTGTACATGGAAATATCCACCTACAGGTGGCATTAGTAGAGCCATGAAGACACTTGTACGAAGAGGATTGGAAAAAAATTGAACTATTATTAAGGTCATATTAGGTATAAAATAACATGGAAGAATTATTTTAATTTATAGATTGATAGATAAGGTTGAGGGTCACTTCAAAAAGATGATGATTGAAATTTAGGCCCCTTGTCCCTAAAACATGTAAATAGGGTTCCTTGATGTTTTGTTGGTATTTTATAATAGGTTTGTCATGGGATTTGAGCCATATTTATGACTAAATAGTATATATCTATCATATTAAAATACCTATATAATATATGGAGTCAATATAACCAAGTGAAGATAGTTGTTGAGAGGTCCAAAGTTGCTTTCTGATGCTCTGAAAATAGGTAGTGAAACCTACAGGATTTGAAACTCCAAAGGGACTCTTCACCAAAATTTATAGTTTTAGACCTTACCTCCATGATTATAGGGTTATATATGGTTTAAGAGAAAAATTATGATCTTTGTATCATTTTATGGGATGATACAAAGTTTTTTAGACCCTATAGACACTTATAGGTGTCCATTCTCTTGAAAACATTCACCTATAGTTGACTATAGTGTATATAGTCTATGACCCAAGCTTAGTCATGAAGTCTCAACCAGTTATAATAATGAATTTAAAATCCCAAAAATTTATTTCTGAGATCTCATAAATTTTCCATGGGATATATAGCACAAATTTAAAGATAAAATCCACATACATGACTTCGTACACTCAACTGTAGGTGACTGTAGGGTGACAGTGACTAAGATAGGGTGCCTAAGTGATGGCCTAGGCTACCAAAGGTAAAGGAACAAGTATAAACCAATAAAAATTACCATAAGGGATTAATTTAATCTCATTCAATGTTTTTCTAAGCTCCAACATGAATTATGACCTACATGATTCACTATTGAAGAAGGAAACATAGTTAGGAAATGCATATTGTTTGAGAGTTCAAGGTGTGTGCAGAAGTATATGAAAGTTTAATGTGATGATAAAGACTATAATAACTTAATTATTAACATAATATTCTAGTGACACTTTTATATTTAATATTAAATACAGAAAGGGCTTAAACAAGCATCATACAGTTTGCATCCTTAAACCCCTGCATAGCCTGCCTTCATAGAAGTCTACCTTGGATTTTGAAAGTATTTAGAGGTAAAATAACCTTATAAAAGGCCCATTTTTTATTTAAAGTATATAAAACACTTTATTAATTACCTACATCATTTAATTGGGCTGAGTAAATAGGGGAAGTGCCCCTCTATTTTATCTCAGACAAAGGGCACTTCCCTTTATACATAAACTGCCATGTTAGAGAAGATGGGTGAGAAGGGTCGAATAGAAGATAAAGATTCAATTCATGGAGGTATTATATGCTGAAATAATCATAATAAAACATTAATAACTAATCATAGAATGATGGAAATAAAGATGGTGCTCTAAACCTTAAGGTTGTAGTCAAGTCTAGTTGGGCAGGGTTTTGGCCTAGTGCCCAAATGAAAGGTCATTTTCATTTCTAGATGTATGTGAGATTTATAACATATTGAAACATGTTTATGGGATGAATTAAAATGTGTTGAAAATTTTGGATTGAATTATAAACTATAATAAATCCATTTTGGACTCAAAATCATATTAGGCATGTGCAAAACAAGGAGAAGAACTTGAGAGGTCAAATTGAAGAGATAATAACTATATGTTATTGGTGTATGGTAGCTCAAGAAATTGGTAAATTTTGAAAAGGGTCTTGATATTCATTCTTATGAAAAAAAAATCAACTTCAATGTCCCATTTTTATGAATAATGGCTAAGAGGGTAAAACAGGCCTAAACCCTTGCAAACCCTTAGTCTAGACGCAATGTGGAAAATGAAGGAGATAATGCACCAAAATGGAATATTTTGACTATAATTATGATCTAATGTTGTATTATACTCTATTAGTATCCTCACCATCATTTTGTATTGTACATAATTATATGGATAGAGTGCAAAACATGGTAATTTTGATTTTTTTGTGTATTATGCAGGTTATAGGAACACTCAAGAGATACAATAAAGTTTGGGAAGAATATAGAGAATTTTAATAACTCAATATGGTCATTCAAATCCTTGTAAAAACTCCTAAGTGTTCCAAAAATAGAACTCATCTCAGCCAGTCAAAAACTGGCATAGTGAACATGGTAGTGAGTATGGTGAAAGGCTTCAAGTGCGTTGCTTTTAAGGTGTGTGTAATGCCTCTAAGTAAATGGAGGGTATTTATAAGTTGAATACACTCCATCCCATGGATTTTCATGGAAAAATAAATCCAATTTTGAGGCCAAGTGTAAAGGGTAACTAAGAAAGGAGGTTTTTAGACTACAAAAAGTGATGGCTCATTTCCAAGAGATTCCAGATGATGAAGACTACAACCAATGCATGGAGATGCATGTATAAAAGTATTCCATATAATTATAATCATAATACCTATCCCTAGTCAATTTTTGGATGTTCAAATATGGATAAATCATGAAGGTAGTTTTATGAGCCATAATGAGAACTTCTATGCCACTTTTCAATAGTTTCATGACTTGGGATGACATTTGTTCTTTCTAACCTTGCATGGTTCATTTCACACATTATTATCATGAATATGTAACTCCTTTTCTCATATTTACAAGTCTCTTTATGACATTTTTACTTCTCTCTTCTCCTCTCTCTCTTAATTTTTATAAGAACTAGCCATTTTGGCCTTTGTAAACTATTCTCCCCCTGAGTATGGTGAAGACCTGCTCATTTGGATACCATGGATCAATAAATACTATTTATTTTTACCTCTTCCATGAATTTTAATAGTGTTTTTTACTTATATTATTTATCTTTCTCAGTGATGACTCTTGTTTCCTTAGCATGTTGTCTCATTCTCTCACCTATTTACAGTTTGAAAGCTTATTCTGTAGGTCATGTGAAGTGTTTTAGGAAGTGTCAAGGTTGATTGAGTTAGTCTATTCAATAGTCCCATTCAAGGCCTCTTGTCTAGTCCTCCTATCCTAAACATTCATCCATAACCTCATTATGAAATATTGATGTGAAAATATGTAGATTGTAGAAGTGTATGTTTGGTTAGTCCCTTGTTCTCATGTGTAACATGAAGTTGGTTGGTATTCATCAAAAAATTTGGTGTATCACCTCCTTTAGGTTAGTTTTATTTCATTTTTATCTCTCTATTTTCCCTCACAATTTTTTCTAAAAGTTTTACATCAAGGGAGCTATCCCTATCTAGAGATTAACCTCATTCTTAGGCTCACCCATAGCCTAGAGGTGTTTCAATTATGCCTCTTGGATGAGGAGAGCTAAGACATATCCTTAAAGGGTACAAATCCAAGTCACAATAATAGGTTCTTTAAATAATTTTAAGACTAATGTCTCTCTTTTGGAAGTGCTTCACATGCCTGGTTAAAAGGAACTTATTGTCATTAAAAACATGCACCCATGGATACTCAACAACATGGGGAAGATTTTTGGTGGGGTGATAGGTACAAAGGTCCTATGCAAGGTATGAGATGACTCAATGCTTAGCACAAAAATATTATTGTATATCTACATGCACAATCATCGATGATCTCTCCACAATGATGGAAACATCCCTAAGGTGTAAGAACCTTATGTTCCTTAGGGTGAGTCTCTAGAGTAGGCTAGAATCCTTCTATATTAAACACACCTGGTTTAAGACTAGTGTGCAAACTTAAAGAGTAGAAAATTAATCTACCATTAGTCTAAACCTAATGATTTGCATAGGAAAAGGGAGGGAGAAGTTAAGAGAGTGAATAAATCAAAAAATCAATGCACCTAGAATAAAGTGAGTGCTCCTACTACCATAAACATAATGCAAGTGCTTGAGAACAAGAAAATATCACACAGTTTCTACCAAGTCACTCTACATGCATGAGTACTTCACATAGAGGTGCAGGAACATAATTCTATGATGAGAGGGACAATAAATGGTCCATAGATAACATTAACACAAACTTGAGTGCACACAGAATGAGACGAATAAGTGATCTCTAAGTTCAATGAAGAGGTGTAGGGGATGAGTGATTAAAGAGGGGAAAACATTACCCATAAATAGAAATAAAAAAACACAAATAGAACATAGATCATTAGAATAGAAAAAAGAGGTGAAATTAATTCTCATTAGCATATAAAGATCTAGCAAATATAAGTGCTCATGGAGGGAAAATTTATGCAGTGTGAGACTACTAAAAAATGTAAACCCCTTTTATAATGGAATAACTAGGATTTTATATAAGATTAAGTCAAATTTATAATAAATGCACCACTTGGGTGATGGATGAAACATTTAATTAATTAGTGGTGCCATGATCATGCCTATGTCAGATAATTAGATCTAGGTTGGTGGTAGGATCACTTTTGGGCACACATACATGGGGAATCAGAAGATTTATTAACAACATTAGAAGGTGTCATGTAATTAAAATCTTGATGCTAAGTAGTTTCTCTCATATTTAATTTTGATATCACCTCAAGTTAATCTCAACTACCTCTAATAGCCTTCATTAACTCTACCAACTTCTTGACATGTGGTACCTCAACAGACTCTCAAGGAAGCTCTTCAAATTGTTGGATAGGAGTGGTGTAGGTGTGAAACATGGATGGATATTGCTTGTTCTAGGTAGATGAAAACTTATTTATGCTTAAGTGAGTGCAAGGCAGCCATGTGGTGATGACAAAATAATTATTGTAGGCTACACCATCTAGGGACACAGATGTGAGATCCTACATGTGAGTGCAAAGCCATATTGGATGGGTGTGAATAATCTTTTAAATTAGAGCACACTAAGATGAAGATTTTGGGCATACTAGAGTGTTCCCATAACCAATTCTTACATTGTCTATTTCACTTGGTCATTTTAGAGTCCAGGGACCTACACTCTAAAACTGTGTACACCTTTTGACTCATGCACCATAAAACTCTACATAAAGTTATGCATTGATATCCTTATGCTGATGTGAATCATTTCTACCCTTTTGCACATATTTGGACCTCTAATTTAGGCTCGAGTGCATATAAGAAGCATTTGTGCTTCTTTTACCTGAAGCATTTGGGACCTCACAACTATGTTAACCTCATGTATGATCTTGGGAGGCCTTGTGTTGATCAAGGGGGTAACTTAAAAAGTTAACACTTCGGGAAACCTTTATGGGCTACTTGATGGCTAAGCAGGAACTAGTGGCCTTTCATCAATCTATTAGGCATGGAGATTTTGGAAATTCTAGTTCTTTCTCATGTAGATGTGTTGATTGTTTACTTTTGGATTTTTAAATGAATTGAAATTCACCCATCAAGATAAGAACTACACCAAAGGTGCTTAGAAGAAAATACCTAAGCTAAGAAAACACTATGTATAAGCACTTGGAGGAATTAAAACTATTCTAAAACAAGGGCATACAAATCATGCTTTAGGGAAACGAAAATCATCTAGTTTATTTATTTACAAATGTATACAAGGAGTTAATGGGGATAGTGCTTGAGATGAATCCCATTGAATGGGATAGGTAGTTCTTCTCAATTTATTATAGCAAGCTAAAAGGCATTAGATGGCCTATAACTGGTGATGGTATATGGGAAACTCCATATTGCATCAAATTTATCATGCCTTCTAAGCTTGGATCTGTCTACATCTTATTTCAACACTATTTCTCCCTCTTTGAAACTTTTGGTGTCAACCTTCTTATCAAAAACCCTCTTGGTATATGCCTACTGAAGTTATATGGTGTGAAAAACTCACTCTCTAATTTATTTGAGATACATTAGATTGGCTAACCTTATTTTAAGGGGATAACTCTCAAGCAAATCCAACTGATGCACTAGTTTTAATGAGGACAAATCAAGGGATGATGGCAATCTAGCTTCCCTTCCATAAACTAGTAAGAAGGGTGAGTTCCCTAGTTTTCTCTTGGGCATGACCCAATCATCCCAAAAGGTAGTATTGAGATTTGTGTGCCAAGCATTTTTGTTATCCTCAAGAGTCCTTTTGATAATGTGGAGCATGTTCTTGTTTACAGACTCATCTAGACCATTTCCTTGGGGGTTATAATTTGATGAGGCTCTTAAATGGATATTGTGCTTGATGGCCCATTTTCTAATTATATTTCTAAGGAAATCCAACACATTATCAAAGATCATGGTGTCTAAAATGTTGAATCTCATTAAAATTACCTTATATAAGTTGAGGATCGATGTCTCATTAAATTCCTTGAGTGCAACCATTTCTATCCATTACATGAAATATTTGGTGGTTGTAATTATCCACTTATGCCTATCACTTGATTTTGGGTTAATCATTCTTATGAAATCCATGACCCACTATGCAAAAGGTTGATCATCTTGAATCAGGTGCAGTGGTAAGGCCACAAGCCTTTGTTTACCTATGAATAAGGCACACTTTTTACAATTTCACACATACATATGTGCATCTTTGAATAGAGTTGGAAAAAATATCCATCTCATATGATCTTCACAAAGTGGTCTTAGGTGAATAATGACCTCCTTAAAGGTCATCATGGAATTCTATAAGGATTCTGCCTATTTTCTCTAGCTCTATGCACCTCAGAAGGACCCCATTGAGATCCTTCTAGTAAAGCTAACCTCCTAATAGCGCATAAGGAATGGATTATAAATAAAAAATTCTACACTTGGATTTGTTGAGTTGAGGTGGATATACATTATGCTAAAGGAAGGATTTCATGTCTTGTGCCCAGTTGGTAGAAGCTTCTTCATTTATGCACTCTTCCTCATGTGATAATAAGACTACACTATCTTTTGGATTTACCACTTCTACCATATGCTCACAGAGTCCCTTCCCTTGTACCATCTTGGTGACTTAGATGTCTAAGTCATATTCTATTACTTTCATGATCTAGCTAGCCCTTTTCTCATTAAGATCATTATTGAGGAGGAACTCCTTGACACATGTGTGCACTACCCTAAGTTGTATTTTTTGTTGGAGAGCATGTGCCTAAATTTATTTAATTTTCTCATAAATTTGAGTGTGTGCTTCTACACAAAGTTATATCATAACTCATAATCCTTCAATGCCTGGCTGAAGAAGGTAATTGGCTACTCTATTTGTTCCTTGTTCTACTATGGTAGGATGTTTGAGATGCCTTCAGGTCCATTGAATTTTTAAAGGATAAAATCCTTACCATAATCTAGTTTGATCAAAATGGGAGCTTGCATTATGGCATGTTTGATGGCCTCGAATCTGTCTCTACCCTCACATGTCCAATAGAATGTAGTAGTCTTCTTTAACATTGTGGTGAGGGGTTTGACCAAGGTGGATAATCCTAGCACAAACCTTATCACAAAGTTGATTCTCCCCAAAAAAATCTGTAGACTCTTCTTATGGCTTAGAAAGGGAAGGGATGAGATAAATTTGACTCACTCTATATCAACTATGAGTCCCTCCTTATAAACATTGTGCCTAAGGAGGGCATATTCATGTATTATAAAGATGCATTTGTTAGGGTTTATAAAAATTCCAAACTCTTGACACTTCTAAAATACTTGCTCTAGGTGATCTAAATGATCCTCCACGTGCTTGGAGAAAATATTTATATCATCATGGTCAACCAAGATGATGTTATTGATGATCTCTTTGAATGCCATATCCCTGGCTCTCTAGAAGTTTGTGCCTACATTTATTAGGTTAAAAGGCATACATTGATATGCATAGGTTCCCCACTTAGTGGTGAATGTGGTCTTGTATCGATCACACTCTTGTACTTAAATTTGGTTATAGATGGAATAACCATCCAGCAATGAAAATGTCTCCACACCTATGACCATTTGAAAGATTTTATCCATGGGAAGAAGAGGATAGTGGTCTTTAATGGAAGCCTTATTCAGGTACCTAAAGTCCACACAAAGACATATCTCCCCATTTTTATTTCACATTGATACCAAATTGGTGACCCACAAGGAGTGTCTTATGGGAAGTATTATACTAGTCATAATGAGCTTGGAGAGCTCCTTGCACATCAACAACTCTAACTTTAGGTTAACAAGTCTCTACTTTTAGTGCATAGGCTACGTGTTAGGGTCTATCTCAATTATGTGTTATGTAATGCTTGCATCAAAACCTCTAAGATACTTATAGCTCCATGTGAAGATGTCATCATATCTTTTGTTTAGTTGAATGAATCTTTGAATTTCTAGTGCATAACACACCTTACCAACTTTAAGAGATTTTCCTTTTGAAATTTTTATTGGTATAAAGATGTCTTCCTTGGTTGTCATATTATGCCTCTTTCCTTTGAATTGGTCATCAGAATCAAAGATACTCTTCAAGGTAACTAGTCCCTTTGGCAATTTATTCCCCTTAAGTTGGATGATCTATCCTTCATATTGGGATTGAAACTATGCTTGATTCATGGTGTAAAAATATACCTCATCCTATAGGAAATTGATGATTTTCTCATCACATTAAAACACTTGCCAATTTTTTGTGTTTTTATGGACTATTGGTCTGACCACTAGCTTGACAAGTTATTTGGACTCTTTCATTATGTTGCACAGAATATCATATTATGCACTCATGATTGCTAGCATGTCTACATTTTCATTTTGTTCTCTTATAATAGAGGTGATATTGAAAGTGTTAAAACATTCTATCATATCCCACAATCTATGTTTATATGCTTTCATCAATCCATTCTTAGTCATGCTCTATGTTCTGATTTGGTTCATAACCAGTTTATTACCATCCAACATTTACAATACCTTGATTCCTTTCTTATGTACAATTTGAAGGCCTCAAACCAGTGCCTCATACTCAATAATATTGTTCATGCAAGTGAGCTATAGTCTATATACATTGAATTATTTTTACTTTTGGGGTGACATTAGATCATATACCACTTTTGCTTTGGGAGCCATCAAAATACAATTGCCACACTCCTTCAAAATAATCACATTCCTTCATGAGTTTTGGTAGTGTTGGATTATCTTCTATAATGAAATAAGTTGCAAGTCCCATTTTTACATTATCATATGGGTCGCACTCACAGAGTTCACATGCCCATTAATCCAATAAGTTGTCTAGGTTTTCTTTTAGTGGGGTCGTGCCTTCATGGAGAACTAGATTCTCCTCTTGATCAAACATTACATAGTTCTACTTGACTGGACTAGGAGTGTCTAGCTCAATGTGGATTTTAAAGATAGGCTCTACCTAAATAGTCACCTTGGCCCCATACTTGGTCTTTAACAACATATGTGACCAATCCAAAGACAAGTATCTACCCATTTTTACCATGAAGTCTCGAGAGAGGCAGATGGTGAAATAGGGGGGCAAGTCAATGACTATGATATCCTACATAATGGAAATATGTGGGTAGGCATGAAATTTTAGATTCAAGTTCTTGATTACACCTACAACCTTCATTATTATGTCATCAAGCTATATGAATCCCTTTAGAATGGGGAAATATGCAATTCTTAGTGTATCCACAATCTTCTTCAACATTACTAAGTCGATCGTGCCAGAGTAAATCATGTAATTATGTACAAATTTATATTAAATGATCAAAGAGACATATAATGGGGGTGTCTTTTTTCTTATGTTGTGCATTAGTGTTCTTCCTTTGGCTGGTATAAACTTGTAGAAGTTATAAGTTTTGGTTAGTGTGCTTAACACTCTTGGAAGCCTTTCAATGCGTCTTGAAACAAATTCCATTGGGATGGAATCATAAGCACATCATATATTACAAAGTTAAGGCTAGTATTTTTCATTTTTTCCTCTATGTTGAAAGGGATTGAGGATCCCTTTGATTGTGGTTTTGTGGGAACAACTTTTTTTTATGTTGATGCACTGGTTGGAGGCAGTCCACCTTTTGGTGCAACCTTTTCTAGGTGCAGAGGTCGTGTAGGTACCTTAGCTTATGCACCTACATGATTGAATTAGACCATAGAAGAAGAGGGTGTTATGGATAACATGGTTTCCTCTATCACTCTCTTTTTTAATCTTATGTTAAAATTAATTGGGTTGCTTCCCATACTAGGCACACTAGTCTAATTTATGTAACCAAAGTCCTCCTCCTACCAATTTATGAAGGTAGACCCATCCTATGGGTGAGTTGGCACCTGGGTCTCTCCCATTTGTAGGATTATGCCACTCATTTAGTCTTATATCTAAGGCATGTCCTAAAGCATAAGTGTTTGGTTCAATATCCCATTAGCACATGTAGCTTGATCATGAAATTGATTACATGAGTAGTACCACATAGAATCCTGTACAAGATTGTTCTATGCTAGAACAAGAGCTTTAGAGGTGCTAATAACATCATTTTTCTATGGATATGGTACTATATTATAGGTGAGTTGGTTTTTCATTTATGTATTTCCATGATAGGGAGGCCTATTTTAATAGTATTATTGCATATAAGGCTATTTGTGTTTGGGGTACTCCACTTGCTATCTTTTGAGGGAAACTAACTCATTCCTAAAACGTTGTAGGAGTGCCTTTACTTCATGAAACTCATTAGGATGACGATGGCCAAGGTAGGTGGACTCACTATAGTAGGAATATCTGCTAGCATGGGTTACATAATTATGTGTCTAGGTAGAGGCTCTTCAAATATAGGCATAGGGGGTCTAGAAATAATCATGCCTGCTTGAATCAAATAATTCTCTACATGCACAACTACCTCGTAGGCATCAGGGAGGTTTGTGCCTCCCATATATTGAATCATCACTACTACATCACTATTTAGAGATTTTAATAAATACAAGAATGTAGTGTTAGAATATGGATTACACACAGCTAGGATTCTATCCTAGACCCTTTAAAATCTAAAGTTAAAGTTGACCATAGTCTCATGTAGCACTCATTTTATAGCTATGAGTTATTCTATCAGGGATAAATGATCACTTCGGTCTTTGAACTATTGGTAAAACTTTTTACCAAGCTCATCTTAGTTATGAATAGAGTTTGGTTATAAGCTTCAATACCATTGAAGATATTTTCCCTTGAAGGAAGAAGTTAGCATCCTGACCATGACATTGTCCTAGGTGACATGGTACACCATGCAGATATTCATAATGTCTTGGATATGCTCTACGGGGGAAGTTGAATTCTTGTTAGTGAAGTAGGGCAAGATTTTAAGGGATGATACTATAATTCCATCATACTGCACTAGATTTAATAGACTACCTTCTTTAAAAGCCACAAATGCTTTATTTCTTAACAACATTATGAAAGGAACTAGGAATAGGCCCCTTCTAGGTGTAAAGGACCTTTTGTATGGAGGGGTGGACTATTCTCTAAGAGGTGATTGGATTGCATCATGTCTTCTAACAGGGGATGAATATGATCTAACTCTCCTTCTCTTAGATGGCATTGGGAGCTCAATAAAGTGGAAATCAATGCCTTTTATAGATTACCTTATTCTTCTTGGCATGTGATTAGCGAACTGATATTATAAACTAGAGATATTTAGAGTAGTTAGGTGCTCTTGCTTATTGTCTACTACACTTGATGGCTAAATAAATCACCAATTATTTATCTTATTTGATTGGTCCCACTAGGCATGTCATAAACTATTGTCATTCAAAATGTACACCCATGGATGCTTGATAGTGTGGGGAAGCTTTATGGTGGGGCACTAGGTGTGGAAGTCTTGTGCAAGGCAAGGGAGGACTCAACACTATGCATGAAAGTATTATTGCATAGCTACATTTGAGAGCATTGATGGTCTCCCCATAATGACAGAAATGTCCCCAAGGTGTGAGGCCCTTATGCTCCTTGGGACAAGTCTCTGGAGTAGGCCAAATTCCTTATATTCTAAGCACACCTAGTTTAAGACCATCACACAAACCTAAAGAGTATAAAGGTAATCTATCACTAGTCTAAACCTAATTATTTACTAAGGAAAATGGAGGGATAAGGTAAGAGAGTGCATAAATCAAAAAGAGATTTGCCTAGAATAGAACAAATGTTCCTACTACCATAAACACAATGCAAGTGCTTGAGAAGAAGATAATATCACATAATTTCTGCCAAATCACTCTACATGCATGAGTAATTTACATGAAGGTGTAGGAACATAATGCTATGATGAGAGGGATAATAAATAGTCAAAAAGTAGTGTCAACATAGACCTGAGTGTACGTAAAATGTGACTAGCAAGTGATCTCCAAGTTTAACGAAGAGGTGTAGGGGATGAGTGTTCAAAGAGGGGTGAACATTACCCATAGATAAAAATCAAAAAACACAAAGAGCACGTAGATCATCAGAATAGAGAAAAGATGTAAACTTAATTATCATTAGCATACAAGGATTTAGCCAGTATAAGTTCTGATGGAGGGAGAAATTTTGTAGCATGAGGATACTAAAAAATATTGACCCCTTTTATAATAGAAGAACTAGGATTTTATAGAAGATTAAGCTAGTTATAAAATAAATGTTCCATATGGGCATTGGATGAAACATTTAATTCCTTGGTGATGCCATGACCATGCCTATCAGATAATTAGATCTAGGTTGGTGGTAGGATAGCTTATAAGCACACGTATATGGGGAATCAAAATATTTTTTGACATCATCAAAAGGTGGCATGTCCTTCAAATTATAATGCTAAGTAGTTGCTCTCATATTTAATTTTCATATCACCTTGAGTTCATCTCAACTACCTTTAATGACCTTCATTAACTCTAATAACCTCTTGATATGTGGTGCCTCAACATACTCTGGGAAAGATATTCAAATTATTAGATAGGAGTAGTGTGGGTATGACATGTGGATGGTTGGTGCTTATTCTAGGTAATTGAAAAATTATTTATTCTTAAGTGAGTGTAGGGTAGCCACATGGTGATGGTAAAATAAAGGCTATAGGCTATGCCATCTAGGGATGTAGATGCAATATCCTATACATGGGCATATATCCATGTTAGATGGGTGTGAAGTGAATTTTAAAGTAGAGTGCATACCAAGATGAAGATTTTAGGTGTGCTAGAGTGTTCCCATAACCACTTCTTGCAACGTCTCTTTCACTTGTACATTTTAGAGGCTGGGGACTTGCACTCTAAAAATTTACGTGCCTTTTAACCTGTGTGCCATAAAGCCCTACACAAAGATATGCATTGATATCCTTATGCTGACATGAATCATTACTACACTAATATGCATATCTACACCTTTAGTTTGGGCTCAAGCATAGATGGGAAGTGTATGTGATTCTTCTACCTAAAGTGATTAGGACCTTGCCATTACACTAACCTCTTCTATGATCTTGCGAGGCCTTATGTTGATCAAGGGGGTGACTTAGAAAGTCAACAAAACTACTTCAAGAGTATTTATCCCAAATCTACATCAATCCTCAACCATCAAGACATGGTGATGTATCCCTAACTAATGATCCTACTCATATTGTTTAACCCTCTACCAAATCTAAAAGGCCACCACCCTTCTACCTCACACTCATTGTAGGAGACAAATTTGTTCACAATTTCATTATGGATAGTGAGGCAAGTGCCTCAGTGATGCCCAAACTTGTGGTAGATAAACTAGGTTGAAATATGAACCATATATCAAGGGAGTCCTAGAAATTTATGGGATACCAACTAAGTCAGTGGAGCTTATCAAATTTTTGAGAGTTTTATTTCATGATTATCTAAGCTTCCCAATCCTTCAAGATATAGTGGTGGTTGATCTTCCTGCTCACTTTTGTATCTACCTATCAAGGGATTTCACCACCAAGATAAGAGGATATCTCTCAGTTGATTGGTCCTTTTTGGCCATCAAAACAAGGTATGGATCAAAATTAACCATTAAGACATAACCATTGGCTAACTTTCATATTGATCCATATGTGGATGCAAGATCTAATCTCAATTATACCATCAATGATCAAGAGAAGTATGTTAGGTATGATCGAGCATCCTCCAAGATTGAGGGTATCCAATTATGGTATATTAGGATAATGAATAAGATAATGTCATTATACCTACCCAAGATGGAGGAGTCCATGAAGGTGACAACCATGAAGAAGAAGATGATCTATGGAAATAGTTTCATGTCATAGTTCAAGAGTTTGAATAGTTGAGTAAGTCAACTCCCCTTCCTAAAAAACATGAAACTGATAGTAAGGTTGTTGATGAATCTCCTAAGAATGAAGGAGATTGTCTCATCAAGCATGATAATGAGTATCAAACTATTTTATTAAGGATGTAGTCATGAAATAATCCAATGAGGCTAAGGCAAAAATGTGTGTGTTTGAAGATCAATCTATACCTTAGTCAAATGTTGAATCATTTTCAAACATGATGGACCAGAAAAAGCACAAGATTTATGGTTCTAGACATCAAGTGCAATATGTTATAAAATAAGGTAAAGTTGAGACAACTTGGATGATTCCCAAGATTTAGTTTTAAGAATGCCAATTAGATATAACATAGGTCAAGCAGACTACAAACTCAAACAAGCCTCTTAGAAGGCTAGATGGAGTATTCATGAGAGCTCCAAGTGACACACTGGCAATCATCATAATATCTAAAGATGGTAAGTCATTTGACTATTTACATAATCAAGTGTTCATTGACAAGTATGCATCATGTGAAGGTATGTTTTTTTGAAAAAATGATGGTGTAAAAGGCATTGTATGTGACCCTGGTTGAAGCAATGGTGAATTTTTATTCACCTCAAGTGTTTGAGGTCTTGTACATACTAAGATAGGTGTGTTTTACTTGTGTTATGTGTGTTTTCCCTAAGTTTTCTTGAGAACACAAGTGTGTTTGCTTTGATGTCTTATCTTGTGTGTTTTTTTCCTATTATTTGGTGTGGTTTGGTGTATTTTTAGAGGCATTTCATGTCAAGTGCAGTGTATAAGTGACCCATATCCCAATGGATAAGAGAAGGATATTGGTCTTTAGCATAGCTAGCTTGTTACCTTTAGAAAATTACCAAAATTTTGATTAATTTAAACCCAAGTCAAATTAGGTCAACCCCATATATATTTAAAATTTGTCATAGGGTATCCTAGGTTGTAAAATGTGCACCATAGTCTTTAATGAGGTCAAACATATGTTTTATCTTTGTCATTTTTATCTAAATGGGTCTAATGTCATCTAAGGTCACCTTTTGCATCATTAAATGAACTTTTATAGTTTACGTAAGAAAACAAATGTGTCAAGTTGAAATGTAACATAAAAAATGTCAAGAATAATTAGAGAAACTATTGAGAAACTGAAAACTTATAGGGGTTCAACATCCATCTAAGAATATCATGTAGTTTCAAGTAGTTTTAGGTATTTGTACATGTTATACAATAGTTATGACATGTGTGAATACTTTATTTAGGTCTCTTGAGATCCACATAGTACATTTCCATGCTAAAGTAGCTTTAATAGACCTAAAATTGATCAAAATGGATTCTCCTTTCCCACCACTCTCTTGGAAAAGTCAAAGAAGTCAACTGATTTCCAGTTGGTATGGATAGGAGGGGTAGAGTTCAAGTTAGTGGACTTGGTGGGTGAAATTAGTCTATATTTACTCAAAATTAATTGACATAGTTCCAAGTTTGGTGATTTTTGCTTCATGCACCATCACTAAGAGTGTTGGTGACTCTAAACTACCTGGACATCCCCAATGGCTTTGGTTTTCCAATTTTATGGAATTGATCTATGAAAATAAAGTGTTGTACATGGACTTTAAATACATTTTATTCATTTTAATTATATATTCAACTCATTTTTCAGGTGTCAAGGTGAACAAGTTAGTAGGAAAATCATAATTTTCTAGTAGAAGACATTATTGAAAGTCTGCAGATAGTGTTACTAAGTTACAGAGTTTCAGCCTCATGTAAATGATTTTAGGACAAGGCTAGAATTTTTTTTTCAATATCTAAGAGTATTTTTTATCATATTATTCATATAAGTGTTGGTTTCAAGACTTTCACTTATGATATGCAAAGACTAACACTTAATACAGTCAAGAAACATTGAAGCAAACATCTATAGGTTTTATGTTCAAACCTGAAAGAGGGATTACTACATGAGAGAAAACATAATCATGTTTAAAAGTATTAAAAATAAATGAGGCCTCAAATAATTACATGGACCCAATTAAAGGATATTAGGATGATGATAAGGTTCTAACTTAGCACATAGTCCTATAGCTGATAGCACCTACAAGCAGCCTCAATAGTGGTCTGTAGTCAATCCAAAAGAGGTAGAGTAATGATGAATGGGAGGTGTTTGAACTCATTTTATACCTTCAATCAGGTTTTGGCCATTAAGAGTATAATTTTTATAATGGTGAATCCATTATATGCATACAAAAATATAACTATGTCCATAGGTTGATAAAGTTTCAATTGAGAAGGTTTACATTAACTTCTCTGAATGAGGGTTTTGCCCATAACTAGTGCCATCTTGTGATGAATAATTTGAGGTATGTGTGAGTATAAATTTATTATTTCCTATATATTAATAATATATGTTACATTTAAACATGATAATGTGATTTCTTGATCAAGAGATAATTATGTTTGAGTGGTTTCTAACTCAGACAGGTTCTAACCTAAAACACTTAGTAAAATATAGTGGTGAGATTACTAAAAGCAACACAACTTATAGTGACCCTTATTAGTGAGTGATAATATGGTTTATAAGAATTATATGAGATTATATAGGTGTGGAATTGTATTAGTGACCAAAATAAATATCAAAGAGGGTGAAGTCTAGTGTGAAGGCATACATCATCACCTATAGGAATCCCATGATTCCCCAAATGAAGCATCTACACTCTGACTGTAGACCCACAAAGTGTTGATGGTGAGAGACAAGAAGCATGGTATGTAATCATAGATGTTAATTAAAGTTAGAAATGACATAATTATCTAAGAGGTTATCAATATAAACTAATGTATTAATCAGACAGAAATGAGCACCTACATGGGTCTCATAACTTCTCATAAATTTCCACCTATAGTTTGACACTTATAGCAGACTAGATCTAGTTAATGGAGAGAGGAAATTTGGAAAGTTAGAAAAGATGTAAGATGAATAAACATGATTTAAAACACTCTCATAGTGTTAATGTTAATATAATATTATTTTCAAAGTAAGGAAGTAGAGCAAACACAAGTTCTAACTTGTCACTTAGTTTGAGGTTTCTAGACCCTACAGACAGTATACAGACTTGAAAGCTAGTCTTAAGGGTTTTTGATCTTGAGAGATCTAGAAAGGTTACCAAGACATAAAACCTTATAAAAATGGTTTTCATGACCTAATAAATATATCCACAATCTCACTTTGTCTAGGCAAATAGGGGAGATTCCCTCTATTTTGTCTCAGATAGAGGGCACTCCAAGAGTAAGGTAAGCCTGAAGGATTGGTACATGAAGATTGAAAGGTGAAGGATAGAGATTTGAATTGTTTTTGGACATTTTATAGGGATTTTTTAAAGTTTAAATATATGAATAAGGCCCTATAACCATCATGAATATTCACAGGTGGTCATAGGTATAGAAATAAATTTTAGGCCTATTAGGCCTAAAACTAGGCCTAAACCCTCATAGCCTCCAAATTGATCTAGATGAATACATGAACTCTAAAAACCATTTTATAACCCTTGTTAGAGAATAAAATTCTTTTAGGAATCATTGGTTTACACAAAACAACAAAAAAGTGGTTAGTTTGACCTAAAACCATCTCAAACCTACTCAGAATGCATAAAAAAAGCTCAAAGGCCACTTTCTTTTTCCCACGTCTGTAAAAAAAGTATGCATAGTGCCTCAAAAATTTATTAATATTTTAAGGAGATCCTTAAATTATCCTTAGTGTTTTTTTTTGGAGTTTCAATGCCTAACTTGTATGAATCATTATTAACAAGTCAGACTACCAAAAACCCTCTTAAAACAATTGTTTAGAACTGATGTGTAAAATATGAATGGAGATGCATATAGGAGGGGTAAAATATAAATAAAATATACTTTAACCTTTCTATAACTCACCCAGGCTCTATGACATCCATTTTATGTATGATGTCACTTATATGGACAGACCAAAATCTGAGTTTCTTATAGGTTTTGAAGTGTGTTTTAAGAACATAGGAGAATTGGTGGATGAAATACATTGAGGTAGGTATATAGGGACTTATTATAACTACATATACTCATATCTCACCCAATTTAATCATCAAAACTCCTATGATGATATTTTCATTGTAGGCTCTTGGATAGATAGTGAAAAGACAAGTGACTACCTAGTGAGAAGATGAGAGGTCTAATATCAAATATTTTTAGGCATAATTGATGGATTAGAATAAAAATGGACTTTTAAAATATGTCCTAACACCTATTTCATGGATTTATTTTATCCACTACTCACCTTGATGACAAATGTGAAGATTGAAGCCAAGAGGGCTAGTAAATGACTGCAAACAATGAACACAAGTGTTAAGAGGAAGGATATCAGTTAGATGGGTATCTGATGACTATCACATATTATTTCCAACCTTCCTAAGATATTTAATATGTTTTAATACTTCATAATTTAGTTTCAAGTAATCAAGTGATGCTTCATCATGAGGGCAGTTTCAAGAATAGCTATTGAGTGTCTCTATGCCAACCTAAAGGACATGCCATGTTTGTGATGGACATTTGTCTAAGAGGACATTCATGACCAATTTAACACTTCATTATCTTTATTTTTAACTATTTCTCACAATTTTACACTTTTCCTTGTGACCCTTCCACTTCTCTTCTTCCTCTCCTCTCATATGCTTTATATACGCAAACCTTTTTGGCTTTGTAAAAGAATTCACACCTAGTATGGTGAAGACTTGTTGGTTTGAATATTGTATTTTCCTTTGAAATAAATATTTCCAATTTGGTTTTGAGTTCATAATCTTCTTTTTTTAGTGTGAAAATTAGTGCATAGTATAATGTCAAGGGGTAAGTATATATCCTAGAGTTCTCTTAACTCTTTCATGTTTTGTGCAAGTAGTTTTCCCTCTAATAGGTCACATGAAGTGTAGCTAGTATATTTATCTATCTCTAAGTGTAAATATTAGAATTAGTGTCTCAAATATTAAAAAAAATTCACTCACCTTGAGAAGCACAATGCATATAACCTCCATGTTTTAAACACTTATGTCAAAGCAATAGTGGATGATGAGACTAGTATTGTCAGTCATGTTTCACTGTGAAAATGTATGGTAGTCTAGTGGAGATATATATTATCTATCACCTCATTATCATAGGTTACTTTCATGTAACTTCTATCCATTTTCATCTAAGTAATCAATTAATGTAGGTTGTAATCAATCAAAATCTAATCTATGGAGTTATCCCTTTAACCTAGAGGTTTACCTCTGCTATACGAAACCCACATGCCTATAGGTAATCCAATGTTCCACTCAATATATATAAGGCTTGAATAATCTCTCTAGGGTGAAATATTGAGTGACAACACTATGTGGGAAGGTGACTCATTAAATGATGCATGTAATAAATGGCATGCACATATAGGCATTATATAAGCTATGAAAAACATTCCTTTGAAAATCTGATGGGGCATTTAAATAACCATAAATGAATTGATTTTCCAAAATAAAAATCCTATCCTAATATCAAAAATTTAAAAATTCAAATACTCTATGTTTTCATTGAGACCACTCACTTCTAAGGTTCAACACACTATCCATACATTGTTGGTGGATCCTACTATGCCACATTTTATTTATGATGGTTCTTAATGTGTGAACCTAGGTCATAGTGGGGTAGGGAGTATCATCTACTTTAGTAACATATCTATCACTTTCAGGAAATGCAATAGTTATCATACAAATAATTTTGTGGAGATTCAAGCAATGATCATAATACTCATCATTATCATTGATTTTAAGCTCACAACTATGATGGTGTAGTCAAACTCCAAGCTAGCTCATGACTAGTTGAATGGAGTGTCTCACTAAAAACACATCACTATCACACACCTCATCAATAGAGTTCTAACACTTGCTACACATTTCCATCCTCTATTCTTAATTCAAATATATAGGGAGCATATCTCCATTATATATGGGTTGGCCATGTAATATTTCAACCTTGATGAAGGTAAGTTACACATAAATGTAAAGAAGGATGATAGAACTATCACTATGAGGGAACTATCCCAAAACTAAATAGTGGATCTTTCTATTAATTTTATGGTTGTTTGTTTTAAAGAATGTTTTGTATCATATTATTATTTTTGAGGTTGAGGTAATTTGCTTCCCTATTTTTTTGTCTGAACATGCCATATTTTCTTGACAAGTTTCTCCCGAGAGCTTTCTTAACTCTATATTAGTTGTCATATCCTTTTTGTAAAATAATGGTTGTATCTTTTCACTAATTTATGAATAAGAGATACTGACACTTTTCTTTATGATTGCATATATAAAATAAATGTATACTTTAAAATATAAAATATAAATTGCATTATCATCATTCAATCTAATGGGTAGGAAAAAAAAAATGAGTAGTGTTCCAACTCAAATCATACAAGATAAAATAAGAAAACATAAATTTGTATTTATGGAAATTCTACAACTACAATAATAATTTGGGAATTATACATCATTCTAAAATAAGACATTTAAACATAATTCCTTGTTATTATAGTTTAAGAACTTAAATTTATCAAAACACTAAATGTAACATCCTATTTACAAAGGGAAAAAATAATTATTACCTTAAGTTTTATTGGAATTTTTGACACAAATCATTTTTCAATCAAAACTCCCCCTCACAAGATACCTAAACATTATATAGAGCATGCATAAAATGCATTTGACATTGATAATTAATATTATTTGTGAAATATTTATAGAAGAGGATGAATTGGATGCCTTATTTTCCTCACAATTACATGCATGATTGTGCACTTTCATTTCCAACTAGTCATAGGAATTTTCATGTGTTTCTACTCACTTTGATATTGAACTTTCCCACTTAATCTCTGTGACTCTAGGTCTACATTTTATTCCCATTAACATCACATGCATTGCTGGTATATATTACCTTCACTTAGCTAAACTATTCAATGATAAATATTGCTTTTTAATGTAGTTAAATCAAATTATAATAATTGAAATTTTAGTTAACATTCATCTATTTGCATATTAGTTGAGAAATGGTTTCCACCCATACCATAATGGCTCCACATACAAAAGTTTCACACTAACCATCAATAAGTGATTTATAATATACATTATTAATTTTTCTCTCATCTCTTATTTGATCCTATCTAATTTATATTTAATTATTACAATGGTCATATAAATATATGTGTACTTAGATTCATCATTGTTTGGAAAAGAAGAAACCACAATTCACAACATGTATTTTTGGTCCATATTAGTTCCTATAAATAAATAATAAATCCTCGCATCAATTCATATAGTATGAACTTCATACTTTAAATAAACTAAAAATATAAAATGCGTATTTATAAATATTGGAACATAACTAGAACATACTCTCAATACATCTAAAGGTGACTTCAAGTGACATCTATCATTGTTAAGGATTAAGTGGAGAAGAATACTTTAGTATTAAAATATATACAATCATGACATATTATCATTAATTTCTTAAGGAAACATAGGATATTAGTAGCTTTTGAATAATTTCCAACTAGAAACTATGATTTTTTGATAGGCATTGACAAACTCACTAATATCTAGTATTAACCAAACAACACCCAAAGGTAATTTATTATGTTTTTACTAGAAATGGGAGGGTATAGGTGGAGGAGAGATGTCAAAAATAGATGAAGGTAATTTTTTATATATTTTAACAAATAATGTTTACTGATAATACATAATATAGAGATCAAGTCATGTGGAAGTAACCATTAAAAGTATGAAAAATGATGACTAGACGATGAATCAAACCTCAAATTGAAATTCCATCAAAATTATTTGAAGAAAACTATTTTAACCTTTTAGGGTTTATCTTATGTAAATACTATGTTTGATTAAAGGTCTGAGTAGTCTAAATTAGGGGAATAATATGCATAAAATAACCACTGATTTATTACAAATTTGATTAGCATTGACTTTCTAAAAATAGTAATAAATATGTGTAAATAAAGACTTATCTAGAAAACACTGATACACATGATCTGAATATTGGAAATTGAGATGGAAGCAAGTTTGAGTATCATAAACTATATCCCTATATCATAACCCCTCCTAGATAGTATCACCACATTTGGATAAAATCACCATGTAAATTGAGTGCCCTAATATTAGAGCTAGTGTCTTCTATGCAAGACTATCCCAAACTTCCAAGTGCACTTGTGTCTATGTTTCTCAATTTTATTCTTGCATGCATGAAGTTTGGAACTCTATATTGTGCATATAATGACTGATTTATGATGCAAACCCTAATCCTCCTTAAAATTAAGGTTTAGGCTATAAAATATGTTTGTTAATAGGATAAGTTAGACATCCTCAACACCCCACTATAATGAGAGTTGGATGCATACCAACACTCTGAGTAAGGATCAAGCTTGATGTATTTCTCCCCACCTAAGTGTTAGTGTAATTTACAATTATGTTAGTATGATAGTTTCCTTCAGTGCCTTGAGTGTGATTAAGATTAGAAATCTGGTAAATCTAAGCTTAGGGATGTTATAAATGGTATTATGTAGAAATAGGGAAAAATAAGGATTAATAAACTTGATATTGCTCAACTTATTTCAAGTTTTCATAGGTATTTTCCATCTAACTTCAATCTAGTGTATAAAGAGCTAAAATGCATGTATTTGTAGTGTTATGTTGCTTGTGTGGATAGTAAAAAATGTTTAAGATGACCTTAAGAGGGTTTTACCTTTGAAAATATATTCATTTAGGAAAGCTAGGGCAAAGGACATAGGCATCATTTTGGGGAAACTAACACCATGTGGCTCTAGTGTCCTTTATGTGGCATTAATGTCCACCTAGCATAACACTAGGAATAAAGTGTTAGAATTAGGAAAGGAGGGTCTACGACTGAATTTGAGCTAACTAGGGATGCGTATGGCCCGTACAAAGGCTAGAAAAGTGTGATAATATACTCTAGGATATGTCTAGGGCTAAGCTAGGAATATATAGTCTCAAGTAACACTCTTATCACTCAAATATCACTTCTAGGTGATTACATTTGTCCCCATTTATGCTATAAATGTAACAAAGTGAAATGACTAGTGTAAAGAAAAAAGAAGCATAACTAGACTTACCTAGGAATTGAAGCCCATGAGTTTAAAATTGAGTATGTGAAGCTAGGTTTGCATATGTGAAGCATGATTTAATGCATGACTTGTAAATTAACCATGTATAAATCATTCCTAACTTAAGAGATATTAAAATCAAAAGACTATGATGAGTATATAAGTTACTAAGTAAAAATGAGTAAAGAGATGGGAAAGAGGAAAGGAACGAATACACCTCATTGGGTATGTGAACCAATGCATGGACCTATTGACAACCTACGTGTGTATAGTGATCAATTATTGAATAGCTTAGACTGAGATGATATCTTGTTCAATCCTCATGTGTGGGTGGATCAATAATTCAATTTGGTTTTGTCTTCATCATTACCCACCCCTACTTGGTCGATCATGACCTATGAATAGCTTAAATTGAAATGATAGTTTGTCCAAACCTCTCATGTGGGTGGCTCAAAAACTCAAGTAGGATATGACTCTATCATTTCCCACCCATGTATAGTAGATGAATTTGAAATTGAATTATTTAAAGTATTATATGTTAAGCATAGGCTTATACTAAGAGGAGGGGGTGAATCAGTATGAAATAAACTTTTAATATTTTCAATAGAATCAACCACAACAACCATAAGCATTCAAGATATATAAATTAATAATAAAAGAGAACATAGGATTAATGTGGAAACCCTTTCAGGAGAAAACCATGGCAAAATATTGCTTTTATATATATAAATCTTTCATAATGTTTGTAGGCACTAACCTACTAGAGATAACAATCCCCAAACCAATCACCAACTCAATCAATTTGTGAGAAACCACTCACTATATACATTGATACCCTTCATGAAGCACCAACCTAGCCAATTCATGAGCACCAACCCACAGGAGCACCAAACTCTAGACTATGAGGTATCGACCCTAATATAAATCAATTTTATTTTTTGTGATTGCTTCTTAATCAAATGATGGATTTGCTTCTCTTACACTTTATATCTCATCAATTTTCTTATATACTTTCAGATCTCCTCTCTTTCACAATTCTCAAATGATATTCTTCATTAAAATAAATCTATGTTTCACACTTCTTTTCTTAAGAAATATTTTATTTCATTTTATGCTCTTCCTTCTCTCTCACACTTATATGATCTTCATTCAAATCAAATGTTTTTAATACTTCCACATCTCTTCTTCCTTATGTAGCCTTTAAAGGATGTGTCCCATTCAAGAGGTACCTCTTCACCAAAATATGTGATCGTTGACATTTCCATCGACATTTCCATTAACAATTATGTTAACATTTCCATTCACTTTCGTCAACATTTTTGTTCACTTTTAGTAACAATTATGTTCACTTCCATCAACAATTCCATTCACTTATGGCAATAATTCCATTTGACATTTCTATTCATATCCATTACAATTCCTTTGACATCAATCACAATTATTCCAATAATCTCTCCTTTTGTCATTGATGGTAATCCCCATGAATTAGTATATGAACTCCCCCTATCTTTAATTCTCCCCTTTTGACATCAATGGCAAAGGGTTGTCCATGGTTATCCTCTTGTTATAGTGCTCCCCTTTTCTTTTCTCTCTCCCCCTTTAATATTAATGGAAAAGGGTTATAAAAAATCTCACAAACTCATCCATATATACCCTTCTTAATCCTTGGACCTAACAAACTACTCATAGAGATGTTCCTTGACTCGTCTCACACAAAAAACAAGTCCATACTTCACATTCTTCTCAAGGGACCTGAGTTAGCTCCCCCTAACTCCATGATCCTCCTAATCACACCACTTGAATCCACAAACCAAAATATAGCAACCAAAACATGCATAACTTCTTATAAAATTGACACAACTTATTTGAATACACCTTCACCCTTCCATAAGCTACCAGCTTCATATCAAATTTTGAAATTTTTGGACCAAAGAGACCTCTTTCAAAGATAATTACACCTCATAATAATCTCACCACCACTACTGATCTGATCATCAAGGACATGCTCAAATCAAATAGACTTACCTAAATCCATGTTCAAAAGAGCTCTCAAGACACTACACCATATCAATCTACTTCAAACTAATATACAAACTGATCTATCAACTCACATTCATGACTTTCTTGTCATGCAACACAACCAAGATCCAACAAGTAATGTTATGCTTCCTCTTTCTGTAAATTGTCTCTTTGAATCCTAGAAGAGACACCCCACACAAAGGGTCCTAGAATAAAGAGAACCTACGAGATGCCCACATCTCCTCTATTACTTCATTGATCCTTTTGCATCTATGAGATTTATTTATTTCTCTTAGAATCCATTTAGGCATGTCTAACTTTTTTGATTCACAAATGTCAACATCCATGATGTTGTTCATTTTCTCAACTCTTACAACTATCTTACCTTCCAACACACTACCATTAAAAAATAATAATAGGGAATCTTGACAAAGCTCATGCTCAATTATAACAAGATATTCTCTTTGATTTGTAGGATTCTTAGGACTAGTATTCACTGTATTTTCTACAACTCCTAATAACAAGAGTTTCACACAATCTTTCCTATCTGATTCTTTCTCTATTGTATAAATTAATCCATTCTCACTCTTAGACTCAATCTAATCAACCTTTACTATCTTAGGTCTCCAAACCTGAGTTTTGACCTTCTCATATCTTGTAGGGGATCTATATCCTTTGACATACATTAAGGATCTCTTTATTCCACTTGGACATAATTTAGTAATATGTCCAACCTTATGATACCAAAATCAATAAACATTTTTTATACCTTTTGTTTGAAGGTGACTAAGATCTCTCTTTGATTGATTTCTTCTCCTCAAATAGTCTCTTGCTTTATGACCAACATGATGACAAACAAAACAATGGCCATGAAAATAATTAGAAAACCTAAAAGCATTATGCTTCTTGATTATTTTCTTCAATTTTCCCATAAAAATTGCATCCTTCTCACCTTGGACTGATATCTCATGATCTTTCTCAACCTTGATTATGAGCCTCTCATTATTATTCTTCAAAGAACCTAACTCAACATTTAATTGATTACATTCTTCTTCTCTTGATTTCAAACTTGAATATGTAACCTCTAGCTAATTCTTAAGATATTGAATAGGCATCTTATCTTCTTTTGCTCCTAAATCTAACTTAGACTCCAAGATACATACCTATTCCTTAAAATCCTTGACCATAGATTTTAACTCTTGATTATCCTTCCTTACCTACTTGGCCATATTATGCTTCAAAAAATCTCCTTTAGACTTGTTAGGCGTACTCTAAAGGACCTCCTCTAACACCAATTGTTAAGCATAGGCTTATATTGAGAGGGGGGTGAATCAGTATAAGATAAAATTTTAATCTTTTCAATTTAATCAACCAAAACAACCATAAGCATTCAATATCTATCAATTAATAACACAAGAGAACACAAGATTTACGTGAAAACCCTTTCAAGAGAAAACCATAAAAAAATATTAATTATATATATATATATATTACACTATTTGCAGGCACCAACCTACTGGAGACACCAATCCCCAAACCAAGCACCAACTCAGTAAATTTGTGAGCACCCACCCACCAAAGACACTGATCCACTTCACCAAGCACCAACCTAGCCAGTTTATGAGCACCAAACCATAGGAGCACAAACCCCTAGACTATGAGTCACCAACCCCAAGTCAAATTTATTACATCATTTATGATTACTTATTCAATTGAATGATGGATTTTATTCTCTTACACTTTCTCTCTCACTAATTTTCTTATATACTTTCTACTATCCTCTCTTTCACAATTCTCAAATGATACTCTTCATTAAAATAAATCTACCCTTCACACTTCTTTTCTTAAGAGATATTTTATTTCATTTTTTGCTCTTCCCTCTCTCTCACACTTATATGATCTTCATTCAAATCAAATGTTTGTAATACTTCCACATCTCTTCTCCCTTATATAGCCTTTAAAGGATGCATCCCATCCAAGAGGTACCTCTTCACCAAAAGATGTGATCATTGACATTTCTATGGACATTTCTATTGACAATATTGTTAACATTTCTATCAACATTTCTATTCACTTCTATCAACATTTTTGTTCACTTATGAAAATAATTCCATTTACTTCCAGCAACAATTTTATTCCCTTCTAACAATAATTCCGTTTGACATTTATGTTCATATCCATTATAGTTCCTTTGACATTAATGATAATTACTCCAACACTATAAATGTCTAACTGAGTATGTCTAATTATGTATGTTGTCTCTATAACCACTTAGGTACATTAGGCAGCTTTGGGCCACTTAATAATGCCAATGACTGCAGATGGAGTAAGGCATGAATCTAGTGACAACCTAAAATATCATGCCAAGTGTATATAGAATAGAGAATGACATATAATTTTCCATTCCATCTAATCAACTAATGTGTAACTAAACATATGCAAATGATGTGTCATGCACATGCCCCCATTATGGTATTTGAGTATATTGATTATAGAATGAGTTATAATAATTTTATCTATATATCTAAACCAAATATGGGAATTATCATGCTGAGTATGATGCCTCCATTATGAGAAATTGATATGACTATGAGCTAATATAGTATGAATCTAAAAAAAACTAAGTATAATTGATAAAGTAGTAACTAAATTTGTGCAAACATGTACTATACATTTTGTAATGTCTTGGATAGTAGTTCCATGTGGTGTTAGTGTCCCTATTTGGGTGGTAATGTCTTTTTGGTCAAAAATCTATCATTGTACTACTTTCTAAGTCACTTTCTTTCCATTATGTTTACTTGTGTTTGATTTTCTGTAATTGAGTCTGTGTGCTAAAAAATGTATTGTGAATGCAATATAAGAGCCTGATCTCTGTGACAAACCCCTATGAAGACCCCTATTTTGAGGGTATTTTTTGAACTTATGCAAGAACTATCCTCAAAATAAAAATATCCACAAAATGTGTGTTAGTTGGATCATATATGATAATTTCATGTTAATCCAATATAATGTGCAAATATAACACCAGGATGTAAGATAATCTAAGCATAAATATGTAATGTAAGATGTATGTCATGTCTAGCATTGCACAAAGATGTCAATATAGATGTAATAAATGTAAGCAATAATAAATATAAGTATAATTGAGTATCTACATAGTGGGATGGGGCATGATATCGATCATAGCACCAAGTAAGAAAGGAAGATGCATGAGGTCCCTCATGGCATCAAAAATTAGTGTGTGTAATAATAAAAAACAAGTGTCATAACCATGATGCATATAAGAAAGCATACATATAAAACACATGAGTCATGTAAAATAGGTCAAAGGGCCATAATACAATGGACATGGGAGCATGTCACTAAATCTGAGAAAACAAGACATACAAGGAAATGTTTAAATGTCTATGTACACAAGCAACAATTAAGTTAGCTTAGAGCCACATAGAAGCACATTCTCAAATGTCTACATACACAACTAGGAAATCACACACAAAGGACATGGGAAAATGTACAAGGAATACATATTGTGAGTAGAAGTGATGTAGAGCCAAAGAACAATGACATATTCAAATGTCTTCGAATAGAAGAAGCATAGAAATACAATCAAGTCTAAACCATGAAAAATAGAAATGAAATCATGCATGAATGTAGTAAAAATCTATGTAAAAGATAGGATGTACATATATTGAGACTAAAATAGTGATAGCCAACCCAAAAAACAAAATTTGAGTATGAGTAGCAATGATCAATATCAAGATACAACAATGTTAAATCTAAAAAGTAGATAAAGTAAGGATAGAACCTGGTAATTTAAACTATGTATAAGATGCCTCCAAGTGGGTGAATGTGTGAAGTGAATAACCATGAATCAGTGTATATTCCCCCAGTGGGTAGATAATATCAAGTCTGGATCAGTGTAATGGACTTGAGACCTATAAATAATCTGCAAGCACTCAATAAGAACAAGTGAAGCATGTAGTATAATAAAACCAATTATACTAAGATAGTGAGCATATGTAGTATCTAGAAAATATAAGAGATGTAAACATAGAAATGCATATTATCTATAAATTTTATGTTTTCTATACAATTTTTTGAATGTTTTTATTTTTTTGACATGTTATATTATTTTTTTATTTTCTATATATAAGTTACATATAAGCAAATGAAAATGAATTGTGCACTGTTTATATGTAAAGTCTCCTTAGATGCATGATGTTCAATGGATTTTTAATTGCCTTACCATCAAGTGAATATAGATGGTATACTTTTGGGCTAATATTTTTTGTGATGTTGTATGGTCCAAGCCAAATTGGTTTAAACTTTCCTTTATCCTTTTCCTTGGTGTTGACATTTATGAGATTTTATTTTAAATATCATTGACTTTGAATTCTCTATTGTGGACACGATTATTTTAGGTTCTATAGATTAGTTTATTATATGCTCTGAGCTACTTTATGGATTGAATGCATGTGTGATCTAACTATTTTAATTGATGTAGACGTCTCTCTTTGTACTAATCATCTATTATGAGCCATTTTAAAGACACTTGTAAGGATGGTATTTCTAACTCCAATGAGATAATTGCTTATGTGCCATATACCAGTAAATAAGGAGTAGCTCCTATTAGCATGCATATACTAGTATGATAATCCCATAATGCATAGACAATTTGATTATGCCAGTCATTGCCAATTTTGAAAATTGTTTTACTAAGAATACTATTGATTGTCTTGTTTGTTGCTTCTACTTGACCATTGCCCTATGGGTAATATGGAGTAGAGAATGTGTGTCAAATTTTGTATTTGGCACCAAAAAAATCACTATTTTATTCTTGAAAGAGGTTTCATTGTCTATGATTATGGATTCTAGGATGCCAAAGAGGGAAATAATATAGGTCATTATAAAATGGCATATATCCTCTCCCTTTGTAGATTATAATGGGATGGCTTCTACCCATTTTTTAAAATAAAAAGATAATGAATTTATGACCTATTATGGATTTTGGGTTTATCTTACCAATTAGATCAAAGCCCCATAGCATGAACAACCAAGGGGATATGATAGGTTGAAGCTACTATGAAGGTACATGGTGTAGGTTACCATAGAATTGACATTTGTCACACAACTTGGCATATTCTTGGCATTCTTGTTTCATGGTTGGATAATAGTAAACTTGTTTGAGTAACTTGTGTGACATAGCTTTACCATTGAAATTACCATCACATTCACTATCATGTATCCCATATAATAGCCAATGTAGCTTCCTTAACTGTCAAGCATTGAAGTAAGTATCCCTCAAAATATCTCTTAAATAAGTCACCACCAATGATGGCATGTCAAAGGGAGTTTCACTATAGTTTATGCCTTTCATTTCTTATAAAAGTATCAGGTGTAATAGATTTATTCAAAAAGTTATATATTTTAGAGAATCATTAATATGGTGTTGTACTACAAATGAAAACTATAACTATTAGAGCGATAATGTATGCATGGGGAACTGATGAAGATTGTAATCATTTGATAGTGAAAATATCTTGGTCAATATCTATGTCAATGGAGATCAATGATGTAAAACTGGCCATTACATTGACATGATGGTTATCTTTGTGTGAGATGTTCTTAATAGATAAATTATCAAACTGAGCCTATAGACATTGAACCATATTCTTATAATTAATTAGGCATTCTTATTTTTTTGTTAGATATTTGTAACTTGATTGACAATTAATTATGAGTCCCCATAATTTTTAATTGATTTAATTCAGAAATCTTGAGATACTTAAGGCCTAAAATAAGAGCTTCATATTCTATGATGTTATTGGTACATGAAAAAATGAGTCAATAAGTGAGAGGTATTATGTGTCCAATTGGATCAATGAAATGATTTTGGATCTGGCACTAAATGCACATCTAGAACTATCAATGAACATTATCCATGTATCTAAAGTTGTATTATATGTTGTGAAGTCATCTATGTTTTTATCTAGTAATGGGGTTGTTGCTAATTGATATAAATTTATTTTGTTATGCCCTTAACCATTGGTGTGTCTAGGGATATGTGTGGCTTACATACCTCTTTTATTTACTTGTTACATTTCCCTATGTTTTTAGATAGGTCGACCTATGGAATAACCTTGGCTAAGTAGACTATATATAGGAGGTAGTGGTTAGTCTTTAAGCATCATGTGAAGTATTCTACTATTAGTGCATTATTGTGAGGTTGCCCCCTCGAAGTGGCTTTGCTATATTATCCCATACTTTATTTTGTTGGCAATTATCACTATGCAATCTCTCATTCTATGCAATATAAAATCATTCTATGTGAATATCTAAGTAATTTCATTACAAGTGGTATCAGAGCTTTGATTTGGGAAAGTTTCTTATGGTGTTTTTTTAGATATGGTGAGGCATGGCTTCTAGGAGAAGTGAAAGTGAAAAACATAACTTGCAATCTAGGAATAATTAATATTTTGTGTCATTACAGTATTGCTCAAAATGATTTTTTTTAAAAAAAATTTAAAAAAAGTCTATAAATTTTTTTTCCCCTTGCACACTTTCAGTCATTGGATTCATCTCGGTGAGATGATCGCAATGGTGTATTCTATCGGTAAACTTTTTTGGTACCAAAAATTTTACTCTAGTATGAAAAGGTAATCATTGGAATCATCTTGACAAAGTGATCGCAATGGTACCATTTCTTGATAAAAAAAATTTAGGGTCAAAACCCTCCTAGGGTTTTTTTATGGTAGGTCCTTCAACTTAGGGAAGAAAAGGGGAATGAAAAAATACTAAGACTCCTTCTACCGATGACATGGAATTTGGAACTTTAGATTCAGTGATTTCTCAGCTTCAAGAGGAAATAAAAACTTGGTGAGGCATGATGACTTTATTGTAGTCCAAGCTAATGTTTCAAGGGTGCATAGAGAGATTTATGGAGTTCATAGTGAATTCCAATATATCACTATGCAATTGGTTTCCCTCACGTCTCAATTTTAGCCTAATAATCCTTTACTTTAGCATTCAAATCCTCCTCTCAATAGCTCCCATACTGGTATGAAATTGATGTTGTCAAAAGTGGATATGTGTAAGTTCTATGGTAAGGATCCTCTCACTTAGATTAATTAAATTGAGAGTTTATTTGAGATGCATCAAACCCCTAGTTCTCAGAGGGTGATGGTGGCATCTTTGTATATGGAACCTGAGCAATTCATTTGGTATCACTAGTTATGTGCTCAAAAGAAAAATAATGTTGCTCCTATTACATGGACTATTTTTACTGAGGAGTTGATATCTCATTATCATAATAATGTCTCTAAGAACTATTTTAGCCAATTAGCCAAGCTACGGCAAACAGGACATGTGAAGGATTATATTCATCAATTTTAAAATCTCTCTTTACAGGTGGAAAATATCACTGAGAAATATTTGATAGAGACATTTTTGGGTATCCTCAAAGATAGCATCCAATACAAGGTTAAAATGTTTATCCCAACATCTATATCAAAATTTATCCTTAAGACACATTGATAGAAGAAAAAGAGATGGTCAAAAGGAAAACTTTCACTACTGGTCATGATCACAACTTTTTAGCACCATCATTTCCATAGCCCACCAGATTAACACAATGAAAAATAGAGAAGTGACCCAAAGGTTTGTGTTATGGTTGTGATAGAAAATAGAGCAAAGATCATCGTTGTGCTAAAAAGAAGCTATTTTACATTGAAGGTGCCAATGATGATGAAGATGATGTAGAAGTACATGATGTGGATGCAAAAGTTCCTAAGGAATAATCTAAAGACTCTCAGCCTAATATTTCATGCTATGCCCTATCAGGTATTAGTACTCCCCAAACTCTTAAGGTGATGGGTTTCCTTAATAAATAGAAGGTCATTGTCTTGATTAATTCTAGGAGAACACATAACTTCATCCACAGTAAGTTGGATACTCATTTGAACTATTTCATTTATCCAACTCCATAATTTTAGGTTATGATTACAGATGGTGGTACTATCTATTGTTTATAAAAACATCATAGTATTAAGTTGGCCATGGGAGACTACTTATTGTATTCTCCTATGTTTGTTATTTCGATGGGTAGAGCTGACATTATTTTGGGAGTCCAATGGCTCACCACTATTGAGATGAATTTTCAAGAATTATTCATACATTTTCATTCTAAAGATAGGACATTTGATCTAAGAGGATTAAAGGCTAAATCTCCCCAACTTATTAGCTCCCATCAAATGATAAATATTCTCTGTAAGGGTGCTAAAGGATTTGTAGCTTGCTTATTTTCTATGGAAATACAACCAACTCAGCCATCTCCACCTCTTAATCTATAAAAAATAATTGATGCTCATTTTGTTGTTTTTGGAGACATGCCAAAAGGACTTCCACCTAGTTGTATGCATGATCATGCTATCATACTTATTCTTGGTAGTACTACACCCAACATCAGGCATACAGGTATCCCTATGTCCAAAAAAGTGAAATTAAAAAGATGGTAAAAGAGATGTTAGATGCAAGAATCATTCACCATAGCCAAAGTGAATACTCATCACTAGTTATCATGGTGTGAAAGAAAGATGACACTTGGAGGATGTGCCCTGACTATAAATAACTCAACAAGTACACTATCAAAGATAAGTTTCCTATTCCTGTTATTGATGATTTGCTAAATGAATTGAATTGTTATTTTTATTTTACCAAGTTAGATCTACGTTCTAGGTATCATCAAATCAAGATCCATGATGAAGACATACCTAAAACTACTTTCAGGACTCATGAGGGCCATTATGATTTTTTGGTTATGCCTTTTGGCCTAACAAATACACCATCTACTTTTCAGAGTTTGGTGAATACTATTTTTAAGCCATTTTTGAGGAAATTTGTTTTGGTATTCTTTGATGATATCCTCATTTATATTAAAAATTTGGTAGACCATTTGCAACATGTGAAATAGGTACTCTCCATTTTGGAGCAAAAATAATTGTATGCCAAACCTTCCAAATGTACTTTTGGGGTTGGTGAGATTGAATATTTTGGTCATTTGGTGTCTTATGAAGGAGTGAAAGTGGATCCTAAAAAAATCTAAGTAATGGTGGATTGGCCAATTCTTAAGACACTCAAGCAACTTCAAGGATTTTTGGGACTTACTGGTTATTACCACATATTTGTCAAAAATTATGGTAGTATTACAGCCTCACTTACCTCTTTGTTAAAGAAAGACTCCTTTCAGTGGACTAATGTAACTACTCAAGCATTTGAACAATTGAAATTGGCTATGTGCACTAATCCAGTATTGGCCACTCCTAATTTTTCTAAGACTTTTGTGGTTGAATGTGATGCATCTAGGTATGGTATCAGTGTTGCACTCATGCAAGAAGGTAGACCACTAGCATTTGAAATTCATCAAATCAAGGGTAAAAATCAGCATAAGCCCATCTATGAGAAGGAAATGATGGCCATTTTGCATGTAGTCAAGTAATGGAGACCTTATTTGATGGGTCATCATTTTCAGGTAAAAATTGATCATGATAGTCTTAAATATTTTTTTAAAAAAAGGTTGTCATCTGAATAACAACAGAAATGGGTAACTAAGATGCTAGGCTATGATTTTGAAATAGTCTAAAAAAAGGTAAGGACAATGTGATGGAAAATGCACTATCCAAAAAAGATGAATCAGTTGAGGCATTGTTATGTACCATAACCATTTTGCAGGTAGATTGGCTAGAGGAAGCATGATCAAAATGGGAACATGATAGTACTGCTCATGATTTGATTCAATATCTTTAGCAAGGTTTAGATGGATTTGAAAAATTCACATGTAAATTTAATGCATTATGGTACAAAATTAGATATACCTATGTAAGAATTCTCTTCTTAAACAAAAAATCCTTCAAGAACTTCATGCAACTCTAATTGGGGGTCATTCAGGATTTTTGAAAACATATCACAAGATCAAGCAATATTTTTTTTGTGAAGGTCTCAAGGTGGATGTCCAAAAATATGTGGTTGAATGTATGATCTATCAACAAAACAAAGGAAAAACCATCAAAACTCTAGGTCTTTTATAGCTTTTATCTATCCCTAGCCAGCGTTGGGAAGAGGTCTCTATGGATTTCATTATAGGGTTACCAAGATCTAATGGTCCAAAATGTTATCATGGTTGTTGTAGATCATCTCAGTAAGTATGCTCATTTTTTTTCATTATCCCAGGCATTTGTTGCTAGTACAGTAGCTTCTGCTTTTCTCAATATAGTTCAGAAACTGCATGGGACCCCTAAGATCATTGTCAATGATAGAGATCCCATTTTTACTAGTAATTTTTAGACTGAGTTATTTATATGTTTAGGCACTCAATTGGATCATATTTCATCCTATCATACTCAATTTGATGTAAAAACTAAGGTAGTCAAAAAATGTCTGGAAAAATATCTCCATTATTTTGTTTCTAATAAACAGGATAAATGGGTTCATTGGCTGCCACTTGCTCAATGGTGGCATAATACTTATATTCATAGTTCTTCTAAAATGTCTCCTTTTGTGGAACTATATGGATACCACCCTCCATCCATAACTTCAACCTTGAAGGTCCATCCTAAGGTTCATTTAGTTGAATAACATATTTGCCATCAATAGGAGGTCCTTGCAAGTTTGTGTGAAAATTTAGCTATGGCTGAGAATCGCATGAAGCAATAAGTAGATCAACATAGAAGTGAGAGGCATTTTGACATTGGTGATTGGGTCTTTATTCACTTATATCCATATAAACAGATGTCATTGAAGCAACAAAAAAGGACAAAAATGTGTCCCCTAAGTAGTATGGGCCTTATTCGATCTTGTAAAAAATTGGCAGTGTGGCCTACAAGTTAGTTTTTCCTTCATCCACTCGTATACATCTATTATTTCATGTATCATGCCTAAAAAAATTCATTATACATAGAGTTACCATTCAAATAGAATTACCAAAATTTTATGAGGAAGGTCAAGTTATTCTTGATCCTAAGGTGATCCTTCAACGGTGCACCAAGCAACTATGTTCTGAAGAAATTATAGAATAAATGATCAAATGGAAGAATCTGCCATGTGAAGATGCCACCTGGGAGGATGAAGCATTTGTGTAGTAGCATCCAGATTTACCAAAACATTTAGGATAACATTTTTTTGAAGGGGAAGGGTTTGTTATGCCCTTAACCATTGGTGTGTCTAGCGATATGTGTGGTTGACTTGTGGCTTACATACCTCTTTTATTTACTTGTTACATTTCTCTATGTTCTTAGATAGGTTAGCATATGGGATAACCTTGGCTAAGTAGACTATATATAGGAGGTAGTGGTTATTCTTTAAGCATCATGTGAACTATTCTGCTATTAGTGCATTGTTATGGAGGTTGCCCCCTTAAAGTGGCTTTGCTATATTATCCAGTATTTTATTCTGATGTCAGTTATCATTGTACAATCTCTCGATCTGCGCAATATGAAATCATACTATACAAATATCTAAGTAATTTAATTACATATTTGGCCTTTACTTTTTTTTTAAATGATCTTGAAGTCAAATTTTATGAGTAACATAACCCATTTTGCAATATGGCCTTATAGATGCAGTTTTAACATGAGTAATTTCAAAAGATTGACTTTTTACTGATTTATGTCTTGTTGTTAACCATATATTATTGTATCTTCTGAGTAGATAATATAAGTTCTAAGAATTTTTTCTTGATTATTGGAAAATTTATTTCATATTCAACTAGTGTATGACTGATGTATTAAATGGCCCTCTCTTGATGTTGATCATCATGTTATGTTAGGAGTGCACCAAGTGCATGATCTATCACTAAGAGGTAAAGTAAAAGTGGCTTGTCAGGTACTGGTGGGACCAAGATAGGTGGGTTTAGTAAATATTATTTTAGTGTATCAAAGCTTTCTTGACATGTGATATCATGTTTAAATTTTACATCCTTTTTAAGTAGTTTAGTGAATGATTGGGTCTTATCTACGAGTTGTACCATCAAGTGACAAATTTATTGATTTTTTTCTTGGTGGGTAAGAATTTGATTTAAATTGGTAGGATAAGGCATATCCATGATTGAGTTTACTTTATTTGGGTCAACCTATATGCCACATTGGGATACTATGAATCCCAAAAGTTTTCTTGATGAAACCCCAAAGACACATTTCTTGGGATTGACTTTCAAATTGTATTTTCTAAGTCTCTCAAAAATTTATTGCAAATATATTGCATGATGTTGTCTCTCTTTTTATTTTTCAAGTAAATCATCAACATAATCTTTATCTATCTTATGAATGAGATCATGAAGGATATGTGTCATTCTCTGTTGGTATTTTCAATTTGCATTTTTAATCTAAATGGCATGATAATATAGAAAAACGTACCCCATGGTGTGGTAAAAGAAGCATTTTCTTGGTCTTATTCAATTATCATAATTTGATTGTACCTAGTGAAACCATCTATAAAGGATATCATCTTATAACTTGATGTGGAGTTGACTATCATATCAATATTGGGTAAAGAAAAGTCATCCTTAGGACATGCTTTATTTAGGTTTATAAAATCATAACATCATATTTGGCCATTAGGATTTATAATAAGGACAATATTATCAACCCATTATGGATGAACAACTGGTTGAATAAAAGTGACATTTAATAATAATTGGATCTCATCTTTAACTAAAATAGAAACTTTGGGATGTATTTTTTGAATTTTTTATTTAATTGTCTTGGCATCAAGATACAATGTAATTTTGTGTACTGTGATTAAGGGATCAATGCTGACATATCAAAATAATCCTAGGCAAATACTTCAAGATTTTTTTTTTAAATTTGACATATATATATATATATATATATATCTTCTAATTTATGCAAGGAAACAACTAATAGTATGATATGAGGATTAGTTTATGTGACATAATTAAATTAAATTGTTTCTTCATTAACTAACATAGATTGATCCATAGTGTATGGTGTTGTAGGGATAGTATCATTGATGTCAGGAAACATATAATCTAAGTCATTTAAATTCTCACCAAAGTATGCTTAGGCACTTATGGAATGAGAAAACTTATTCTTATGATAAAAGGAATGGAGATCCTCATATGAACCTAGGAATTCTAAAAGAGCCTCATAATTAGTGAACTCATCAAAAATAGGTAGATCTAGAGAAACTATATCATCAAAAATATTGGGGTGATTAATTTATTTTGGGAAATTTTATGTTTAATTCCTAAATAATAAATGGGTTTGAGTAGATAAAATCAGTAAATAATAAACAATAATTAAGCCACCAATTTTATGTAAACAAATAGTATTTATGCCTTTTCTAAAAATAGTAATGAGTGAGAGAAAATATGACTTAGCTTATTTTGAGCTATTATCGCTAAGAGAGAGTTTGATACTAGAGGAAGAAGACTAGGACACTATCACAAATTGAGATCTGGAGTTCATTTCTTGATTAGATGGGACCACTGAAAATAATACACCCTATTGTCTAGGGTTGTAGTCTTGGTCTTACCGCTATTGTCCAAACTACTCACAGAGATATGATTTTTCTAAGTTTTGTTTATAGCATTTGTGTGAGCCTATGTACCAAATTTTAGATCCTCATTATTAACAAAAAACCTTATAGATTTGATTCTTTGTGTGATTGTGTCTTCTATGTAATTAAATGGAACTTTTGAAAATAGGTAAAAGGGGTTAGTGTGTAAAGGATATGTTGGATGCACTTCAAACCTCGTGTGTGGGCATGCTGCTTACATAATAATACTTTGAGGAGAGATCAAGCTATATGTAGTTCTCCCAATGAAGTGCTTAGTGTAATAGTGTGATGAAAATATAATTAAATGCAAAACTAGGTGTACTTGAAATGACTAGGGGCTGGTGTAGAGGTTTTAATAAGATTAAAATACTATTGGATGGCTATATGCAGAGAATAGGGAAAAGTGCCTGAGTAGTCTTGCTTGTATTCTTGTTTTTCTCTTGTAAATGAGTTCTAACCCCTCTAAATGGACTTTGAATAGCCTTTTATATGGAATTTAATGATCATGGGTTAAATTAATTTGCATTAAGTTGACATGAATTAAGATAAAGATCTGAGATAATATGACCATTTGAACCAAATTTGCACTTGGACAATAACACCAGACACCCTGAGTTTCAGCACTATAGTCCAAGTTTGGGCACTATTATCCTGAGGGTAGGAGAACTAGGGGGATGGAATTGTCATGGGAATATTAGCTTGGGTCAACAAGGGTTTAATTTGGAAGACTATATATGTTTGGTAAATTATGAAAACATGCCTAAGAGGGTCAAGAGAGCAAGCAAAATGGACCTCTAGATTGGGTGTCATTAGCCATACTCAAGTTACCAAATTTTGCATTTTATATGAATATATTTTCCCCCATTTATTCTAGTATTTCATGAAGATATGAGAGAATATGACCATTTGAACCAAATTTTCACTTGGACAACAGCACCAAACACCCTGAGTTTTAGCACTATAGTCCAAGTTTGGGCACTATTGTCCTAAGGGTAGGAGAACTAGGGGGATGTATTTGTCATGGGAAGATTAGCCTAGGTCAACAAGGGTTTAATTTGGAAGACTATAGATGATTGGTAAATTATGAAAACATGCTTGAGAGGGTCAAGAGAGCAAGCAAAATGGACCTATATATTGGGTGTCATTAGCCATACTCAAGTTACCAAATTTTGCATTTTATATGATTACATTTGCCCCTCTTTATTCTAGTGATGTAGTGAAGTGAAATACTAGAATAAAAGAAAAATATAAAGTGTACCTAAACTTACCTATAAAGGTGAACCTCATGAAGCTATGTGATGTTAGATGTGTGTAGAGAGAGCACGGTGTTAAGTGTGAATATACAATCAAAAAAATAGAGTAGATCAGTCCTTACTAGATATGTTATATCTAAAATAATAATGTATAAAAGTTTGGTAAGAGAGAGAGGAAGAGAAAGGAATGAATTAACCTCACCAAATATGTGAACTAATACAAAACCTATTATGATGTTGGATTATGTTGGATGTGTAATGTACCAAAAGTAATATCATGAATGGAGCTAAGTACTCAATTCCCTAGAAGTGGCTCAATAACGCAAAGGTAGGCCCTTTGACTCCATCATCACCTACTAAGTGAAGCTAATGGATCATGCATATGTCAATCGATGTTTGGACTATGTGTCTAATCTCTCTGAATAGGTGGCTCAAGAATACAAAGGCTGGCTCTTTGGCTCCATTGTTGCCTACAAAGTGAAGCTATGAAGTAATATTGGTATGAAATAGATGTCATATGAAATGGCTCCTAAAGCCCATGAATGTATTATGATCTAATAATATTGGTGTGGATATCCAAATGTATGCTATAAATTAGGCCACTCTTAGCCATTTCAAAATATGGAGATTAGGCTTGTATAAAAGCCACTTTGAAACTAGTGCAATAGGCTTAAGTGGTAGCCAAATCAAGAACTCGAGTACTCGAGAAGATAAATTTTGATACTTAGATTCTCACCCTTGAGGAGATACTCGGGTTTTCTCATCCAAGTGGCACAATGGAGTCATCTCTCTTATTTTGGGTGATAATTTTATTGAGATGAATCTCTAGATAAGGGGCTAGCTCCCCTTGATACCTTTAAATGTCTCTCTAATCTATCAATTCGTGTATGAAAAGGGTTCAAGAAATCAACAAAGAAAATAAAAAAGGTGATGCACTAAAGTTTATCTCCTCTTATTTGACTGATAATATGCTACTTAAAGATCAACATAGATTTTCTCACATAAAACTCACAACTCCTTGTGTGTTGTCACATCAGTGTTTCACATTTTAGATTTAGGAAGGAATTCAACATTTAGGAGAGCAATGGATGATTCCAAGAAGGAGTAAATTCATAGACTACTTATAAAATGTCTATACACTTAGAAAAGAATACTAACAAGGACCTATAATGACACTCTTTTTGCACATTGGTAAACCATCAAGAGTACAAGATAGAAAATATAATCTTTCACTAGACTAGACCAACAATATTCAAATCATCACTCAATAGTATAGCATGTGAGTGTAAAAATAACTTGTATTATTTCTTCAAGAGTCTTTCAAGTATAAATCTTGCCAGATTTTTCCCAATAACTAGTGGATGTTGCTCAAATGAGCCAAGAGAATGCATATCTATAGCTTTGAGAGGTGGAAAGAGCAAACGAAGTCCAAGGGTCACTTGGACATGTGTCATCTTGAGAGAAATAGTTACATTTGCATATGGGAGAGGTGGGTGAGCTATGCCATGTCATAAATGAATTAGTTATAGATGAATAAGTTATTACTAAACTAAATGAATTAGTTACAATTGAAATAATTATAGTTAAATAAGTTACAACTGAACCAAATGCCTTAGTTACAATTGCCATTTGTTACCTTTATACTCACCTTTAGGTTCCCACTGAGCCTTTTGACACCAACGGTTATTTTTCATAGTTTGAAATTGAATTTTTGCAAGTCATCACCCTCCTTATTCCTTTAGAGCATTTTCCTTGGACTCACTATTTTGATCTACTTGGGACCCACTATTTAAATGCTAATGGCTAGCCCATGACCCTGAAGTTGGTGTCTATAGACCCATCATGAATTATTTTGGGATATTTTCCTTGGAATCTTTTCCCAGACAATCTTCCATGAACTTATCTTTTTTTGGATTATTTCCCTATAAATACTTTTTTAGCACTTTTCTCGAAATAAATCCTTTAGGATTTTGATTTTGACCATTTCAAATGACAATTTTATTGAAACAAATCTTTCAGCTCCTTTTTCTACATTAATTTATTTGGGCTATCAAATGACCTTTCAGCTTTTGAAAATGGACCATTTAGTTCTTTGAAATGTTCCTTCTAGTTTCTTGAAGTGGACCTTTGGAACTCTAGAATGACCCCTTTGACTTCTTGTAAATGACCATTCAAATTTTTGTTTGGCACCTTTCGGCCTTCTTACAAATGTTCTTCGAAAAAAATGAAGTCCCCTTAAAAAATAATAGAGTGCCTTTCAAAAAAACTGAAGTGTCCTTCAAAAAAGTTGTTTCAAACAAAATGTCTAAAATAATTCCTTTGAAAATTTTGAAAATATCCCTTCAAAAAATCTAAAACATATCCCTTTAGAAAAGTTATAAGTGCCTTTCAGAAAATTTGTTTCAGACAAAATGTTTGAAAGAATTCCTCTAGAAAAGTTGAAAATTGCCCATTGAAAAAGTTGCAAGTGCCTTTTGGAAAAGTTGTTTCAAACATAATGTCTGAAAGAATTTGACACTTAGTCAAAAAAATAAAAGACCCGAAAGGATTACTATCTAAAGGCTTAGTAAAAGACCAAAACCAAACTTTTTGAAAGAATTAGACTTGTACATTGTTGTAGGCTTGTATAGAACACTTCTTCTGAATGAAACCTGAATATTGGACGTATCCAAATGTATAGAGTTAGGTGGATTTTTTCAAATAGGGGTGCCCAATTTTGTTTTAAAGGGCTAACATTTGGTCAATAAATTGATGACTCACAAGGGTAGTATGCCATCTATACTAACCAGACCAGTAGTTGAATTAATCCATTAAGCATGGAGTCATCTAAGGACATTCAAAAAAGGAAACATTGGCCATGACTCAAACCTTGAAAAACACACCAGACCAGAAGAAAAACCCGTGCCATAAGACACAACACATAACACAAACAAGACACAAAGCAAAGCAAGACACAAGACAACTCACACATGTGCGTAAGCACTTAGGGAACACAAGGAAAGTATGAAACTATGTATAAATGAAAAGGAAAACCTCAGTAACAATGCTTTAGATATATCCCATTGATTGGGATATGCATCTCCTCTCCATCCAACTTTGAGAGTTGGAAAACATTGTGTTGTTTGCACTATGTGATCACATATGGGGCCACTCCACAAAGCATCAAACATTATGTGTCTTCCAAGTTTGGCCCTATCTTCATCCCATTTTAGGACAATGTCTCTTTTTTTAAAGTTCCTTGGCATGGATTTATTTTCAAAATACTTCTTTTTTTGCTCTTAGTGAGTTAGCATGGTGTGCATAGCTTGATTTCTTGCCTCCTCAAGCTCCATTGACTCACATTACCTAACCTCCATGCTATCATTATCCATTAATTGTAGTTGTTAGGTAAGATATAAAGCTGATAACTCAAGTGAGATAGGACTTCTAGATTCCCTTCCATAGATAAGTTTATATGGTGAATTCCTAATTGTTCTCTTTGGGGTGATCCTATCAGCCTAAAGGGTTGTCTTCAACTTGGTGTGCCAAGTCCTTTGATTTTCCTCCATTGTCCTTTTAATGATCTTAATTAAGTTCTTGTTTTTGGACTCAGCTAGTCCATTCTCTTGGGGATAATAATTGGAGGAGGTGTTAAGATAGATGCCATGCTTCAAATCCCATTCACTTGTCCTTGCTCCTAGGAAAGCTAATGCATTATCTAAAATAATTGTTGAAGGAGCTTCAAACCTTGTTACTATACCTTCATATAAGTCAAGAACTAAACTTTCATTGGCCTCCTTAAGAGATAAAACCTCAACCCATCTTGTAAATTAATCAGTGGCTATCAATACCCAGTTGTGACTAGCACTAGAAGGAGGATTAATTAGGCCTATAGAGTCCAAACCCCATTACATGAAGGGTTGATCAATTTGGATGGGATGAAGAGGTAGGGCATCAACCTTTTGTTTTCCATCAAAAATATCACACTTTTGGCATTTTTTAACCCAAGAATGGGTGTCTTTGAACAAGCTAGGCCAAAAGTAACTAACCTTCATAATTTTAGCAGCTGTAGTTCTTGGAGCAAAATGACCACTAGCTAGCCCATCATGGAATTCATGTAATACTTTATCAATCTGATCCAAATCAATATACCTCAACATCACACCTGAAAATTCCTTCCTAAATAACACTTCATCAATAAGTATATAAGGAATGGATTGTAGCCTACAGTAAATTCTCTTGGCCCTATCAAGACCTTATGGACACTCACTAGTTTGAAGGAAATGGATTATTTATTGTGTCCAAATTCTCATAGATGAAGGTGCAGATGATATAGAGTCATCATGAAATACCAAAAAAACTTATTTTATCTCTTTCAAGTCTAAACTGAGATGCTCAAATAGTTCTTTTCCTATCACTAACTTGGTATTTTTTATCTCAACATCATATTCCATTACCCTTGTGATCCACCCTGCCCTCTTTTCATTCAAATATTTATTCAACATAAAATCTTTCACACTAGGATGAGGCATAGAAATATGAATCTTGTTGTTAGACAACATATGCCTAAACTTCTTTAAACTCCTTATGACTGAAAGAACTTATTTCTCAACATATATGTACATTATCTCATAGCCTTCCAAACCTTGACTAAAGAAGGCAATAGGCTGTTAAAAAAATTCATAGTTAGCTTGAGTAAACATGGTAGAGATTACCTCTTCATTCACAAAAGTATACAGGTTGAAATATTTGGAGAATTTTGGACTTGTAAGGGTAGGATCTTAGTCAATGGCTTTTTTGATCTCCTCAAAACTATCTTTCCTCCTTCTTTTCCAAGTGAACACCTCATCCTTCCTTAGCATGGAGGTCAAGGGCTTAACTAGGTTAGCAAAATCAAGAATAAACCTCTTAATGAAATTTATCTTACCAAATAATATTTTTAGACCTTTCTTATGCTTAGGCAAAGACAATGCCAAGATGGCACTTACCCTTTTGGGATCAATAGATAGACCCTTCTTGAAAATAATGTGGCCTAAGATTTTTCCTTCATGAATAGAAAACAAACACTTCTTTAGGTTTATAGAGATCCCAAACTCTCTACACCTATAAACAATATGCCTTAGGTGCTTCAAATGATCTTTTGCTTCCTTAGAGAAAATGGTCACATCATCAAGATATAATAATACAATATCATTGATTTATCCTTGAAAATCCATATCCATTACACATTAAAACGTAGCTCCAGCATTAGACAACCCAAAAGGAATTTTTCCTATAATCATATGTACCCCATTTAGTAGTAAAGGCTATCTTATGCAAGTCACTTTCCTTCACCAGAATCTGATTATACCCAAAATACCCATCAAGTAGGGAAAACCTTTTACTACCAGCCACAACTTGTAAGATTTATTCCATGGAAGGTAGTGGGTAATGATCCTTCAAAGACACTCTATTCAAGTCCCTAAAATCAATACACAACCTTATCTCTCCATTCTTTTTCCTAATAGGAACTAGGTTTACTAACCAAGATGAATGCTTAATGGGAAAGATGATTTTGGACTCAATCAGTTTAGTGAGTTCTTTCCTCATGAGAGGCTCAATCTTAGGATTAATTGGCCTTTGCCTCTACTTAATAGGCTTAGCATTCTCATCTGAATCTATAGTATGCTGAGCTATATTTGGATCAAAACCCTTCAAATCACTATACTTCCATGTAAAGAAATCATAAAATTCTTTACATAACTTAATGAAAGCATGCTTCTCTTCGATAGTACATACCTTCCCAAGTGCAAGAAATTTATCTTTGAAAATTTGAACCTTCTCATAGTTTGCCTTCTTGGTAGATATGCTTACCTTCTCTTTCCTTAACCGGTCATCATCATTGAATATGCTCTCAAGAGTGACTAGGCCTTTAGGAAGCTTACTAGACTTCAATTGCACAATCTACCGTCCATATTGTTTTTATAGTTTAGACTAATTCTTGGAAGAAAACTTAGCTTCTTCCTATAAATAAAGTGTTATTTTCTTGTCACTATAAAACACCTACCAATTAGTGAAATTATCCAACATGGAGGGCCTTATAATCACTTTTAGATGAGGTTGGTTTTTGTCCTTTTTTATCCCTTTTGGAACATCAAACTGAGCTTCAATTTCTACCAACCTATCAGCATACTTGTTATCTTCTCTTGAGATAGCAATGATGTTGAAGGATTTGAATCTTCCACAAGATCCCACACTCTATGCTTATAGGACTTAAGCAAAGAGTTTTTTTGTTAAATTCTGCCCTCTAACCTGATTGACAATAAATTTGCTATCACCAAACACTTGCAATTCTTTGACACCTCTTTTCCTAGCCCATTTAAGGCTATGAATAAGGGCTTCATATTTTTATACATTATAGGTGCAAGATAACTGAAATATAAAAGTTTAAAAATACCTTTCCTTTGAGGGTGAAACTAACATTGCTCTACCACTAGCCCCAATCTTGCTTCTAGACCCATCAAAAAAAAGCTGCCACAAGCCATTCACATCCTCACTTGACTTCATCAAATTATGCATGAAAGAGTCCTTCTAATGCATATAATAGACTAAAAGACTATATTATTCAATAAACTTTTAAGGATCATGCTCATAGTTGTCATCTCCCCACTCATCTAGGAATAAATCAGAAACTCCCTCAAGGGAAGATGATGGAGATTGGTCAATATGAAGTTCCTCTTCATCACTGTTAGCATAATTAAAATTTTCCACCTTAGATGAGTAAGGTTCTAAGTGATCTATATGAATATTTTCTAACTCAATCTTCACTTTAGTGCCATACTTTGTCCTAAACACCATGTAGGACCGATTGGCTGCCAAATATCCACCTATTTTAGATGTGAAGTCTCTTGATAAGTAAATAGAAAAATAGGGAGGTAAATATACCACGACCACATCATGAGGAATTAAAAAATTAGGACAATAATTAAGGATCAAATTCAAACCTTTAACTACCCCCAAAGTCTTTGTTGGTGATCCATCCAATTGCAAAACTCCTATAGTCATTGGCTCATACTTGAGGCCTAGCTTATCTGTTATACATTTGGGCATAACTAATGTGCTTGCTCCATTATCTATGATGAAATTTTGAACCAAAAAATCACCAATGATTAGATATGGATAAAAAGGAGGAGTCTTCTCATCTTTATTCACTTGACCATTTATAGATTGAGTTCTATTGACAAAACCACATTGTCATTTCTAGATGGGCCAACTTATTTACCCAATCCATGTAATTCCTTTTGGAGTATATCTTTATACCCTATTAATTTTAGATAATCCCAAAATTATATGTTTATATGAAGCTTATTCATTTTTTCCACCACATTTATCGAAGGATTACTCACTTTGGGGTTCTCTTTATGAACATTGGCACCTTGTGATGTAGCTTATGGAGGTAGAGTTGTAGCAACTGGCCTAAAATTTGGAATCCTCTAATTTTCTTGAATTTTAGGAGATATATTAGACCCTCTTATCATATTAAATGATGAAATAATCACAATATGTCCTTTATTGGATCCTTGAGCTTCATTAATAACCCTCCTTTTGGACCTAATATTAGAGGTAACACTAATATTTCGATTGCTTGTATTCCCCACGTAATTAATGGCACAAAACTCACCCTATAAATGATTTGTGAGGGTAGCATCAGTTTGAGGTTGTCCATTTTCCACCCCACCTTTCATGGATCCTTCAAAATTTGAATCTTGTAAATATTGGTTACCTTGCATTACCATGTCTTTATTGTGCATTTCATTTACATAAGTCACTTGCTCTTGACCATGTTCAAAAAATAGATAGTTGGATTGTTCTTGGACCAATTTATTTTGAGTGGGAAAAATGTATTTCTAGGATGAGGGATCATTAGGATTATATCTTTGATAAGGCTTGATATGGGTGATTTGGCCTTGTCGTTATGCATTGTTTTGGAAAGGAGGTCTATTTGATTACCCAAATTGATTGTATGTTTTATATGGCCTATAACCTTGATATTGTTGTCTCTTGAGGGAAAATAAATCATTTGTAACACTTTGAATAAATATTTTAACTTCATGAATTTCATTTAAAATATCAATGGTAGGCCTTTTTTATTAGGTAAAGGGGCTAAAGTGGGCAATGTGCCTTGACTAGGAGAATGCAAATTAGGGAATAGTGGCATTAGAGGCCTAGGAGCTATCTTTCCTACTTGGACAAGACAATTCTTAGAATTAATGTCTATTTCATAGGTAGTAGGCAATGTAATTCCACCCATATATTGAATCATCATGACAATGTCACTATTCAACACTTTTAGGTAGTACAAAAATGCATAGTTTGGAGTAGGTCTCACAAAAGCTAGGATCCTATCCCATGTTTTTTGAAATCTAGTATTAAAATATTGCATAAACTCATGTGGTGCCCTCTTAATTGTAGTTAATGTCTCAACTAGGGATAGTTGATCACTCTTTTCCCTAAACCTATTAGTCAATAGATCTCCCAACTCATCCCATGAGCCAATAGAATTTATGGGTAGAGTCCCATACCAATCCAAAAAAAATCCTTTGAAAGACAAGGCCAAAAACCTAATAGCTACATTTTATTGAGTGATGTTTTGAATATTAAAAATATATATATATTCCTAATGTGCTCAATGGTAGTAATAGGACCATCCCCACTAAAATATGGGACACTTTTGAGGGTTGCTCCTAGAATTTGATCATATTGGGCAAGATGCAAGGGAGATACCCCTATGAAAGGCACAAAAGGTTATCTTTTAGCCATATTTGAATGATCACTATGGATAGTAGGAATGTAATGTAACACAAAATTAGAAGCTTTAAACATAAAATCTCTTTTGTAAGGATGAGTGTTTACAAACCTAAACCTTTTGGTGGAATATGGAGGTAGTTGCACAAACTTGAAAGGTGTCCCTTTAGCATCAGATCTAGTTATCACCTTTGGCATACAAAATAGGACTAATCATCAACCAAAGACTTGAATTATTCAATGGATTTGTTAGGTACTAAATGTAGATGCTTCTTTCATCTTCAACTATGCTAAGACCATCACCAACCTTGAACAATATTATAGGACTTGAAGTCTCACCGAGCATGCCAAAAACTGTTGACACTTAGATTCACACCTTTGAGGAGATGCTCAACTTTCCTCATCCAATTAGAACAATGGATTCATCTCTCTTGTTATGGGTAAAAATTTTGTTGATATGAATCTCTAGATAAGGGGATAGCTTCCCTTAATGCACCTTTAAATCTCTCTCTAATCTATCAATTCATGTATGAAAAGGGTTCAAGAAAACAACTAAGAAAACAAAAAAGGTGATTCACCAAAGTTTATCTCTTCCTATTTAATTGAGAATTCACTACTTAAATATCAACACATCTTTTCTCACATAAAACTCGTAACTCCTTATGTGTTGTCACATCAATGTTTCACATGTTAGATTCAAGAAGGCATTCGACATTTAGGAGAGAAATGGATGATTCCAAGGAGTAAATTTATAGACTATTCTAAAATTTATATACACTTAGAAAATAATACTAATAAGGACCTTTAATAACACTCTTTCTACACATTGGTAGACCATCAAGAGTACAAGCTAAAAAATACAATCTTTCACTAGACTAGACCAACAAGATTCAAGTCATCACTCAATAGTACAGCATGTGAGTGGAAAAATAACTTGTATTATTTCTTCAAGAGTATTTCAAGTACCAATCTGGCTAGAATTTTCCTAATAATCAATGAAGGTTACTCAAATGCACCAAGATAATGCATATTTATAGCTTTGAGAGGTAGAATGAGTAAAGGAAGTCTGAGGGTCACTTGGACATGTGTCATCTTGAGAGAAATAGTTCATTTTCATGTGGGAGATGTGGGCAAGCTATGCCATATCACAAATAAATCAATTACAAATGAATAATTTACAACTAAACTAAATGCCTCAGTTACAATTGAATCAGCTATAGTTGAATAAGTTACAATTAAACTAAATGCCTTGGTTATAATTGCCATTTGTTACCTTTATACTCACCTTTAGGTTCCCACCAATCCTTTTGACACCAACATCTATTTTTCATAGTTTGAAATTGAATTTTTAAAGGCCGTCACCCTCCTTATTCCTTCAGAACATTTTCCTCATACTCATTATTTTGATCTGCCTGGGACCCACTATTTAAATGCCAATGACTAGCCCATGACCCTGAAGTTGACATTTATGAACCTATCATGCATTCCTTTGGAATATTTTCCTTGGAATCTTTTCCTGGATAATCTTCTGTGAACTTATCTTCTTTCAAGTTCTTTCCCCATGGATACTTTGTTTCAACACTTTTGTTGAAAGAAATCCTTTGAGATTTTACTTTTGACCATTTATGCAGATAATTTTCTTGAAACAAATATTTCAGCTCCTTTTTTGCATTAATTTATTTGGGATATCAAATTACCTTTCAGATTTTGAAAATGAATCATTTGGTTCTTTGAAATGTTCCTTCGAGTTTATTGAAGTGGACCGTCAAAACTCTAGAATGACCCCTTTGGATTCTTGCAAATGACCCTTTAGATTTTTGTTTGGCACCTTTTGGCCTTCCTAAAAATGTTCTTTGAAAAAACTAAAGTCCCCTTTGGAAAAACTAGAGTGCCTTTTGGAAAAATTGAAGTGTCCTTTAGAAAAGTTATTTCAGACAAAATGTTTGAAACAATTCCTTCATAAAAGTTGAAAATTACCCTTCAGAAAATCTGAAAAAGAGCCCTTCAAAAAAGTTACAAGTGCCTTTCAAAAAATTTGTTTCATAAAAAATGTCTGAAATAATTCCTTTGGAAAATTTGAAAATTACCCTTCAAAAATTTTGAAAGTGCCTTTCGAAAAAATTGTTTCTAATAAAATGTCTAAAAGAATTCAGCACTTAGTCAAAAAATAAAAGACCCAAAATGATTACTATGCAAAGTCTTAGAAAAAGACCAAAACCAAACTTTTTGAAATAATTAGACTTGTACATTTTTTGTGGGTTTGTATAAAAACACTTACTTTAAATGAAACCTACATACTGGACTTAGCCAAAGGTATAGACTTAGGCAGCTTTTTTCAAATAAGGGTGCCCAATTTTGGCCTGAAGGGCCAAAATTTGGTCAACACTAAGTTTTTATGAAATCCAAACTTTAAAAAGGATGTCAACCACCTAAAAATGGAGTAAGGCATGCAACTACTAAGAAATACTTGGAAAATAAATTGAACTCACAAGAAGGGGAGGATTAGTGTGTCATGCACATTACCCCCAATCACTAATGTCTGGAACATGGATTTTGATCTAGAAATTATATCAACTACCTAACTTGAAACTAGAAGTGATAACCATCATGCTGCATATAATTCCCCCTATATCTGGATTCTCTAAATAAAAACTATACTGGAACATGCTGAATCTAGACTATGTTGTATTGATAAACTTATGACTGAACTCACCTTTATATCTGTTTCTATAAAAACTAATTTTTTTATTGTATAGATAAGAGTACCAAAAATAGGACACCTTATTTTTTGATGTTTTATTTTAACTTTGGTGCTATTTTCTAAGGCCAATTATGATTACTCTTCTAGATTCTATGTTATCTACCTAGTCTGTTCTACCTAGTCTGATGTCTAGATTCTATTCTGAATGTTCTAAAAACTATTATTTCAACCACTAGGAGTTATGATCTTTATGAAAAAAACCCTATTTGTTTCCCCTTATTTTGAGGGTAGGAATGAAGACCCTACGATGACTACCCTCAGAAAAGATAACCCTTTAAGTGTGTTATGTTGCCTAGATACATGATATAACAATGATAATTGACAAGATATCTTGAGATATAGTAATGTTTGTATTGATAGATTGTTAGATAAATAAGGGTATGCCTAGATAGACATAATAATGTAAAATCATGTGCAATGTACTAAACTAGAATCAAAAGGTTTAGTTGTTAGTTGTCAGGGAGGGATGGAGCATGATGTCCATCATGGCATCCAAGAAAGCAAGATAAATACATGATATGGATCATGGCATTACAAACAAGGATAAGAAATAAACCAAGAAGCCTACAAATCAAGAAGAAAAAAGCATACAAGGGTGGTCAAGGGGCTGAGAAAACAAGGGACATGGGCACATGTCACTCATACTAGAAATTAAACATACACAGCATGTTCAAATGTTGCATACACATACCATAGAACAAGTAAGAGTGGTATGAGGGCCATAGACACATAGAAGATTACAAGCAAGGGACATTGGAAAATTTCCAAAGGTACACACATATGAATAGAATCAAAGGACATTAGAAAATGTCCTAAGTCACACATAAGAGATAAGCAAAAATTGGAAATGCAATCCAACAAGTTACACTAAGCAAAAAGAGAAAGCATGTAATAACTGGAAAGATAGAGTCACATCTAATTAATCAAATCAAGAGTGAGAGTTTGCAAGACATGTTAGTACAAGACTAGGTATATGCTAAGAATACACAAGTGCTAGATACTAGTGAAATGTTAATATAGTAATCTATGTAATCTAGTAAGTAATGTATATCAGCATGATAACTTGGAGTGTGTAGTGTAGGAACAACATAACCTGGATGGTGTAGTCATGTAGAAGATGCCCCCAATAGGTATGTATGTCAATGTGTGTCTCAAATGTAGAAGTAGGATGCCCCCTTAATGGGTAGAGTGAAGCAGTCAAGGATTTAGATGTCACTACACACATTCAAAGAAGATCAAGTGAAGCATGGTAATGTAGATAAATCAACAAACAATAGCATAGAATAGAAAATATAAGTTTAGCATAGTAGTAACAATGTAAAGCATGGATGATTCATACAAGCAAAATGCTTTTTGTGTTTTTGGATATATTTGAATGTTTTTGGATTTTAAAATGTTATATTCTTTTTGTATTTTTGAAATAAGCTATGTACAGGAAAGATTGAGAAGAAATGATACTAACCGATGAGTCTTAGATGATATTTATTGTCATGGTGTCCTGTATCGATCAAAGGTATCATACGTGATCATGAAGCATGATCAAAAGGTTGATATTGTGATTATGAAAGGTGTGTGTTTTGTAAATGTTCTAAAATCTCTGAAGTAGAAACTAACTATGCGGTCCCTCTATAACTCTAAGTAGTGGATTCAATTATAGGGTTCTTAAGGACCCATCTAAAAGTAAGAGAAGCTCTCTAAACATGTGTTTTATGTGTAGATGCATGAGATTTCAATGGCACTACTATGGGTGTCAATATTGTAGGTGGAAGCTATCTAGAATCTTGAAGTGGTAGAGGTGTATGAACCCTCTATACTAATGATGGATGCCTCAACTATGTATAAATCTATATCTTAGGAAGAACTATAACTCTTGGGGAAACTGAAACTGGTGGAGAAGCTGGAATTGGTGACAATAAAAGAGATGGCTTTGAAATGGGGATTGGTAACTCATATGGAACTCCACCAACTATAATAACTTAATTGGAATGAATGAATTTCAAGCATCTATGAACTATAGATGGTAGTACTTAAATTGTTTGAATCCATGGGTGACCAAGTAATATATCAAAAACTCTTGCACTGGGAACTATGTTGAAATGTGTGGTCACATGTCTTGGCCCAGTCTGTAAAGGAAGTACAATCTCATCCAATGAACTTTGTATGTGCCCACTAAATCCATTGATAACTATATATATTAGAGTGATATCCTACTCTGAATAGCCCAAATGCTACAATAATGTAATGGTACAAATGTTAACATTGGAACCATTGTCAATGAGAACATTTTGAATGGGTTGATTATGAATATGTGCTCTGATAAAAAGTGAATTATAATCTAAATTATCCTCAATAATATCTTGATCTAAGAAGGATATCAAAGGTCTAGTTGGAACCTTGGACTCATACACACCTATCATACTGCTCAAAGGATGTGACTCAACTGAAGATGTCGAGTATGTAGCTATTAGAGGATGTGCATGGTATGTGTGGTGAACCCCTGATGTGTCCCCTTTATCTTATTTAGAATGCTATGGAAATGGATCTGAGAATATTTTAAAATCTTTATCATGTATTGGCTTTGCCTATGGAGTCTCAACCAAAGTGCCAAGATCAAGTAGGTTGTCATATATTAAGTCCTATATCTTATGTCTCAAACTGATGCATCTATTTTTAGTGTGGCCTGGTGCCCTGTGAAAATAAAAAAATGAATGTTGATCATATTCCCATGTAAGAGGCTTTGTTGGGTCAACTTCTTGAATAGGAGGGAGATTGATGATATTACATTCTAATAACTACTGTAAAACTCTAGTTGGAGAAACTAGTAGATTGGTAAATGAACGCCAAGGAGGTGCTAATAAAACTACATACTGAGGGGGCTCTAAAGCTACATTGACTATTGGTTGATTCTGATTCTTGTTATCATTGACATTGACCTTGTATGGGACTTTAATATCACTCTTCTTTTTTATGTCTGGGATGCTTATATACTTGAGTTTTCCCATTGAAATAAGTTTTACTTCTCTTTCATTAGTGTATGACACAATTTAGTGAAGAGAATATTTTGAACATAATAGATTCATGCAATGATGGTAGAAGGCTCTATTTGAAGATATCCTGTAACTCCTAATTTTCCATGGGGCTAGTCATTTTAGCCAAGATGGTCTTATATCAAAGCACGTAGTCTGTGAGATGCTCATTTGATTTTTGTTTCTATTGTGTAATTTGTGCATAAGAAACCTTATCACTAATGTTGATACTGAAATGTGCTAGGAACATGTCAGCTAAAGGATTGAATGCATTGATTGACTAATTTGGTAAACTATAGAACCATTGTAAAGCATAATCCTTTAGACTCTATGGAAATAGCTTGGTAAGTAGCCAATCATTTGGTACATAATCCAAGTATGCTATGTGAAAATATTTCAAATGTGTCTCTAGATCACCCTTACCATCATAAAGAGTAAGTTTAGGTTAAACAAAACCTTGTGGCAAGGGTGTAGAAGTAATGTCACGTGCTAATGGTGTATGCAAAAGAGCAAAAGAATCCAAAACCTGCATAGGTCTAGTGGTACCTTGCTCAATATGTATCACCTTGGATTGAAGAGATCTTATCTCTTGCACAAGGGTTGCCACATTAGGAGATAAGGATGTACTAGTTGTAACTGGTGGCATAAAGGCAAGTTGGACTGCTATAGGGGTTATTGAGACATAGTTTCCCCCGTAGTGTCATTTTCAACTCGTTGCTCTATGGTTTGATAAGATTGACCATTGTTTATTCTTTGGTGTTCCTTTTGTAATATTTTAAGCATATCATCTTGCATGTCAGGGTGTTTAGTTAAGAGTTCTTGAAGTTCTCTCTTATTAGTTTCATCAAAACTAGTGTATTGAGACATTGTTAAAGTAGGAAACAATTTGAGAAGTGTTTGAATTTTTTGCAATAATTTGTTATAGGCCAAGTGCTAGAAAAGGAAAATATTGAATATAGGAGATGTAAAATCTTAAAAATAGTTAACTAGAAATTGCATAAAAAGGATACAAAATGTACAAACATGTAAGGTGATACCTCAAGAAGCAAAATAGGAGCTAGTATATGCAACTAGGGATTTTTCAAAATATTTTGTGCAAAATACTATGAATTTTTGAAATTGAAATTGAATTTCTAAGTTAAATATGCAAGATAAAATTTTGAAATTTATGGGAAAGTGCTAGATTTAATGGGACCTAATAGATGCAACTAAGGTTTTTAGAAAAATATTTTTTTAAAATTACTATGAATTTTTGAATTTGATGTGATTTTATGATTTTAATATACAACTAAAAATTCAAAAAATGATTGGAAAATTACTGAGAGCTAGTTGATGAAACTAGGGTTTGAAATAAATTTATTTTAAAATGTACTACAAATTTTTAAAATTTGAGAGGAATTTTTTATTTTAAAATTCAAGAAAAAATTCAAAATTTATTAAGAAAAATCAACTAAGAATTTACCCTAGGGTTTCTAGGGTTTTCATGCAAAATTTGAAGTAAGTCGGGTTCACCAAATGATTTATTTATTTTGGGAAATTAGATGTTTAATTCCTAAATAATAAATGGGTCCGAGTAGATAAAATTATTATATAATATGCAATAATTAAGCCACTAATTTTGTGTAAATAAATAGTATTTTTGTCTTTTCTAAAAATAGTAATGAGTGAGAGAAAATATGACTTAGCTTATTCTAGGTTGTTACAGCTGAGACAAAGTTTGATACTAGAGGAATAGGATTGGGAGACTAGCACAAACTAAGATTGGAGTTCATTTCTTGATTGGTCAAGATTGCCAAAAATAGGACACCCTATTGTCCAGTCTTGTAGTCTTGGTCTTGTCATTATTAGCCAAATTGCTCATAGAGATATGATTTTTTGGGGTTTTGTTTATAGTATCTGTGTGAGCTGTATACTAAATTTCATCCTTGTTGTCAACATAAATTCCTATAGAGTTGACTCTTCATGTGTTTATGTCTTCTATACAATTAAATGGAACTTTGGTAAATAGGGAAAAGGGGTTAGTGTGTAAAGGATACACTGGATGCACTTTACACCCCATGTGTGGGTACGCTACCTATATACAAATACTCCAAGGAGGGATCAAGCTATATGTATTTCTTACAATTGAAGTGTTTGGTGTAATAGTGTGATGAAAATGCAAAACTGGGTGTACTTGGAATGACTAGGGTCTAGTCTAGAGGTTTGAATAAGCTTGAAATACTATTGGATGGTTGTATGCAGAGAATAGGGAAAAGTGTCTAAGTAGTATTACTTGTATTCTTGCTTCTCTCTTGTAAATGAGTGGCAACCCCTCTAAATGGACTTTGAATGGCCTTTTATAGGGGATTTAATAATTGTGGGTTAAATGAATTTGCATTATGTTGACATGAATCAAGATAAAGATCTGAGAGAATATGACCATTTGAACCAAATTTGCACTTAGACAACAGTGCCATAAATAGGACACCTTGAGTTTTAGTGTTGTAGTCGAAGTTTGGGTGTTATTTTCCTAAGGGTAGGAGACCTGGGGGGATGGATTTTTCATGGGAAGAATAGCTTGGGTCAGCAAGGGTTCAGTCTAGAAGCTATAGATGACTGGAAAACTATGAAAACATGCCTAAGAGGGTCAAGAGAGAAAGCAAAATGGACCTATATATTAGGTGTCATTAGCCATACTCAAGGTACCCAATTTTGCATTTTATATGACTATATGAGGTAAAAAATTGAAAGTGTAAAAACATGGTTCACCATATAACCTGCTTGTGGAACAGGTGGACAAAACATGATATGTTGAGAAGCATAGTGAGAAGAATTGGCATTAGATGTGTTATCTCTATATCCAAGTAATTTTATACCCTATTGATCATATGCCTAAATGGGATCAAGGATTACCTACTCATGTTTACCAAGGCCATGTCCTGTGTAACCCATCTTTTGTAAATATCTTAATGAAAAATGTGAAGTTAATTTACTAACATGTGTTCTATAAGTAACTAGGGGAGTTGTATGCATGATTTGAATTTTAGATTGGAGTGGTGTTGTATAAAAATCCATGTGAGGAATATAATTTTTTGAAGGCTCTATATGTTGATAGTAATTTGATGGTTATTTATCCATAGGGTATGTATATATATAACCTCTATAGCTGAATTTTAAACATGCATGTAAAGTGGATGTAACTATGTGCATATCATGAATCCATGGTCTTCTGAGCAAGATATTCTAATTAAGATAATTAGGCATAACTTGACATGTGGTAGGTAGTGTTTTAGGTCCCAGTGTAATGTTTAATTTGATCTGACCCAAAACTTTCAATGGAATATTATTAAACCCTCAGATGTTCATATCAAAAAGATCCAAATCCTTAGCATGTATATTATGAAATCATAGAAAAGATATATTACAAATGTTTATTCTTGATCCATTGTCAACTAAAACATGTTTAACACCTACCTTGTTAATTCATATGGCAATGTAGAGAGGTAGGTGTAAATCTATGATGTGCTGAGGTAGTAGATATTCCTTATTAATATAAATAAGCTCTTTTATCCATTTCATTGTATTAATTATGGAAGCAACATAAGTTATCTTGGATGTTTGAGGTACCTAAGTGTCCTAGAGTAAAACATACAAAATGTCTTTGTATGTGTCATATTTCTGTAGGAGCTCTAAAATGGAAATTTTATCTAAATAAGCATTGCTTTGATAAAAAAAAACTTTAGCCATGGGTGTTGAAAACTTGTCAAGCTTCATGACCACATGAGGACATCATAACCTAGACCATAGGGTCTAATAAGAGCATAGAGCTAATAGTAGAGGCAAGATGGTGGCTAGATGTGTGTGATCAAGAAGGAGGGATAAGTGAGACCATTGATGTTTCTTTATGTCTAGAAGTAATAGGGAAGGGATCAAAATGAACCAAAGAGCAAAATGCATCTAAGCGAGACTTGTTAATTTTAGGTAGTATAGTTATTATTTGATGTAATGTGTTCTCTATGTGATTAAAGACTTGTGTCTTAATTCCATTCCGCATAAGAGAAAGATAGCATGATAAAGAAATAACGAAACATGATAAGCACTTTGATTGATATGAAGCATCATGTATGCATGTATCTATGTCTTTTCTAAGTTCATTCCAAATTAAAGGGAATAAACATGCAAATGAAAGTATTAATCTTTCTAATAGAAAGTGATACACATCTTCAGTCATTATTATCATGATTAGGTCAAATAAAATTTTAAAATATATGGATCTAAAACCTGAGAGCTGGAAATGTGAACCCTAGGGTTATCTAGAGTTAATATTTGTACAATGTTTGAAGTAAGTCAGGTTCACCAAATGTTTTAACCTTTTAGGGTTTAGTGTATGTAAATCCTATGTTTAATTAAATGGATGATTAGTCTAAATCAAGGTAATAATATGCATAAAATAACCACTAATTTATTATATATTTGACTAACTTTGACTTTCTAAAAATAGTAATAAATATGTGCAAATAAAGTCTTATCTAGAAAATATTTGATATAGACATTCTAAGTGCTAGAAACTGAGATAGAATCAAGTTTAAGTGTCATCAACTAGATCCTTATATCATACCCCCTCCTAGATAGTAGCACCACATTTGGATAGAGGCACCATGTATCTCTAGTGTCCTGATATTGACACTAATGTCCTCTGTGTAGGACTGTCCTAAACTTATGGGTACATCTATGACTATTTTTATAGGTTATGTTCCTACATGCACAATGTTTATAAATTTGTATTTTGCTTGTAATGACTGATTTGTAATTCAAACCCTAATCTTCCTCAAATTAGGGTATGAGTTGAAAAGTGTTTTTATTAATAAGATAGGATGGACATCTTCAACACATTATTGTGAAGAGAGTTACCTACATACCAATACTCTAAAGAGGGATCAAGACTGATGTAATTTTTCCCATAGAAGTGTTGGTACAAGTGTAAGTGCAAGTGATTCTAGTATGATAGTGGCCTTGAGTGCCTTTAGTGTGCTTGAGATTAAAAATCTAGAAAATCTGATCTTAGGGATGTTGTAGATGGTAGTATGCATAAGTAGGGAAGAACAGGGATTAATAACCTTGATTTTTCTCAACTTGTTTCATGCTTAAATAGGTATTTTGCATCTAATTTCCATCTAGTGGATAAAGGGCTAAAATCCATGTATTTATAGTGTTTTATTTCTTGTGCAGATAATAAAAGATATTTAGGCCAACCTTAAGAGGTTTTTACATTTGAAAATATATTTTTTGGGGAAAGCTAGGGTAAAGGACATAGATGCAATTTTGGGGACACTAGCACCACATGGATCTAGTGTCTTTAATTTGGCATTAATGCCCAGCTGGCAGAACACTAGGCATGATAGGCCATGATCAAGAAATCAAGGTCTAAGACTGCATTTGAGATGACTAGGGATGGCTATGACCCACATGAAGGCTAGAAAAGTGTGATAATAGGTTCTAGGGTAGGTCTAGGGATAAGCTAGGAATAGGTATTCTCAAGTAGCACTTTTAGCACTCAAATACCACTTATAGGTGTTTATAAAAATAAGTTAAATATTCCCTCAAAGATTTTTCATGTTTCAAATTAGTAACTTCATGTAGATCCACTACTCATAAATATTTAAGGGTTTATCAAACCCTTCTAATTCACATGTGTTCAAGGAATATTTGAAATCTAACTGATTCTTTAAAATTATCTATTTATGCCATAATAATGTATTCAAAAAATCTTATTGATCCAAATGTTATGGAATAAGGGATAGTGATGTAGGGTTTTCTTAGGGTTTACTACCAAATAGAGATCTTCTCCAAACTCTCTCTTGTATGTTGGCTCTAAAATATTATAATCATCTCATGTATTTCTCATGATCATCTTATACTCTACATGTATTCTCTTGTAATGATATTGTTTTCATTATACCTATCTCAACCATGACTCAACCCAAACTAGACAAATGTTGGAGTGGGGGGAGGAGGGTTGGAAAATTAGACCTATGTTTAAATATGCATTGTAGATATGTGGTAGAATCTTATCTTGTGTTTATCAAAAACACTCTTAAATATGCCTAGCCTTGGGTCTTTCCCTCTAGATACCTATAAATTCCAAAATTATTTAAAAACCTCCTACCCTAAATATCTTCCATTATACTATTCTCAATTTTAGGTAACTAAATACCCAAATATGCATGCACAACATATTCTCCTACCACCTTATTGAATTCCTCATGGTGTTCCTCTATTATTTATTATCTAATTGTCACAACTCTCAATAATGTTAGGGTGTTTCATAACCTAATGTTTTACCTTATTTTTTATTTAAAAATAAAATGGTGTGGGATTGATAGGTGTAAAACTAGATAGATATCATAATGCTAAAGATGTACAATAATAAGCAATTTTGATTTTTACAATTGATAAATATGAAAAACTATTATTTTTAGAAAACATTAAGAAGAAATATATTGTTGGGTGTGAATCCACTATTCATGAGCCACTATTCATATATCACTATTCATGGTAACTATTCATGAGTCACTATTCATGGTGACATGGCATGTGGATGATATGGCATGAAGGTGTGTAGTGATGTGGCATGAAAGTAACATGGCATGCAGGTGATGTGGTAGGAAGGTGATGTGGTAGTAGGGCCTATAGTGGGTCTTCAGATGTGGGCCCTCCAAGGTGACATGGCATGACCCATAAAAGGCATACTTCATGGTGGAAAGGTAGAGAGAGAAAATAGGGCACCATTTTTTCAAGAACATGGGTTTACTTTTCGAAAATCATATGTAGGGAGCATGTGGGACACCATCTTGTCCCTTGCACATGTGGGAGCATGTGGAAGTCAAAAGGAAGAGGATTTAATAATTCCTTTTGCCATGTGAGTGTGGGCCTTCCTTGTTGGAAGTATTTGAGTGGATTGGCATATCTCTAACACTTGGGTATTACACATGGGTATGTGGGACATGTCACTTTTGGATGCACATAGAAATCATCAAAAAGGTGATTGGAATATTTTGGAGCAAAGTGTATGCACATGGAGTGCGCATGGTGTTCACATGGAGATGGTCAAAATGGGAATCATGAGATGCCATTCCAATATTGACCTTGCCCATATGGGGGACAAGTTTCCCTATTGATAAATAGTTCTCCCCACTCATATGGGTCAAAATTCTCTCCCTCTCTCTCTTTCTCTATTGTAAAATGCTATTAAAGCATTATTTTCTCCTTTGTAATGGCTTATCCATTTAATGGATCATGGAGGAGCCCTTGGAGGCTCTCCATTTTTGGATCCATAATTAGAGGTTAGAGTTGGAAAGGCTTGCATGCCTTACTCACCTAGATGCTTGGGTTGTAAGCATCAAATATAGGTTATAGGTTGGAGCATGGAAGGAAATATTTTGCTTTGTTCACTGAGGTGCATGAGATGGATCCATAGAGGAGGTTGATGCTATTTTTTTAGCATTTTTTGGATTTTCTTGTTACAGCTAAGAGGTTGGAACCTAGAAGGCATGGTAGTATGATTGGTTCACTTGAGTGCTTGGTTTTAGCACTGGATAGAAGCTGTTGAGAGGATGTTGTAGAGAGAGCTTTGTTGATATATTAAAGTATGTTGTTGCCTTTGACTTGTGGTTTTTTACCTTGTTGTTTTACCAAGGGTTTTCCATGTATATCTGGTGTTGTGGTTTGTTCTCCTATTTTGTGTTTTATTATAGATTATTTTAATTTGGTATTTTTATTACTTGCATTATAGGATGTTTATTTACTAATAATTGGTTTCAAAGTCTAGGTTGGTTGGTTTTTGTGCAAGTGGAGAGATCCAGATATGAATCAAAAGAAAAAGTTTTGAATGGTAGGTATTTTCTCTTGGTGAAAGATGGAGAATGGAGAAAATAAGCTTAAAATATTTTTCAGACATGTAAGCACCAACACAATGTTCCTGATGAAGAAACAATTACATAGCTTGTGGTGGAGCAATCTTGTCTCCATTGTGTATATGGAGGGTGAAGACAAGGCATGTACCTTGTTGGTTCTTTGATGGAGAAGGGGGTAAAAGTTGTGGGATCCTACTACCACAACATGTTATTCAAGATGATACAGTAAATTCCATGTAGAGAAGGAGGTACCAAAAACTTGATTATATACCTGGAGTAGTTGATGGATGGAGGAGAACAAGTTGAGACCTCAGGTTTCATGAAAGAAGAAGGCTAGTGTTGGATCTTTCATAGCTTAGAGATGCATTGAGTTAAGTGTTTGGTGGTCATGATGTGTGAGTAGCTAGGTAGATCGATGCATGGAGTAACTTTGCACATGAGTTTGGTTTGACATGCGATAGAGATGGATGCAGTTTAACTATGAGCTCAAAACATTGGTAGCTATTATGATGTACTAATTATTGAAATGACTTCCTAAGAACTATATGAGTATCATGTTAATTTTGGTGGGTAGTGGTTTTCTACATGTAGAATTCAGGTGTTGATTTATGTGCATTCTTCTCTTTAGTTGTAGACTACTATTATGAGTGCAGTGTGCACTTGTTTAGGATTTAGAGTAGTGAGATGTCTTTTGACATCATTTCTACATGGTGATATCATGATGAGATAGGAGTAGCTAGGAGAGATATGTGGATGAGGCAAAGAGTTACTAGTTTTTAGTTTGAAGACTATACAAGTTGAAGTGGATGTGTGGATAGAGTATAGTGGTACCTCCATAGAGAGTCATGGTTTAGTAGAGGATGTTTCTATGTGTAGATGGCATGTTGGTTGCAGGCCCCAACATGATCATGGTGAGGTGGCTTAGGTTTCTAGGATGTGATGAAGGTGGTTAGAGGAGTAAACCAAGAATGGAGATGCACAGTGAATGGGAAAAGCAATGAAGTGAAGTATTCCACTTCTTGTAGTATTTTAAAGATGTCTTCCAATGTGTCCTAGACTAGAGGAGGAGAAGATGTTTTTCCTATGTATCTTATCCATTAGGATTAGGAGGAACCTCATGAGAGCCATGGTGTATTAAACTCAATACTTCTAAGCAGTGGGAGTTGTGATCAGTTCATGCCAAGATCCTGGATAGAGGATCAATTTTGTCGTAAAGTGGGAGTCACTTCAGTTGCTACAAATATGTAGTGGGCATGTAGATGTTAACAAAGCCATCAAGATAAAGAGGTTTCAGTAGTGATAAAAACTTTTTTTAGGATTATGTGTGAGTAGAAGTGGGCATGATGATAGTTGGTGGGTAGTTGTATGACAACAGGTTGGCATGAAGACACAGGTGGTTCAAATTCCTATGCATATGACTTTAAGTGAGAGATTTTTGGGTGTGAATCCACTATTCATAGAATACAATTCATGGGAACTATTCATGGTAACATGACATATAGGGGATGTGGCATGCAAGTGAAATGGCATGCAAGTGATGTGGTAGGAAGGTGATGTGGCAGTGGGGCCCATAGTGGGTCTCAAAATGTGTGCCCATGATTGGTCCCAAGTGGTGCTCCAAGGTGACATGAAATGACCCAAAAAAGGCATCTTTCATGGTGGAAAGGTGGAGAGAGAAAATAGGTCACCATTTTCTCAATCACATGGGTTTGCTTTTCAAAAAGCACGTGTGGGGAGCATACGGGACACCATCTTGTCCCTTGCACATGTGGGAGCATGTGGGAGTAAAAAGGAAGAGGATGTAATCATTCATTTAGCCATGTGAGTGTGGGTCTTCCTTGTTGGAATTATTTGAGTAGATTGGGGTATCTTTAACCCTTGGATCTTGCACATGGGTATGTGGGGCATGTCACTATTGGATGCACATGAAAATAGTTGAAAAGGTGATTGGAATATGTTAGAGAAAAGTGTGTACACATGGAGTGCACTTGGTGTTCACATGGAGGTGGTCAAAAGGGGTAGCATGAGATGCCATTCCAATATTAACCTTGCTTATGTGGGGGACAAGTTTCCCTATTTATGAATAGTGCTCCCCACTCATATGGGTCAAAATTCTCTCCCTCTCTCTTTCTCTATTGTGAATTTATATTAAAGCATTATTTTCTCCTTTGTAATGGCTTATCCATTTAGTGGATCATGGAGGAGCCCTTAGAGGCTCTCCATTTTTGGATCCATAGTTAGAGGTTAGAGTTGGAAAGGCTTGCATGCCTTACTCACCTAGATGCTTGGGTTGTAAGCATTAAATGTAGCTTACAGGTTGGAGCATGGAATGTAGGATTTTTCTTTGCTCATTGAGGTGCATGATATGGATCCATGGAGGAGGTTGATGCTATGATTTTAGCATTGTTTAGAGTTGCTTATTGCAACTAAGAGGTTGGAACCTGGAAGGCATGGTGGTATGATTGGTTCACCTAAGTGCCTAGTTTTAGCACTGGATAGAAGTTTCTAAGAGGATGTTATTTTAGAGAGAGATTTGTTGATATATTAAAGTTTGGTATTTCCTTTTCCTAGTGGTTTTTTCCCTTGCTGGTTTAGCAAGGGTTTTTCATGTATATCTAGTTTTGTGGTTTACACTCCTATTTTGTGTTTTATTGTAGCTTTTTTTAATTCCATAGTTTTATTACTTGCACTGGAGGATGTTTATTTCCTAACATATACTTAACTCAAATACAAGTTTTTTTTATTACTTTAGATATATGAAAGTGGAAATTTTAGAAAAATATATGGTTGTGCATGCTTAGGCTCAAGAACATAATCTAAAACTGAATCTGGATAAGACCATAATAGATGGATAGAAGTGTAGGATGCTCGAGTCTGTTAACTATGGATTTATCCTAGTTGACTTAACTAATGGATGAAAGGAAAAGATAAAAATAATCATAATTCATAAAGTGACAAATCAAAATTATAATCTAAGGATATATGTGGACATGACCATTGTGAGAGGACAAAATCATATATTGTTTGATTTTTTTTTATTGTGGACTTATTTCGATTGATTGTGGCAAATGTTATATTTTTTCACCTTTTGCATATGCGTCTACTGATCAAGTTGAGATATCACAATTTAGATTATGCCACTTATAATTTATTATTTTTCTTCTTCTATCTTTGACACTTAAAGTCACTTTAAAATCTTTAAAACTTACAAAAGAGAGGGGAGTGTAATGGTTTAAGGTTACCCTAATCACCACCTTAATGATTGAACATTACCTATGTATCTAATATATTGAGGTAAATTAAGCCCATGTACTTCTCCCACCTAGAGTGATTTTTCAATTATGCCCCTTCACTATGTGTATGTAGCTAAAAATATGGAGTTGATATTTAAAAATGATAGCTCTTGACTTTTTTTCATATGGTTTAAACTTGGATTATGTCTACTCCTTCTGAGTTATGTTTAGTTTCAAATAATATGTAATATTTACTCAATGTGAAATAATATAAAAGTGCTCAATCGATAGTGCCAAGATAGGAATAATGAATGACCTTTGATATGTATTTACAGGTGAACCTTTAAATAATTTCCTTTCACTGATGTTATGAAATATGTGGGAAGAACATAAATAATGTTTAAAATTTTAGAAACTAACTATTATTTAGATTAAGACATAGCTATGCTAGGTGGGTAAGAGTGCAATAACACTCATGTCTAACTAGTGTGGACCTATATCGAAAGATCAAGGATAGTTTTCTTGAGTAGGAGTCTCTCTAAGGGTGATATTAAGAAGTTTTATCATTTTACTTTCAAAATTTATGTATAGTTGTGATGTCAAGTAAAATTTTGAGCCCACATAAATATAAATGGCTTATATAAATGGTGAATTAGAGTCATGTATTTGGGCTCAAGTCTTGTGGTTCAACATATGTCAATAAATAGCATTGTCAAGTAATTGTGACCATATTTATGTGTCTACACTTAAACATGAATTAATTAAGGCCTCACACACTCAAATAAGCAATACACAACCTTGATCTTATGCAAAATGATGTAAATGGGAAATATAAGAAAAGTCAATGGCTATCATGTTCCCCAACCCAAACTCACTCACTCTCAATGGAGACACACTCAAATGTAGCACACTGATATTGAGTCTACAAAATATTTATTGAGATCAAATGATATTATTATAAATATTTGATACACATAGAATTATCTATCTTTATGAAATATGACACGAAGAATATCACAACTTCAATCCCTTAATATAAGTAGTACTCTCTCCTCTCAATTTCAAACACACAGCTTCCTAGAAAGCTTCCTCCAAGTTTCTCATCTCTCTACCTCACTCTTTCTTATCCCAACTAAAATTGAAGTTAATATAAGCTAACCAATTTAATAATATGGATCTTCAGACTAATTACTCTAAAAATATACAGTGAATCTTCTAGTTCCCCTATTCTTGGAAAATAATCCACACGTCAAGTTTTCTAATTTTGTGTAGTTACTTTACCCTTGTAACCTTTCCAATTTAAATTTTTGGTTACTATATATCATATTTTATGTACCACCAGTTAATTTAGATCAGTGATTTTGGAACCACTCTCTCCATTAAAAAATACTTTCCTCATATGCCCAAATATGTTCAATTTAGATTTTAGGAGATTATTCGACCTTGATATACTTGATGTTTTGTGGGTGTTATAGTTTTCTTTTGATGCACCTTAGACTATTTTTTATCATATTTGGCACCTGTATATTCTTAAACTTTTATAGAAGTTGTAAATGATTTAACCTTTCAGGTTTTTAGCTATGTAAATCCTAAGCTAGAATAAAGGGGTGAGATGCCTAAATCAATTAAATAGTATGCAATAATTAACCAATGATTTTTTATGGATTTTGAATTCTTTTTAATTTATAATATTAGTAATAATTATGCATAAATAGATACTTAACTGGAAAGTGACTGTCATAGAAGATCTAGGTTTTGGACAAGTCTGAGTGTCATCAACAAGGTCCCTAGTTCTTATTCCTCATTGGATAGTACCACCACACATAGATAGTAGTGTCATAAACCATGCTATTGTAATGTCCTCAAAATTCAAATAGTGTCCTCTTTGAAATAATATTCCTATTTTTTGGGAGCACATGCACCTATGTTTATGGGTTCTGTTCTTGCACACATAAAATTTGAAACTCTATATTATGCTTGGAAAATCTGACTTAGTGTATAAAACCCTAATCCTCTTTAAAAGTATGGCATGAACTAAAAATGTGTGTTCATTAATAGGATAGGTTGGACATCATCAACACCCTACTATAAATAGATTCGCCTACATACCAATACTCTAAGAGGGATCAAGCTCAACGTAGTTCTCCCACCTAGTGTTTGGTGCAAGTGTAAGTGAATTTTATAATGAGAGTGGTCTTGAATGTGTTGAGTGTGTTTAATATTGATAATATTTGAAATATTGTCTTAAGGATGATATAGATGATAATATTCATAAATATGGAAGAATAGGGATCAAATGCCTTAATTTTTATCAAACTATTTCTTATTTGGATAGGCCTTTGCATCTATTTTCCATCTAGTCTAAAGAGGTCAAATAGTCTTGTATTTATAAATATTTGTAGCTTGTGCAGATAACAAAATGTACTTAGGCTAACCTTTGGAGGGGCATACATTTGAAAATATATCCATTCAAGAGAGTTATGGAAAGGGACACTAACACCAAGTTGGGTATACTATCACCATGTGGCTCTAGTGTCCTTAATGTGGTGCTAGTGTCTAGCTAGTATATTATTGGGCACACTAGGTAGGGATCTAGGAATGTTGTTTCGAGACTATGTTTGAGCTAATATAAGATGTTTATGGTCTACATAATGTCTATAAAAGTCTAATAAAGGCTCTATGATAGATCTATGGCTAATATAGGAATAGGTTATCTCAAGAAACACTCTTAGCATCAAAATACCACTTTTAGGTGATTACATTTGCCCCCCTTTATACTAGAAATATAAAGCAAAATGACTAGTATAAAGGAAAAAGAAGTGTACCTCAACTTAATTATGAAGTGAAATCCATGTAGATGAGTTTTATTATGTGAATTTGGGTTTGTATATGTGAAACATGATCCAAAATAATGGATTATAATGAAACATGCAAAAATCAGTCCTTGAGAGATTATCAAAAGTAAAATACTACGTTGAATAAAATAACTAAGTAAATATAAGTAAAGAGATAGGAAAGAGGAAAGGAATGAATACACCTCATTGGGTACATGAACCAATGCATGAATCTAGTGACAATCTATGTGTGTTGGTATACATAGTGATCAAATCATTAAATAACTTAGACTAAGCTGATAACTTGCTCAATCCTCATATGGTTGGATCAAGAACTCAATCTATTTTTGACTCCATCATTACCCACCCCTACTTGATGGATCATGATCTATGAATAGCTTGGATAAGACTGTAATTATGTTTAACCCTTTCATGTGGTTGGCTCAATAACTCAACTAGGTTATGACTCTATTATTGCCCACCTAAGTGAAATAGATGCATCTAAAATTGAACTACACAAAGTGATGAAAGTATATAAGTATATCTAACTATGTATATTAGTTTTGTATCCACTTGGGTACATTGGACAGATCTAGGCCACTCAAGAATGCAACCCATTATAGATAGAGTAAGGTATGAAACTAGTGATAACCTGAATATGATATAAAATTTATATAGTGTATAGAATGACATGGACTTTTTCATTCCATCTGATCAACTTGTGTGTAATTGAGCATATGGAAACTGTGTGCCATAAACATGCCCCTAATATGATATCTAAGTATATTGATTCTGACCTGAGTATGTAATAACTAAATTTGTGTATCTAAATTGAATGTGGGAATGATCATGTCGCACATGATGCCCCTAAATCTAAAAAATTAATATGAATCTGGGTTGAAATGAGTGTATTTGAGAAAAATCTAAACATAATTGTCAAACCCATGACTTTATCTATGCAAATTTATACTCTACCTAGTGTACTGGTTTGGCTAATCTGGACTGATCTAAATTTGAGGCTAATGGATAGTAGTAACATGTAGTGGAAAATAATTCCATGTGGTGCTAGTGTCTCAATTTGGGTGCTAATGTCTATCTAGTCTAAAATCTAGGCATTTAAACTACTTTTTGAGTCTTTATTTTTTCCTATGTCTTACATGTGTCGGATTTCTAAAATTGAGCCTGTGTGATGAAAATAATATGTGAATAGAAAAGTAGGATCTTGATCGCTGTGACAAACCCCTATGAATGCCCCCTCTTTTGAGGGTAGTTGAGGAACCTATGTAAGAATCATCCTCAAAATAAGTATCTCTATAAAATGTGTTAGCCAATCTACATGATAGTCAAATATAATGTGCAAACATAACATCAAAATGTAAAAGTATATGAGCATAAGTATTTCATGTCAAATGTATGTTTTAATCTAGCATTATATAAGGGTGTCAAGATAGATGTAATCAATGTGTGTACTAGTAAATCTAAGTAGCTACCTAGGGGGATGGGGCATGATGTCCATCATGTCACCCAAGTAGGAAGGGTAGATGCATGAGGTCCCTCATGGCATCAAAAATTGGCATGTAAAAATAAAATACAAGTTTCATAGTGAAGATACATATAAGAAAGCATACATAAAAACACATGATGCACCCAAAATTAGGCCAAGGGGCCACAATACATGGGATATGGACACATGTCACTAAATCTGAGAATAGAATACATACAAGGACATGATTAAATGTACACATATGCAAGCGACAAGCAATTTAGATTAGATCCACATAGAAGGACATATTCAAATGTCCACATAGACAAACAAAAAATCATAAACAAAAGACATGAGCACATATCCAAGGCATACAAATATAAAAGCGGCATAGAGCCAAAGAGCAATGGCATATTCAAATTCCCTTGAAGATGAACAAAGTCTAGGAAACACAATCAAGTCTAATATAGGAAAACTAAAAATAAAAGCATGTTTAACTATGTAGTACAAATTTATGTAAATTCTAGAATGTACATATGTTGAGTCTAACTTGTGATACTCATAAAAATATGATCAATGAGTAGCAATTATCAATATTAAGATATATCAATACATAAAATGGAATGTATAGAATATAAGGATATAACCTAGAAATAGTAACTATGTAGGAGATTACCCCAGTGGGCAGATGTTTCAAATGAATAAACCTGGATCAGTGTATATTACCCTAGTAGGTAGATGATAACAAGTCTAGATCAGTGTAGTGGATCAGAGTCTGTTATGTAATCTGCAAGCACTTGAAAAGAATAATTGAAGCATCTATGTATGATAAAACCAACTATACTAAGATAACTAGCAATATGTAATATATGAAAAGCAGTAGAAATTTAAACATATTAATACATATAACCTATAAATTTTATGTTTTCTAAGTAATATTTGAATGTTTTTGTATTTTGACATGTTATATTATTTTTATATTTTCTAGATATAATCTATGTACAATCAAATAAAAATTAACTATGTACAAGGAACAAGAGAGAGAAGGAAGTATGTACATGAGTAGGAACCATACTCACTAATGAATCTCATGGGAGACTCACTATCACTATGGCTTTTATTGAATAGGGAAATTATGATCATACGTGTAGTATGAAAGGGAAATTGTGATCCCATAATCTCTTGTGTTATATAATTTGTGTCTGAATCTACTTGTGTAGTAACGTTATGAAGCTATGGCACTGATTGTGATGCCCTGTGAACTGTATGGGTATTAGGAACCCATATAGTAGAAGAAGAAGTTGTAGGTGATGTAGGTGCCATGTGATTAAAACCCCTAGAACCCAATAAGACTTATCTCAGTATAAACTGAGTATAAGAAGGTCCCCTAGAATCCATGACATATTTTTGACATAGGGGTCTCTCTAGTAATGGTATTTGTGGGAGAGTATGCATATGTGTAGATACAATAGGAGTAGACCTTACCTGCACTGATGAATCTACTAAATTTTTTGATGCATGCATAGGACTTGCACTCTTAATTTTAACTGATAGCTATGTAATATCTAGTAATGGTTCTAGAATTATAATTGGTGTCTGTGTTGGAACTATAGTTGGAAACTACTTATGGGATGGGTAGAGGATACTCATATGGGACACCCTCAAATTTAACCACTTGATTAGCATGTACATACTTTAGGCATTAGTGTACTATATATGGGATGGATCAGAGCTACTATAACCATGGCTTGCTCAATAATATATCAAATATACCTACACTAGGTACAACTAGGAACTGAGTGGTTATGTGTGTTAGTCCAAATTGTAATGGAATCACAATCTCCCTAATAGAACTCTGAATGTGGCCAATAAAATCACTAATTATTATATCTATGGGTAATATATCCCATTTTATATATCCCAAATGTTATTAGAGTGTCAAAGTGCACATGCTTGTGCTTGACCATTTTCAACCATAACACTCTGAATAGGATGATGGTCTATGTATGCTCATATGAAGAGTGCATTTAAATCTATATCATCATCCATAATATCATGTTCTAAAAATATGATAAATGGTCTAGGTGGCACTATAGTATGGTACATGACAATAATGTTATGTAATGGATGTGCCTCTTCTGTAACTATGTGATCTAAATTTGGTGGTGGATGCGCTTAGCATGTATAGTGAAAATTTGATGTTCCCCCTACCTCATTTGTTGTATGTTTGGGAAAGGATATAAAAATATCTTTAGTGCCTTAGCCTCTGTGGATGTGCCCACAAAAATTATATTAGCCTCAATGAGATCTTGTATCTTGTGTTTTAAGCTAATTCATTTATTTATTGTGTGGCTTAGTGTCTTATGATACTCACAAAATGCATTTGAATCATATTTATTTGGAAGAGTATGCGTTGTATCAACCTATTTAATGGGAGGAAGAGATATTACATTACATTCCAAGATTTGTTATAGAACTCATGCTAGTGACTCTGGAAGATTAGTGAAGATTCTATGCTGAGGAGCAGATAAAACCAATCTCAGAGATGGCTCAAAAGTTATGTTGACCATGGCCTTTTAATCACTTTTATTCTCTATGGCCCTTACCTTGTATGGAGGTTTGTTTGAACTCTTAATAGTTGATTCTGATCTATTTGTGTACTTGTATTTTCCCATTGATAAGAGCTTAACCTCTCTTTCCTTGACTATGTGGCACAAATAGATAAATGTAGGAAACTTCTTGAGCAATATATCTTCATACAATGTTGGTAAGAGACTTTATTTAAATATGTCCTGAAGATCTCTATCTATCATGGGGCTAGTCAATTTGGCTAATATTATCTTATATCGTATAACATAGTATGTGATAGGCTCATTTAAGTTTTAATTTAATTGTGCCACTTGTCTATAAGATAACTTATCACTAATGTTGATAAATAAGTGTGATAGAAAAATGTTGGATAAAAGATTGAATGTCATGATAGATTGATTGGGTAAATCATAAAACCATTGTAGGGCATAATCCTTAAGACTTAGTGGAAATAACTTCATAAGAATCCAATCGTTAGACACATAGTCCACACATGCTACATGAAAATCTATGAGATGATGCTCTGGGTCACCCTTACCATCATATAATGTAAGCTTAGGTGACACGAAACTAGATGGAAAAGGAGTTACCACTATATGATGTGTTAAAGGTGTTTGTAAGAGAATGTTAGAATCCAAGGCATATGATGGCCTAGTGACTCCCTTCTCGAGATGTAACACCTTAGACTATAGAGTATGAATCTCATGCATAAGGTATTTTACATCTAAAGTGGTGTAAATAGATACAAGAAGTGTAGCTGTCATTGATGGTTGTTAAATAAAAATCTTAGGTTGTGTTATCTGAGTTGGTTGAATTGGCCCCACTAGTGGTATAACAAAATTATTAACTAGGGGAGTTGAAGATTGACCATTATTTTTTTATCCTTAATTTCCAATATGGCTTGTAGGATCTATGCGTGATCAAGGGGATGTTCTCAAATCCTATCTTTATAGCCTTGTAATACCTCATCTATGTTCATAATTATGTCATTATTGTTAAGTGGAGGGAGAGTGTCTTAATTCTTAATGTGTACCTCATCTTGATCTTAGTTGTATTATTCATCTTCAGATGCATTATCATTGAAATACACATAATCAAGGTGTGAAAGATTCAGATATGGAGTTATAATAGGTTCCTTATTCATGTTATAGTCTTGGATAGAAGGAATCTAAATATGCTCTATAGGATTACCACCTAATCTAGAACTTCTTAATGGAAGAGAGAGAGTTTTTTTAGATGGAATATAGTAAACAAATTTGAATAGATCTACTAAAATAGAATATATGAATTTTAAAAAATTAATAGCAGCTAATGAAAATAGAAAAAAAAAAGATATAAACCCTAAGAGCATCTAGGGTTAGGTTTTTTTGAATCTAGGATTTCTTTGCAACAATTTTAATTATATTCAAATAAATTAAAACCCTAATATGAATTGATTTAATTATCTAGGTTATTTTTAAAAAATAAAAAATTAGAATTATGTAGCCTCGATTTATTGCACAAAAATTTTGATTAATGTAAACTAGGTTTTGAAGTAATATTCAAAGTAAGTCAGGTTCACTAAATGATTTAACTTTTAGGGTTTTAGTTACATAAATATTAAGCTAGCTTAAAGAGCTGAGATGTCTAAATCAATTAAATAATATACAATAATTAGCTAATGATTTGTTATGGACTTTGACTTCTTTTGACTTTCTAAAAATAGTAATAAATATGTATAAATAGAGACTTATCTAGAAATTGACTGTCACAGAAGATCTGAGTTCTAAAAACTAGGTTCTGGACATGTTTGAGTGTCATCAATAAAGTCTCTAAGTTAGATTGTTCACTGGATAGTAGCACCCCATATGGATAATAGTGTCATGATATTGTAGTGTCCTTAAAATGGTGCTAGTGTCCTCTTTGCAAGATTGTTCCTATTTTCTAAAAGCATTTGTGCCTATGTTTCTGAGTTCTGTTCATGTGCGCATGAAATTTGGAACTCTGTATTGTGCTTGTAAAATATGATTTAGTATACAAAACCTTAATCCTCCTTGCAAGTATGGCATGAGATAAAAATATGTGCTCATTAGTAGGATAGGCTCGACATCCTCAACACCCTGTTGTGAAGAGAGTTGCCTACATATCAATACTCTGAGGAGGGATCAAGCCTGAAGTAGTTCTCCCATATAGTGTTTAGTGCAAGTGCAAGTGAATGCTTGAATGAGAGTGGTCTTGAATGCTTTGAGTGTGCTTGAGATTGATAATATTTGAAATCTAGGCTTAGGGCTAATGTAGATGGTAGTATACATAAGTAGGGCAGAATAGGGATCAAATACCTTAATTTTTCTCAACTTATTTCTTATTTGGATAGGTCTTTGTATCTATTTTCCATCTAGTCTAAAGAGGTGAAATAATATTTTTTTATAGAGATCCGTAGCTTGTGCAGATAATAAAATGTACTTAGGTCAACCTTAGGAAGGGCACACATTTGAAAATATATTTGTTCGAGAGAGTTAGGGCTCTAGTATCCTTAATATGACGTTAGTGTCCAACTGGCAAACTACTGGGCATACTGGGTTGGGATTTGAGAATATTGTTTTGGGATTGTGTTTGAGCTGATAGAAGATATCTTTGGTCTACACAATGGCTTTAAAATTATGATAAAAGCTTTAAGATAAATCTAAGACTAAGATAAGAATAGGCTATCTCAAACAATACTCTTAGCATCTAAATACCACTTTTAAATGATTACGATAACATGTCACAAAAATTAATTCTTATTTTTTATTAATGTGAAATTACAAATTTTATTAGATGTTCACATAATACTATGTTAATATTTTTCCAATAATAAATTAAAACTTCACTAAGGGAACTAAGTTCTAAACTATACACACAAAAAAAATTGCAAATGCATAAAGCACTCATGCAAAAGATACATGGAACCTAAAAACAACCTAAAAACAACAATGCTTTAAAAATACTTGAGGAATAAATTAACTAATGCTTAAATTTATCTGGAAAAGATTTCAAAGGTAAATGATTATATCTTTGAAGTAAATGATCCATTCAAAGTTTTTAAAAAAAAAAATTGTGAGGATTGTATTATTATGAATAAGGATATAATATGAATCATAAAATCATATGGAAATGAAGAAAAGGATTATCATTATAGATTATGATATTGGAATTATATTTTTGAAGACATGGTGTCTTGGATATGTTTGATAATGACCTAAAAATATGTGGAGATAATCAATAATAATATTTAATTAAATGTTAAGGTTTTGCATTATCTAAATATAGATTTGAAAGATTGAAAATTAACATTATGAATAAATTTTAAATTTCTGTTATAAAAATAGTTTTTTTAATATATTATAAGGAAATATTTTTAAACATTTTAAATATATGTATTAAAAAAAAGCAATACAAATGACAAATGCTTAAGATTTGAAAAGATATATTTAAAATTTTACAATAAAACTTTTAAAATTTAGTATATATAAAATATATAATTATGTACAAGATGAGTTTATAAAAATATAAAAACCTGTGAAGTGTAAGATAGTTAAATTCATTAAAAATTATGTATAAAATATCCTTATTTTTAAATAAGTGTTATAAAATACATATAATTGTAAGAAACAATGTTTGATTAAATAATTAGATATATATAGAAAATATATTCTCTTAATTTATTTAAGTATTGTTTCTTCAATAAACAAAAATATTTGAATTACTTTTGATCTTTTATCATAATTTAAACTTATTCATGTGTATTTGCTAGCTACCTTTCAAAACATAACTGTATAACTTAAAATGAGATAATGTTAAGAACATATAAACACTCTTGATGAATGTTAGAACTATACATATAATCCTAACAAAATTATACAATCTTGCAAAAACTTACAAATTATTAATTGAATTTTGCTTTTACTCACTCACAATTACTTTTATAATAAAATTATAATTCTAAATAAAGAAGGTTTAGTTTTGAGGGTCTCCAAAAGTTAAAAATATTAAAATATATATTAATAATGTTAGAAAACTTAAAAAATAATATATTTAATAAAAAGCATGCATAAAATAATTTCGAAGTTGGAAGTAGGTGGATGGTCACAAGACTAAATGTAAAATATTATCGATTCAATTATTACTTTATTTTTTCCTTCACAAATCGTCAGCCAAAAAGAAGATCGTGTCACGTGTGCCTTACACATTCGATTATGGATTGGGTAGATAGTCCTCATTATTGTTTTGATAGCTTCCATTTATTTCCGACCCTTTTGATAAGGAATCAATCAACTAAAGAAGTTGGTCGGTCTATTAAACGGTACCATTTTAATGTCTTCCATGGCTATAAAGACATCATATGTATTTATTAGTTTTTAGTTGAATTTTGTGTACTTGTCAATTATGGGTTTAAATTAGGTGTTATGGGTATGTTTTTAATGATGGATGGATATGTTTTTTCTTTCAATTTTTTTTTTTATTTTTTTACGTTTTATTTCTTTTCAATTAAATTTATTTGGAATGTTATACATTACTCGTTTTTTGTGTGGTTTTTTGTAGTTGTAGTATATTTATTTTATTTTTTTCACTTTTTTTTTAATTTTTTGATACGAATATTAATAAGATCTTAATTTTGATTCAAATTGTTTAGAAATGTTTATGAATTGCAATTCAATTAACAAGTACAATAAATATTAATCTATCAAATATTTTTTAAAATTCTAAATAAATCAAACAATCATTAAAGCATTTATCATTGTTGAAGTTAGTATTTTCTACGGAATTATTTTGATGCATGACCTAAGTTTCACATGCAATTGAAACTATTTTCAATTATGTAATTTCTTATCTTTTATATGGTTCATTATTCAGTGATCTATTGTTGGACATGGGTTATATACTTTGCAAGATTTAAACAAGTCAACAATTTTTGTTGACACCATTAGATAAAGTCATAATCTTTTTTGGATCCTTTTTGGGAATTGTTATCATTGATCTTCTCGGCGCATAGTTTTGGGACCCATTGTATTATAATACTACTTAGGCAGTTTCTTATTGATATGCCTACAAATACTTATACATGTACGTGTATTAGGGAAATATAAAACTTTAAAATGTTTTATTTTATTTTATTTTTAGACGGTTGAGATGATGTAATAAGGATGAAGGTTTTTGTGTTAGGTTTTTTCTTTGCAAGGGATTTCCCAAGTAAAAATCTTGTGTACAATGTGTGTGCAATTTTTCTTCCTCTATAAGTTTACAATTTTGTTAGCATTGTTTCTCCTATATAATTTTATTTTTTATTATTCTCTTCACTTAAAAAGTATTGGTAAATAAAGTCCTATCTAACTTGCAGCATAAACCCAAAAATATTTTTTGTTTTCTTTAAGTATTAAATATTGTTCACAATCTAGGATAAGGAGAAAAAAAATATTTTTCAGGTTACATATACGCCATAAAATAAAAATCAAGTGAGGTAAGTAAATACATCGATGGGGGAAGCACAATCATCAAATCAATTTTGGCATGGCTACCATCTATCAAGAACGTCACTCACACCCTTGGGAGCTTTCTCTGATTGTTGTCAAGTTTTTGTGTGGGCTTACTCTTAATGTTGAGCACACATTTTTATATTTTGGTTGTGATAATTATCATCAGATCTCACATTATTCAATATGTACCTTTCAACTAAATGTATACCCTCATATTTATAGGATTAGAATAATTAATTAAGATATCTATAATTAAGGAAATAAGGGGCCCTCACCTCGAAGAGTTCCAAGCCTACCAAGTAAATAAATTGTAGTGATTGATTTGAAAACAAAAAATAGGTGTTGATAAATTATAGTGATTGGACTTAAAAGTTGCTAAAAATATACTAAACTTTAACAAATAAATTTAATGGAAATTAAAAGAAACAACCAAATAACTGATACAACTAATTACTATTAAAAAATATTAACCAATTTCTATTTATTTTAAAAGAAACAACTGTTAGTAATCTAATGATATTGGCCACCTTGAATTTCTAGCATATTTGAAAAGAGCATTAGTGAGTCAATCCCATAGTTACCATATGTTGTCATTCCTAAAATCCAATCATGGGGAGTACCTATGAGATTAGGTGCCTAAAAGAGATGTGGGTGATAATAAGGTACTTTCATCGTCCCTTTTTAGGATTAATGTCATAGCAATCTAAGGACAGACTGCAGGGATTAGTCTCCATGATGTAGCCTAATTTAAATATATCTCTGAGAGATGCAATGTTACCACTAGGGATTCAATACTCAGATTGATAGAATAGGTCACAGCTCACAGTCTAATCTCAATTTTGGAATGCTACTAGGTTTTACTTCACCAATTTTCTAAAGGATAGGAACGGGTAGTTTGGTTATAATATAAACATAAAAAAGAGGGTAAGGTAAGGCAGAACAAAGATCGCTAGTTCGTAAAAGATGCCAATGCTTCAATAATGAGCATGTGCCTAGCCACAATTATACCATTATGCATCAAGTTTCACGAGAAGCTCAAACTTATCATCACACAGGGGAGGAGTCTGAGGAGGTAGTGGGAATGTTTTATCTATAAACTCTTCACTAAATATAAACACATAAGAGGGGCTTGTAGTAAACTATAGAAAGGACCTTCAAAGTTATTCTATAACATCGAGTACATAGACTAACAAATGTTCCCAAGGAAGTGAAAAGAGTTCATAAATGAATTAGAATATAGAGGAACATTGTAACTACTACATTCATCATATGCAACAAAACACACTATTAATTATTTAACACTATCATGCATTCACAAAACACATGAATTAGTGGACAAAATTTATGAAGATAAAAACACCATTGAGAAAAGCACTAAAACTTGCATTAATTTTAATAAATTTCTTTACATGAAAATGTTGACCTGTCTAAAAGAATGAAAACTACTATATAAATAAGGACAAGGTTTGCCTCTTTATATCACGATATTCCCATCTTTGGTCATGATGGCCCCAAGAGTTAGTTACAATAGCACTCAACAAAATATTCATTTCATCCTCCCAAATATATCTTTTATGGCACACTAAGAGAAAGCACTTAAGGGCTAGGGGGACCACTTCACAATTGCCTAGGGCATGCTTCCTCAATTTCTAGGGCAGTTGCTACTAAATCAAACTCTTGATCTAGCTTGGAAAGATTCATAGGTGGTTCTTAGAAGATTATCTCATCTTAGGCTAGTAACTATTTGTGGACTTGGAGTGGGGCCTCCATGGAAATGTTTACCTTTGAGACCTAATTGATGTTAGCTATGGATTGGGTTCTCAGCTCAAGAATTGGGTTGGCCCTAGCCTCATTGGCTTTTGAAATCCTTTTTTGCATGGCTTGGTTGAATTGGGTGAAGTGGACCTCAAATTCATGTTCATATAGTAGGGTGTCATCTAGGTGAAATGATAGAGTGATTTTGACCTCTTTGAAATAGGTCAGCATCTACCCCTTACCCTTATCCAAAGGCTTAATCAGTATCTACATTGTAGCTAGCCATTCCTTAATTAAAGTCTTCATGTTCGCATCATAAGTCTGGTATAGGTTTAAGTATACTAGAGGCATGATCTTAAGCTATGTAAACATACCTTAATGGATAACCATAACGAGCTTTCTACAATTACTATCCATACAGGCCACTGTTTCCAAATATGACTGAGTGTATTGGATTTGCTCTATACTTGAGTATAGGGCCTTAGTCACCTTTTCAAGGGCTATAAATAATTATGCCAAGGCCTCTATAACTCACCCAATCATGCCTACTGGGAAAGTTCTCCTCACCTACGATCCAAGCATGAAAACCTACCCCTACATATCTTCCATGATTTTCTTGGTGAGGTTATTGGTAGTTCAAAGCATTGACATCGAGTCCTCGGCTACTTTATCTTCTATACTAGGTGTCCTTACTTTGGTGAGAGAGAAGAGATCTTGCTAGATCCTTTAGACCACAAGGTTCCCCTCCTGAGTGAAGGTCTATGTGATCACCCTCTTCATGCTCCCTGATACTCTATTGAATTTCCATTGGATGTCTAAGTCCCCATGATAAATAATCTTTGGTCTTTGTGCACCTGATGACTCAATGGGCCTGACCCAAATTAGTTGCATAAATATCTCCAAGGTATTGGAAGGTGGAACATGAGGGGTGGTAGTAACTGAAGTGGAAGGTGGAGATCTTGGGGAGGAGGGAGAGATGAATTCAAGAACCCAATGATTCCCTTGACCAACTGATGAGAAATTTATTACGCAATAAGGTGATCTATGACTTAATACTTGGTAAGAGAATAGGGGTCTGTTTGACACCCTCCATCCAAATGATGGTGTGATATATGTAATATCATTAGGCCTCTATGGGCAAGAGAGTCCTCCTTATCTCCTCAAAAATATATGACATACGCTTCTTTTTTATGACTTAGGATCTCCTTTGAGGATGATACTCAGTAGGAGCACCCATAATATGTTTACATGCATGGTGTCATTAGCTTTGAATAAACATTTCAGGAGGAACATCCCAATAGGAGCCCCTTCTCGAGAGATGTGGATGGGGTAAATGTTGATGTCTTCCTTGTTTTTCCACCGATCCTATAATGGCTACAACATATAATGACAACATTGTTAGTAACACATGCAAAAAAAGGATCTCAATGGTTACCACTCACTTGCAAAAAATATCATAAAAAACTTAGTAAATCAAGGTAAAATAGGGGCTGAAGGATTCACATAATTTGAGACCAAGGGTGAGAAGATCGGAGCTCTGGGAGACTTATAAGTTGAGAATTTTCAAAGGGCTCCCCCTTTTCTTCAATGAAAATGGGGTCATGTTGACCACAACACCATCATTATTAATTAGACTTTCATTACTATTTTTTAAATTTTATTTAACCTATTTAGAGCCATGTTGACCTCAACTTATACAGATTATTTGAGACACCTAAACTCAAAATTTGAAGATGTCGTAAGAACATGAATTGTATCATTTTGAGTCTAGTTTCTAAACTACTATTTTTTTAATGGTCAAGTATAACTAGGTCAAACATCATAAAGTCTAAGAGGTAGTATTATTTTTTATGTGACGCGCCATTTTTTTAGCATCATTTAGTTTTTTTAAACCCTTTCGTGGAAAGTTAGATAAGATCATCTAGTTTATAGCCTATATTTTTAAAAATTGATTAATGAATATTTAATTTTTAACTAATTTCACAAGTCAATGACCTTAAAATATGATCAATAATGTATAGTCGACCGTGCACCCCGCTAACTACCTCAAAAAATATCAAAAATTAGATTTTTTTTGAATGTGTATAGAATTAGGTCTAGTTTGCAATCATATATATATTTTTATTTGAATCAACGAATGAAAAAAAACATAAACAAATATGAACATGTATAATTGTGACATATAGTGCTAAAAAAAGACATACTTAGAAATAAATATAGATAACAATCTTAAATTAATAAAAATATAACTTTAGAAAGAGGAGAATGTAGTTGATGTTGTAATGATATTTTCAAGAAAAACATCGATCAAACTCATAGTGTTTAGCATGGTTTAAATTGTATTTTGTTGTTTTTAGTCAAAAATATGCATTTGACTATGTGTTTTTAGGTTCATACCTCAAGATCGAGAATCTAAGCCATTCCTGAGCCTTCAAGCATGTGTTTGAAATGTGAAATATACAAACCACATACATGGAAAAAATATGTACGTAGTAGTATTGCATACATCGAATTACTGCATACATGGAATAATGTGCATTTCACATGCATGGAAAATGAAACAATGTGAACCTACTTTTCTTACTCTAAATTTTGTTTTATTGGGGCTAAAATGATTGGTTTAGAGTTTTAAGAGTTTATAATTTATGGTTTAGGGTTAAGGGCATAGGTTTTAGGGATTACGACATAGGGTTTATATTTTAGGGTATATAAGGTCCAATCATGAAGTCAATTGGGGCCAAATTGATCTCTTTGAACCTATTTATGACTAAAAAATATGGTTTTGGGATCAATTAGCACTTATGCCATCATAGATTGAGCCTATTAGTCAATTAGGCCATTGAGTGATGCAGTTTAGGCCAAATTGAACTCTATGAAGCTAGTTATTATTTCAAAGGATGTTAATTAGGGATAAATTGACTGGTTTAGGGTGTAGGGTTTAAAATTTAGGGTTTAGGGTATATGGTATAAGGTATAGGGTTTAGGGTTTAGGGTCTAATTACAAATGAAAATGAGGATAATTTGAGCAGTTTGAACTTATTTTTTACTAGAAAATGTGATTTTGGGCATAATTAGCCCCAACATCATCATAAATTGAGCCAATTAGTCAATTGGGCCAATAAGTAATGTGATATGTGTTGAATTGATCCCTAGATGAACATAATTATTACTCTAAATGATGTTAAGTGGAGTTAAATCGATTGGTTTAAGGTTTGCAATTTGAGGGTTAGTGTTTAGCTTTTAGGGATTAGGGCTTAGGGTATAAAGCCCTAGTTTAGGTTTTAGGGTATAATTTCTAATCACAAAGGAAAATAGTTCCAAATGGAGTTCTTTTAACCTATTTGTGACTATAGAATGTGATTTTGGGCTCAACGAGCACCCATGTCATCACATATTGAGCCAATTAGTCAACTGGGTTAATGAGTGATGCAATTTAGACCAAATTAAGCCTTATGAACCTAATTCTCACTCTAAAGGATGTTAATTGAGGTGAAATTAATTGGTTTAAGATATAGGGTTTAGGATTTATAATTTAGGGTTTAGGGCTTAGGGTTTGATCATGAAATTAATTAAGGATCATTTGAGCTACTTGAACCTATTTATGACCATAAAATATGTTTTTAGGTTTGATTAACCCCCATGTCATCACAAATTAAAAGAATTAGTCAATTGGGGTAGTTAGTGGTGTAATTTGGACCAAATTGAGCCATGTGAACCTAATTCTTAGTCTAAATTCAATAGTAATTAGCACTCAAATGATTGGTTTAGGGTTTTAAGATTTTACAATTTAAGGTTTAGGGTTTTTACATGGCTTAGGGTTTATGGATTAGGGTTTAAGGTTTGGGATATAAGGTTTAGGGTTCAGGGTCTTTGGCTTAAGGTTTTATGACTTAGGGTTTACAATTTAAGGTTTAGGGCTTAGGGTTTAACATTTAGGGTTTAGGGTTTAAGTTCCAAATTCAAAGTTACATAGGTATAATATGAGTTGTTTGAACCTATTTATGAGCACAAAATATGTTTTTAGGTTTGATTATGATTTGGGAAACAATTTGGGTGACAGTTAATTCCTTAAATTTTGGATTGTTTCAAATCCTCACCCGTTATGTCCTCAAGCTCCATATTGTTTTAAATCTTGGGAGTCAAATTTTCAGGTGACAGTTATGTCCTCAAATACTATATTGTCTTAAATATTCACCCATTAATTCCTTGAGCCACTCAATCTCCATGCTTTCAAAATATGTATAAATGAAGAGGTAATCAAAAATGGGAGGTAGACATCTCTTCCCAGAGATAAGCATATATTTGTATTGCGATCTTGAGTAATACTACATCCCTTCTTAGGGAATTCATTGTTACTGTGTTATTTCTATGCTATTGAAATATTTATCAACCAAAACTTCTAAGTTTTGGATCATTGGTATCAGAGCGGTTTGTCTTGAGAGTGTATGATCTCGACGATGAGGTCAAGATACAGGAAAATTAGGTGGGAAGCAACAGAGCTTCCAAACTTTCCACCTGTTCACCCCAAACAACTTCAAATGGTAGATGACACTGAGACATCCGATCCTTTCAAGGAAACGGTGAATGAAGCCCTCCAACGGCAACAAGCGCAGATGCTGCAATAATTTGCTCAAATTCTTCAAACACTTTCGATGGGAAATTTTGGCTCCACAGCTACACGTCCTGGCTCCTCATCTAGGGAACTTCCTTTCAGTGCCCCAACGCCCTTTAAGGTTTAGGTAAATTTTGATATTCCCACATTTGAAGGCAAAATCAATGCTGATGTAGTAGAAAATTGGTTGGATCAACTGTCTTCCTACTTCTCTGTAAATAAGTTCACCGATGGAGAAAATATCACTTTTGCTGTTTTGAAATCATCATTGCCCATGAAAAACTAGTGGGAAGTGTACAAAAAGAGGTTCATTACAGATATCATTGGCCTTGGGGTGGAACCTACCTGGGATGATTTTATTCAAGCAGTAAAAGAAGAATACTATCCCATCGAAGCATATGATGATTTGTACATATAATGGCAACAACTTCACCAAGGCAAGGACCAATCTATTCAAGATTACATAGACACTTTTCATTCTTTGTCTTCAAGATTGGGCATTCAAGAAAGTGAGAAACATAAGACTCTCAAATATTATGGTGGACTACAATGGTACATATAGGGGGAAATGGAACTCTTCAATTTGGAAACCCTCGATGAGGCATATAAATTTGAAGTGAAGATTGAACAGAAGCATGGCAGAAAGAATACAAGGAGTCAACCCTCAAAAGGGAAAAGTGACAAGGAAGGTCAAACACGAGGCCAAAATTGGAAGCAAAAGGAGTTTCAGGATAAGAAATCCCAAAAGGGGAAGGTTGGAAAATGGTGTGATTACCACAAAACTGGAACTCACTCCAAAGAAGAATGTCGAGCCATCAAGTCACTGCTCTCTAAGTCACAATACTCGACATCTACTACTCTACCTCATACACAACCCATAGTCGAAGGGGATGAAGAAGAAATTGTAGATGCTAAGCCTGACACCATCATCGCCTCATCACAGACCCGTGAGGAAAGACTAGATGAAAAAGAAAAATTGTTTCACTCCAAATTATGGGTAAAAGGTAAGCCTATGCATTTCATTCTTGATAGTGGGATTCAAAAGAATTTAATCTCTGCTAAAGTTGTGAAAAGTCTAAACCTATCCATGAAGCCTCATCCAAAGCCCTACAGTATTGGATGGTTGAGCCCAGGGAGAGACCTTTGTGTCACCCATCATTGTCTTCTTTCATATGTTATAAAACCATTCCAAGATGAAGTCTTGCGTGATGTGGTCAATCTAGATGTTTGTGATGTACTCCTTGGTTAGCCATTCATGTTTTAGCGACATGGCATTTATGAATCATGAACCTGAAGGATCACCCTCACTCTTGGAATGCAACGCTATAGGCTACCATAGGTACCACCTCCCACATCTATCTCCCTGATCAGTGTTACGCAATGCAAGAGATTGGTAGAGAAGACAAAGCAATTTGTTCTCATGGTGGTCAAACCACAAAATTCCAAGGAGGTCGATGTTGCAGTCCTAACTACACAATCAACACAACAAAAAAAAATAGATAGGATGAATCACAGGAGAATATGATGACTTATTCAAGTCACCCATAGGAGTCCCACTGCATTGCCAAGTAAAACATTCTATCGATTTGATCCTAGGATCACCTTTGCCTAATAGTCTTGTTTATCACAGATCAGTTTTGGAGAATGATGAGATAAAAAGATAGATTCAAGAATTTATCCAAAGGGGTCACATCAGGCCAAGCTCTTCACCTTGTGGTAGACCAATTGTCTTGGCACCGAAGAAAGATGGAACATGGAGGCTTTGCATTGACTATCGAGCCCTGAATAAAATCTTTGTGAGGAATTGCTACCCTCTCCCTAGGATCGATGACCTGCTGGATCAGCTCTGTGGTGCGAAGTTATTCACCAAAATTGATCTCAAATTTGGTTATCACCAAATTGCCATCGATCCCACCGATGTCTGGAAGACTGCATTCAAATCTAAGGAGGGGCTCTTTGAATGGTTAGTTATGCCTTTTAGCTTAACTAACGCACTTGAAACCTTCATGGGGATGATTAATGACATCCTAAGACCCTTCACCAACTCATTCGTGGTTGTCTACTTAGATGACATACTCATCTATAGCAAAACATGGGAAGAACATTTGCAACATGTTTGTAATGTGCTTCAAACTCTTCGGGAGCACAAGTTGTATGCAAATATTGACAAATGCACATTTGAGATGACAACAATTCAGTACCTTGAGTACATTTTGAATGAGGAAGGGGTCCATGTTGATCCAAAAAAGATTCAGGTTATTCGAGAATGGCCCATACCAAGGACCCTCACAGAGCTTCGTAGCTTTTTGGGTCTTGCAAATTTCTACCGCAGGTCTGTTCTTGGATTTTCACATGTTGCTTGGTCACTAGCCCAAGTGACTAAAGGAGGAGCTAAAGATACATTTCAGTGGGGTGAAATACAACAAAGGGAATTTGAGAATTTGAAGAACAAACTCTGCTTAGCCCTTGTTCTTGCCTTGCCAGATTTGCATCAACCATTTGAGTTGATGATAGATGCATCTAAATATGCCATGGGAGTTGTCATCATGCAACATGGCCATCCTGTTGCATACCATAGTTAAAATTTCACAGATACAATAAATAAATATCCAGTGTATGATAAGGAGCTCTATGCCATTATGCAAGCTTGCAAATAATGGAAACACTACATCTTGGGGAAAGAGATGGTCATCCACACTGACCACAAACCATTGGAATTCATCTAGATGCAAAGAAAACTATGAAATGAGAGGCACCAAAAGTGGGCCACATATCTTCAACAATTCCACCTGATAATTAAACACAAAAAGGGGAGCTCAAATACAGCTATAGATTGTCTGAGCTACCCACCAATTACTACACTCACAACAGTTCTTGACCTGTGCAGACATGAGACTACCACTTGGGGTGCTCTGTATGAAGCAGATCCTACCTTTGATGATACATATCAAGCGCTCCAAAAAGGTGAACATGTTTCTGACTTATATTTGCAAGATAATGTCCTCTGTCATATGGGGCACATCTGTGTTCCTCTTGTAGAGCAATAAAAGATGATATGGGAAGCACACTTCAGTAGGACAGCTAGACACTTTGGTATCGAAAAGACATTGGTAGTTCTTCAAAAACACTTCTACTAGCCCCATATGCAAAAAGATGTGGAAAGATATCTCAAATCTTGCACCCCATGTGCAATAGCCAAGCCAACAAATAAGAAGCAAGGATTGTACATGCCATTTCTAGAACCAACCAGGCCTTGGGAATCCATCTCAATGGATTTTCTCTCAGGTTTGCCCACTTCTAAACATGGCAAGGACTACATTTTTGTGGTAGTTGATCATTTTTCAAAAATGGCTATCATGCTTGCTTGTAAGAAAAATATATCTGCTAAGAAAATTGCTTAACTATATTTTAGTCATGTATGGCTCCATTTTGGTCTCCCCAAGTCCATTGTCACAGATTGAGATAGCAAGTTCCTGAGCATCTTCTAGTCCACTCTATGGAAGATGATGGATACTACTCTGATGAAGTCCACAGCCTTCCATCCACAGACTAATGGACAGACAGAGGTGGTAAACTGCTTGATTGTTCACATGATTTAGATGTATCACTCCAAACATCCACACACATGGGATGAGGGACTTCCTTTCATACAACATGGATACGATTGGGCGCTGCACAACTTGACCAAGCACAGTCCATTCCAAGTATGTTTTGTGTTCCAACCCATGGTACCAATTGATATAGATGTTCCATTTTCCACCATGGAATACACACTTAATGGAAGATCTGAGGCAACAAAAGCAACAAAGTTTATTGAACAAATGAAACACATCCATCAACAGGTTCATGACATCCTAGAGAAGATGAATCAGAAGTATAAGCAATGCCATGACAAAGAAAGGATTGCACACCATTTTGTTGTGGGTGACAAGGTTTGATTACGACTTCAAAAGGAACAACTTGTAGGCCCACACAAAAAGATTTGGCCTCTGGATATGGTCCATACACCATCACCAAAAAAGTCATAGAAAATGCTTTTGAGTTGAACCTACCAGCCTACCTTAGTCTGCATCCAATATTCAGTGTGGAGCTCCTAAAACCATATCACCCACCTCTACTGGACACTTCAATTGTAGCAGAACAACTAGACATTGATGAGCTTGATCCACAGAGTTTTTCTCTAGTAGAAGAGGATCATATTGTGGATACTTGGATGAAGACAACAAGAGGACACTCTATTCTGCTTTATTGAGTGGTCAAAAGAGGCCAGCTTAGCCACCAAGGTGAGTGGCTCATTGAGAATCAAATCAAGACACAACTACCACACCTGATGGGGAATATTGATGCAATGGGGACCATTGCTTTTCAAGGAGGGAGGAATGATCTGGGAAATAATTTGGGTGATAGTTAATTCCTTAAATTCTGAATTGTTTCAAATCCTCACCTGTTATGTCCTCAAGCTCCGTATTGTTTTAAATCTTGGTTTTCAAATTGTCAGGTGACAGTTATGTCCTCGAATACTGTATCGTCTTAAATCTTCACCCGTTAATTCCTCAAGCCACTCAATCTCCATGCTTTCAAAATATGTATAAATGATGAGGTAATCAGAAATGGGAGGTAGACATCTCTTCCTAGAGATAAGCATATATTTATATTGTGATTTTGAGTAATACTACATCCCTTCTCAGGGATTTCATTATTACTATTTTATTTCTATGCTATTAAAATATTTATCAACCAGAACTTCTAAGTTTTGAATCAAATTAGCCCCCACATCATCACAGATTGAGAAAATTTGTCGATTAGGGTAGTTAGTGGTGCAATTTAGGCCAAATTTATTCTTGTGAACTTATTTTTAAATCAAAATGATGGTAATCCAAGATCAAATGATCGGTTTAGGGTTTTAAGAGTTTAGGATTTATGGTTTAGGGTTTATATGGATTAAGATTTAAGGTTTAAGATACATAGGGTATAGGGTATATGGCTTGGGGTTTACAATTTAGGGTGTAAGGTTTAGGGTTTAGGTCTTAGGATTTAAGGTTTAGGTAATAGGGTGTTACAGTGTTTATCATCTAACCATAAAGGTAATTGAAGATAGTTTGATTTGCATGAACCTATCTGTGAACACATAATGTGTTTTTAGGTTTGATTAAGCCTAGATGTCATCATAAATGGAGTGAATTAGTCAATTAGGGTAGTTATTGGTGTTATTTGGGCCATATTTATCTCTATGAACCTAATTCTTAGTCTAAATGATGGTAATTAGGGCTCAAATTACTGGTTTAGGGTTTTAATTTAGTTTATGATCTATGGTTTAGGGTTTTAAGGGATTTAAGTTTAAGGATTAGGGATTAAGGAACTTAGTGTATCTAGGGTAGAGGTTTTAAGGTTTAGGATATACAATTTAGGTTATAGGGTATAGGGTTTAGGGATTAGGGATTAGGGCTAGGGTTCAAGGTTTATAGTATAGGGTATAGGGTTTAAGGTCCAATTGTGAAGGCAATTGAGGATCATTTGAGTTGTTTAAACCTATTTGTGAGTACAAATTATGTTTTTGGGTTCTATTAGCCCCCATGTCATCATAGATTGAGTGAATTAGTTAATTGATGTAGTTAGTGGTGCACGTTGGGCCAAATTTATCCCTCTGAACCTAATTCTTATTCTAAATGATGGTAATTAGGGATCAAATGATTAGCTTAGGGTTTTAAGAGTTAACAATTTTTGGTTTAGGGTTTCTATGGATTTGAGTTTAGGGATTAGGTTTTAAGGTTTAGGGTTTAAGGCTTAAGGTGTAGGCATTATAGTTTATAATTTAGGGTTTAGGTTTTAGTGTTTAGGGTCTAATCACAAAGGAAATTAAAGATAATTTGAGTTACTTGAACCTATTTGTGAGCAAAAATTATTAGGGTGTGGAGCTAAAAGCTTCACTGATGCAAACATGGAGGAGGTTACGGAGGTTGCTGAGTTGCAGAACAAGTTGTAGGGCAACGAACATCGATCATATTATAGTGCAGAAGCAACCGATGTCAGTTATTAGTCAGCCAACATCGGTCAGGAATAAACTGACATCGGCAACCTGTGTGTGCATGCAGTTTGCATGCGGGTTCCAGACTGGTCTATTTTTGGACAGGCAGTTTGCATGTAAAGACTATTTTTGGTCTTGAGTTGCGAGTCTAATTATTGTAATTAAGAAAGTCTAATTATTGTATGCATGAAATCTATATAATAGATTCATGGGCTGTATTGTAAAATTGTACTAGAGTGAGAGAGCAAAGATTAGCTCCTTCAGAATAGAGAGAGCAAGAGTGCTAGATAGCCAAGAGGGATTATAGAAGAGAGCAGGGATTAGCTCCTCCTAGTTCCAAAGGGGTGTTGAGTGTGTATGATCAAGGAGAGTTGCAGGTTGTGCAAGTTCTGGTAGAAGATCCATCGGGGTACTGGTTAAAGAATCATAAGAACTTGGTGAGGCAAGGACAAGGGTTCTTCAAGATGTAGAGATATCTACATGGTAAGTAAGGTCTATTGATTTGTAGGTTGTTGCAAGAGAAGGGAGATCTACTTGGAGTACGGTTGTGTACTTGGTGTACTGGCAGCATTGTTACTGATTGGTGGAGGTGAACAACAACTCTGTGTTTGAGTTGATTGTTGTGACTGTAATTGAGAGAGTGAACTGTTGAAGGAGAATTATAGGTGAACCCTAGATGTGTGTGAGCTCTAGAGGTGTGGGAAGAAGAAGTGTGGCATCTTCTTTATTGTATTTTCTTCTGATTGAGTATTAATGCAATTGGGTATTGTCTCTCATATTCTGTGTTGTTTCATATTTCTAGTTACTTATTCATTCTGGTTAAATTCCATGTTTAGTTGCTAATACAAAGGTAATCAAGTGTGCCCTTAGTGGGCAGTAGTTCCTGGCAAAGTGGTATCAGAGTAGTTTGTTGTTCTAGATTACCTAACAAAAATTATGTCTTTGGGTTCCATTAGCCCCCATGTCATCATAGATCAAGTGAATTAGTTAATTTGGGTATTTATTGGTCCTATTGTTCCCAAAACTAGTCACTTGTTTTTGTGGACATGTTGACCATTTTGGTTCTGCAGGCCAAAAATGGTCTCCTTCTTTCTCAAAAATGTTCTGAGCAGTCAAGTTTTTCAATTGCACAAGCCTTTTCAGCTAAGGAAATCACAGGTTCAAAAGGTGGATTTTTGCAAGAAGAAATTAAAAAACACTTGAAGGCATTTCCTAAAATTGATAAGGATGGTTCAATGCCGAGGTTCAATGATATATGGTTTAATGGCAGGGTTCAATGATTTGAAATTAATGCTGTCGAACCATTAAATCGTTGAACCATTGAACTCTGCTTCAAAATGGTTCAAAGGTTCAAAATAGTTCAAAGGTTGAAAATGGTTCAAGTGGAAGGTCCTAGCAAAAGGTTCAAATAGTTGGTTCAATGATACATCAAATTGAATTCATAAGAAGACTGAGCGAACATGACTCTTTGCAAAACATAGAATATTGAGCCTTCGAACCATTGAACCATTGAATCGGTAAACTCTAAAAAGTTGGTTCAAGGTTCAAAATGGTTTAAGCAACCGATGACGTCCCCATGAATGTCAAATTTAGGATATAATGTAATAACCATTGATTTTCAAATAATGTAGACCCGAGGACAAACTCAGCGATCCATTGAGAAAGGAGTCGAAGAATCTAGCAGAAGGTGAAAAGATAGCCCCGAGAGCTCAAATCACCAGGAAGAGACAAAATATAGCAAGGAAAGAGGGAATCAAATAGAGAATCTAAAAGGGTCAGTGGAAGAGTTATTCCAGTGGGTGAAATAGTCCACTAGGTGGATATTAGAGAACATTAGCATTCAATGGCACGACCCATTTTTATTCAATTGAGTAAAGGTGAGTGGACAGTCATGTAAGTATCATAAAGAGGAGTGGCTTTACTTCTTAGAAGACCAGACAACCCATGCCTACAAAGGGACATTGAATATGATTTAAATGCCTCCATCTTGGCCTCTTTGCAAGACTTTCTCTTTCTGATACATTAAACGCAACATGGGCTACTTGTGGAAAGGTGTGCCCAAGTAGTTGAGGGAATACTATATATTGTAATCTTTCAGTTTTGGATGAAGGATATCTCTTAGTTATTAGAAGCAAAACTCTACCCAAATTGAAAGGCATTTTTGAGACTTTGAGCTCAGATTGTTAATCATATTTTATCAAGTGAATGAGAAAGCAAGTGACCTTTCAAACTTTATGTTGAAATAACTTATGTTATGTAGTAAATTATTCTTTTGTCTTTTTCCTAAATATAGTCTTATCCGTTTGATCAAATAAGCAAAGCAAGTGAAAATAATTTGAAAGATGTCCTGAAGCCGATTGTGGAGACTTTGTGCTACCATAATTGTCTTTAGCTTGCGTGTTTTGCATTTCAGCACAAAGGATATTGGAAAGGCTTTAAACTACCTGTATCTTCTGTTGTCTTATTCTATTGTAGTTTGTGGTGGAGACTTTGGGCTACACTTCATTCTATGGTGTCCCACGTATTTAATTAGTAAGAGAAGTAATGAAAGAATTTGTGCTATCATGGGTTTTTTGTGGATTCAGTTACTACCCGAGAAGTTTTATGTTATTTTATGAACATCATTTTTGAAAAAGAGAAATGGATTTAGTTATTACACAGGAGTTTTCCTTTACTTTGTGAACATCATTTCTAAAAAAAGAGAAATGGATGGTGTGATTCTACCCCCCAGTTAGTATTTAGTATAGGTATAGTTTATAATAGTTTATAAGGAGCCTCCCCTTGCGAAGAGGAGAGATTTATCTCATCATGTTGTGATTGATATAATAATTTTGTCTTCAGTTAGTTGATGAAAAAACATTCACCCAACAGGTCCAATCTAGGATAAATTTATCCCTATGAATGTAATTCTTAGTCTAAATGATGGTAAGTATGGATCAAATGATTGGCCTAGTGTTTACAACTAGCTAAAGGTCTCTAAATTACTTAAATTTTTCAAGTGCATATAGTGAAATGAGTTTTTAATGAGGGGACAAGCATGCAAGTTTGTCATCAATGCCCTCATTAAGACTAAAAGATGAAAAATAACTAAAGTTTGACTTAAGTATACATGTTATTCTATTCTCCAACATACTAACACTTGCTTAAAGGTTTTCAAGTTGGGAGGGGAGTGTAATAGTCCTTGTTTGAGACTTGAGGTTTTCAAAGGTCAAGAAACATTGACCTATTTTGGAAGAGAGTTGTATCTTAGTGTAGCCTAAATTTTAGATTCACCTTGTATTACTATTTTTAACAATAAAATCTAAAATATAAACACATCAAAAGGAGGGGATAAACAAGATAATCATATTACTAAGGAGATTATCACCATTATTTTACCTCTTTATAGCTCCTCTCTAAGATTGTCAAATGGATTATTGATGTCAAATTGATGGATGTTGGATTGTTTTTTGATGCTAAGCTTCAAGTTTTTCATGTTCCCAATTCCATGGAGGGAGTGAGTTTAGTTATATAGGGAATGGAGGGAATAATCAATGGCTCAAATTCAATTTTGAGCCATTGAGATCAATGGCTAGGATATTTCCAAGGAATTTAAAATTCCTTGGAAATCTCTAGAATGGATAATTATAGAGGAAAAGGGGATAAAATGGAGGGTATTTCCAGAATTCTTAAATTCTATAAATCTCTAATAGGGTTTAGGGGTTTAGGCATAGCTAGGAATAGGGTGGTAGATGGGTAGGTAGAATAAATTATATTTTTAAATTGGCAAGTGGGTTAGGGAGTAGGTTAGTAGGTAAATGGGCTTTATTAGTGGATTAATGGAGGGGATTAATTGGTTATGGGATGGAACAATATTTGTAGGATGTAGGAATGGGAAATTGGATATTAGTTAATTAGTTAGGAAATGTAGTTTTGAGTTAAATTAGCAGAATTAGTGTAATTAATGGGGTGATCAGATTTTAGTGCATACATTTTTCCCCTCTTTGAAAGGGCATTACGAGTGGAGTGAAGGCAAGGATTAATGGTATTTCAAAGAAGAACCATAATTTTATGGAATAAATGTTAAATGGTTTTGGTAGGTATGAATCCCCCTTGATGGAACATGTGGGGAGAACTAACCTAAATGGTCACTCGAATAAAAGTCTTAGGGGTGGGATGAGTCTTGGAAAAGAAAAATGGGGTTGGGATGCCCCAAGTAATGACTTAGCTATGGTTGAGATGCCCCAAGTATAGGGACAAGGGGGATAAAGTGGCTCAGTTGTGATGGGTTCTAGATAAATGAATAATGTCTAGAAAGGCATTTGATTGATAAGATGATATTCTTGAGATAGAGACATTATTTGGGAAATAAAAGAGATGAGATAGATATAAGCCTATGATAAGTCCCATAGTAAGGAAACATGTTAGGGAGGGATTAAAAACTGATAAAGTTGTTGATTTCTAACAAGGAACCACTTTAATTAAGATTCATAGCATAAAATGATGTGTGATTATCAAGTGACTAGTCTAGTGATGGGATGGGGATGAGGGGTTAATGGTGGATGAGTTATCCCTAGGCATAAAGGTGGGATCAGGTACTACCTATATAGTCTTAGGAGACCTCAAGATGATGTAGTTTTGACTTGATATTTAGGTTGGATAGTGGGGAAATGAAAAATCCTACCTCAGATGATGTTAGAGATGATAAAGAATGACTAATTGGGGTATTGCAATAATTTGATGGGATTGGATGGGAGTTGGAGGTGGTAAGGTCATTAGAAAGGATTGATAGGGGAGTGTAAAAGAGGAGGGGGTCAAATAGGACAAAATAGTAAAAAGAAAGTCATTTGAACTTTTGTCTTTTATGAAAATTGACTCTAAGCTAAAACCATGGACTGACTTCCTTGAGCTTCCCATCATAGTGAAAGAGTTTGATATTTCTAGAGAGCTATAGAGGCTAGACCACCAGTGAGTAATAAACCCAAATCTTATGTTTTTTATCAATTTTTCATTGAATGTTTATATTTATGGAATGAATTTGGGTTGTGTGTGCCATGGGTGCAATATTGTGATTGACATTTATTTTTTAAAAATGTCGGTGCTACTTATCAATGGGTAATGATAGTTATTTTTCATGATATGATGCATGATATAGTTGAAGATTATGTGGATGATATCCTATGGAAGTCCTAACTTAGATTAGAACATCATGTAGTTTTGAAAAAAAAATCTTTGAGTAGCTGTGAGAGTATAAAGCTAGATTAAATCCCAAGAAATTTATATTTAGTGTAACCTCAGGCAAATTACTAAGTTTTATTGTATCTAGGAGAGGCATAGAAGTGGACCCATCCAAAGTCAAAGCAATAATGGAAATTCATCCCCCTCGTAATCTGAATTAGCTTAGGAGTCTTCAGGGAAAGTTGAAAGATATTTGATGATTCATCTCTCAGCTCATAGATAAATGTCATCCCTTTACTCATCTCTTGAAGAAGGGGACCAATTTTAATTAATTATTTGAATGCCAATAGGCCTTCAATAATCTCAAGTAGTATTTGGCAAATCCACCTGTCTTATCACCCCCTATCATGTGAAGGTCCTTGCTCATATATATTTCTACAACTTCATGTGTATTAGGTGCCTTACTTGCACAACATAATGATGAAGGAAAAGAGCAAGAAATTTATTATTTTAGTCACACTTTAATATCTTATGACTAATTATATTAAAACATGGAATTTAAAAACTCTAGGAAAGATTATGAAAACAAATCAGAATCACAAGATAAACCTTATCAATCCTTTGTTTCAGCTAGCCTCCTTTTAAGATGTTTAAATGGATGGGTGATTACTATGCACTCAAAATTTTGACATTATGATGGCATGATCAAGGATGTTGATGAGGATTCAAGGATGGAGATTAGCATGGAGATTTTATGGATTCATCTATTGATTGCTCCTTTAGCATGGATATGGCCTAAAAATTCAAGTTTTCTAGTTAGCTTAGCCATAGAGAAATGGTTTGCTTATATAGATTGTGGAGGGAAGAATCAATGGTTAAAATTCAAAGTTGGCTTGTGGAGATCTATGGTGGAGGTGTTAATGTATAGTGTGTTTTGTGTTCACATTAGTAATGTAATAACATAAATATTGTTGTTATAATAATATTACATTAGTAGCCTTCAAGTTAATTTTATATAGGCTAGTAGTTAGATGAATATATTATGTTAATAATATATTTCCTATATAGTATTTGGTTAGTAGGTTGGTTATTTGGGTAAGGGTTTATAGGGATCTTAGAATCCCTAGATATAGGATTTGCACTTCCTATATAAGTTCCTTATAACCATCCAAAATAATACAATGAGAAGAAATACAATGTGCAATATATTATTATTATGTTTAATTATTTCATTGTGTTTGGATCTTTTCTTATGCAAACCTGAACTAAAATCAATATCTAGTATCAGATCCTATTTGATCTCTGAGATGGAAAGATAATTTTGTTTTACAAGGAAAACCTTCTTTGTATTACCTCAGATAATGAGTTTTTTTTACCTGTGTCATGTATCCTCTAATTTGCTATCTACATTCATACTAATCCCATGCTTTTGTAGTTTGTGAGCTCATTCACTTTCCATGTTTTTCTTCGCAGCCACATATCTCAGCTAAATCACAACATAACACCTATTGGATTCACCAAATTATATCAGTTTGATATGATCCATTTCTTTCTTGTATAACCATCACATTTAAGGGTCCTGCATTGGAGTGATTGTCGCTCTTGACCTCTATGATTATTTTTTCATCCACCTTGTGCACAAGCATTAATAATGGATCAACCATAGTTCATATAGATTCACTTTGTATTATTTATAGTTTTGTCTACCAAACCCTACACAAAATAGTTTGAGATTTCAAATGCAAAAGTGTCTATATTACATTCCACTTCTATGCTTCTAACAAAGCAAACATAATAAATTTTGGAAAATATATTCAAAAGTAAACTACATAATTTTTTTATTTATTAGGCACTATTCATACCATTTACACTAGATTTATGCATTGCATGATCTGGTGACAATTATGTATCCAATTGACGCTATCTAACTCACCTCCTGAGTTCGATCTATGATTTGAACCTATGGTTGATATTCAAGGATAATATAAAGTGTTGTGCATTTTGAGTTTCTTTGGAATCACCAGTCAATTCCGCCACTGATTGTTGATATTGCATCATACCACCCTCATTACTACATTCTAGATGTCAAGCAAACTCTACGGCTTCTTCTGTACATGGCTTCTATGAGCAAATATGAACTCAGCTATAATTTTCTAGCTCAACCACCATTTTTTAGTTAAGTGCCTTTTAAATTATTTTTTAGGTATAAAATATGTTATTTATATAGATTCATTGGGTGTTCATATAGGTAATAGCGTGTTGTTTTTTAGTCAATCAACTTTGGGTCATATAGAGTTTTCTAAGTTAATAGTATTATGTATATCACATGTTTCTATTTGATCAAAGTCAATAGGTTCTTTGTTATTTTACAAAATAAGAGTCTTTATGTCAAAAGTCTCAAAGTTAAAATTGTATCATTTGGTTAGTATAATGAGTTATTATAATCATTTTATATTTATAAGTCAAAAATTTTTCATAATTAGTTATTTAGATTTAATGTCAAATTCAAAAATAAGTCAAATATTAAAAGTCATTGAGTTTAGAGTTGTGTCAATATTGTTAAAGTCAAAATTCTCTTGTACGAATGCATTATCGAGTGAACCTAACATTCTGAGTCATATGTGTCAGTTATGTTTGTAGGAAAGTTTTGTCTTAAAAAATGGCATGCAAAGGTTGAACTTCATCAACACATCAGCTAAGTTGAAGAGACTGGAGGTTAGAGGATACACAGAGGTTGAAGGTCTTTTAGTGACCTCTCATCAGTCGCTAATGATGGGGCCATACCAATGATGTGGTGACATTTTGTGTGGTGTGTTTTCATTTATGCTCTGTGTTTGTAAAATAAGAATATAATAATAATGCTTATTCATGTTTTTCATAAGTGAATTATATATTCTTATGTAACTTCTCTGACATGTGAGAATGATGAGAGATAAAATCTATAACTACACATCGTGAAGTGGTTTATGGTAATCCACTTGTAAAACCATTGCTTTGTGGTTTCTATTTAGCCACTTATAAAACCACTATTTTGGTTATTGGTTAACCATTTGTAAAACCATTAGGTATTGCATTGTAGTTTCTGGTTAACCACTTATAAAACCGCTATTTTGGTTATTGGTTAACTATTTATAAAACCATCATGTTAGGTTTGTGATTATCATATGAAAATCACCAAGTCATGAGTATAGGTACAGATATGGAAGTTGGTTTCCCCATGTTCACATTAAAGGGGTGTAGGATAGGATTAATAATGTTCACAAGGGGGTGAATGTTAAGGTATAGTGTGTTATGTGTTCAAATTATTACTGTAATAACGTAAATATTGTTGTTATAACAATATTACGTCAATAGTCTTTAGATTAATTTTATATAAGTTAGTAGTTAGACAAATATATTGTGTTAACAATATATTTTGTATATAGTATTTGGTTAGTAGGTTGGTTATTTAATTGAGGTTTTATAGGGATCTTAGGATTCCCACATCTAGGATTTGCACTTCTTATATAAGTGTCTTGTAACTATCCAAATAATACAGTGAGAAGAAATATAATGTGAAATATATTATTAGTGTGTTTAATTATTTTCATTGTGCTCAACTCTTTTCTCATGCAAACCTAAACCAGAATCAATGGGAGGATTCTCCAAAGAATTTTTAATTCCTCATAAGCCTCTAGATTTAGAAGCTTTTAGAGAGGAAGGGTGAGAATAGAGAGGATTCTAAAATCCTCTTAGGGGTTAATTAGGATTAGGTAGGGTATTCAATATAAATTAAGTGGGTGATCAGGAACTAGGGATGTAGGAGAGCCTACAAATAGGCTAGTGTAGGTGGGTAGGTGGGCCACGGGAATTTAAAATTTTCAAATAATAGTTAAGTGGGGGTTAGGATAAGATAAGAGATGAATAGGGGAATTAATGAGGAAGAGGGATAAGACTATAGTTAGTATATGAAGAATGGTAAAAGGGTATATTAGATAAATTATTAGAAAAGGGATGATATTAGGATGGGATTAGGTGAGATAAATTAGATAAGTGAAATTAGTCCTGACTAATAGTAATATTAATGATGTTCAAGGAAGCGAGCATATTTAGGTGCATATATTTTGCACCTCTTTGAAAGGGCATTAAGAGTGAATTGAAGTGGAGTGAGTAATGGTCTTTCAAAGAAAAACCATTTCATGGATGAATGTTAGTGAATGATGTTAGTGGATATGATTCCCTCTCGAGGGGACATGCAGGGAAGAATGAGATGGATGACCACTCGAAAGAAGAAGTGAGGGGTTGGATGAGATGAATATACAAGGGGTTGGGATGCCAAATGTGAGATAGAAGATGAAGAAGATGAATTCGACTTGAGAAATGGGATATAAATTGATGATGCCCCTAGCAAAGACACATGCACATGGAATAGAGATGACCAAGTCATGGTTGTTGACACATCCCAAGGGGGAATCAATTGTAACATGATGATGATAATATTAAAAGGACATAAGCTTTAGATGTATCCCAAGCAAGGACATCTGCATGGGAGAGATATAGGCTAAGATAAGATGATGATTTGATAAATTTAATGATGGGTGTAGATCAAATATAAATTTGATTGATATGATGAAGGAAATGAAACATAAGAAATGATAGGATCGAGTGACAAAATGATAAAGGATAAGAATTAGACTACAATTCAAATAAATGAGCCACCATGTGATTAATAGTGATGATTCCCCTAGCAAGGACATGTACAAGGGAATGATATATGATAATTTACCAATCAGTGATTGATGGAAGAAAAGATAGAAGTTGATATTTTTTTTAGGCCCAATCGATAAGTATAAATGATTGACAAAAATATTAGGGAGATGATTGTGGGGATGGTGATTGATCAATAGACTAATTATGGATTGATATTATAGCTCAAGGATTTGATTGATGCAAGAATTGAAGATAATGAAAGACAAGATATATGTGATGATTAATGATGAGGACAAAAATGAGAGTGACTGAGTTATCCTTGGGCATTGAAAAGTGGCCAAGTGCTACCTACATAGTCTAAAAAGAGCTTAGGCCAATGTAGTTCTAACTAGAGGATAAATGAAAATGATTGATTAAAAGGTATTGATGATGAAGATGATTAGTGATTAGAGGATGATGTTAGTGATTAAAGGATAAAAGATTGGATTTTATTTAGATAAGTTGAATAAGGATGATGAGGGTGTATATGATCAAGCCATCATAGCTATCATAAGGCTTATCATAGTCTCAACAATCCAATAAATATAACACTTGGTAGTTTGCCCCATGATATAAGCATGCCCAAGGGGACATTGTGCCAAAGTGTGTGAGTAAATAGTGAACCTTGCATCATCAAGGGAACTTATAATCATTATTATAGATTTGGTGACCTCATAGCATCCTCATTAATTTCCTAATAGACAAAAAGAGACATAATGCAAGATAGAGACAAATATAAAACAAGAAAATATATACATGATAAAAGACATACAAATAAGTTAAACAATAGACAAGCAACACACAAGTATCTACATGCAATGTCACAATGTCTTAGGAGTATTATGTAGGTAAGGATATGGATGTCGATATATAGTAGGATTAGGCTAAGGACTTGGATATATGGACTTGGATAAGGATTAAGATCGATATAGACTAGATTTTCCCCTAGTTTATAATGGGATCGATAACATGAAAGGGTGTGATAAGGTATTTTAATACTGATTTAGTCTAGAAATAGAGGCTAAGAGTGGTCAAATAAGGTAGTTTTTAGATGTGAGGATTAATATGACCAAGGATTATCACAAGACAAAACCCTCTAAGAGTTCAATCTAGCAAGAAGAGTAGGAAATTATGGGATAAAATACCTTTCACACTAGAAAAATAGTGATTGGATGGGTGATAGGTATGAAGAGGCAATGATAGAGAAGTGATGGGTGCTAGATTACATTCTTTGATAAGGTTATGTGTGTCAATACTACCTAGTCAAAAGGATGATGAAGATATGGAGGGATGGGTGACCACTCATATTTGTTTCTAAGACCACATGTCGTATTCAAATATGATGAATGGGAAATTATGATAATAATGTCAGAGGTTGTGAAAGATGAACAACATGGAGATGGATGTGACTAGAAGATTAGGCATAAGACAAGACATTGTCGACTATTTTTGGATTTTTCAACACTAGGGCTTTGGCTTTTTAAAAAATGGGATGAAGACCAAAGAAGAAGGGACTAGGGCTTTGCCAATAACCACATCATGAAGGAACCATCTAACTATTGACCCAATTATTCATTGAAGGATACATCAAGATGACTCTAGAGCACTTTCCAAGACACCTTCTTCATCCTTACAAAGGTCAAGATGGGAAGAAATGAGGGACATAGTAGGATGCACAATATGATGGAAGATAATGGGTAGGAACAATGATATGGATGTGAGAGAGGGGATTGATAAGGGATATGAATGGATGGATTTTTCCCTCAGGTATTTAGGTATAATGTAGATAATAGATTATTTTACCATGATGCCAAAAACTAGTTTTCATCATGGTACTTTCCTAAAGCACTAGAAGACTAGTTTTCACCATTGGATGAATGATTTTTTTTTTTGACTTTTGGGTGGAATTTAAATTTAATAGAGAAGGGAAAGATGCAAGATGCAGATATTGTTTTGATCTTTTTCCAATACATGTTTTGGATATGTTTGATGTTAAGACCATGTTATTGCCATTAGATGTATTAATATCCTCGTGAACTTTAGTGATTCTTGATGGTGACCCCTCTAGATATCTAGATCAGGTGTCTGCATCACCCCTATAAGAGATGATGATTCTCAAGTGGGTGATGTGAGGCATGGATTAGATTAGGGATAGATGTTGATATTGGGGTAATGGAATAAAATGAATGGTAGGACTTCATGGGAATGTGGGAACATGATAGGAGAATGTGATGGGTGTTGGAGGAGTAGGACTAGCAGTCACACACATCATTGGAGATGTTGGACATTATGTATTTGATTGGTGCCATATGATAAAAGATTTTAAGAGATCCAAGTCTTTTGGACTGTGTGATTCTTCTTTGATATGATTATTTGAAGGTTGATCGACCATATTGATAGTGCTTTTGACATCATTGTGATTTTCTAATTAGATTTGACTTAGACTCCCCCCTAGTGCCTAATTTTGGGCTCACTAGGGGAGATTGATTTTTGACTTTGATTATACCCTAGTTCCTGATATTGGGATTCACTAGGGGAGGATATTTTTGGATTAGGTTGATGATTTGATTTTTATTGATTTTGACTTATGGGATCAAAGATGACTTGATTATTATGATTGTCCTTTTAAATATGGTCTTAGACCTTTGTATTTATGTCACATATTATATTGCTTTAATGATGTATGTTCTTATTCATCCTTATGGAGGGAGGTAAGTAAATGATCATTGATGGGAAGAAAGGGGTCTATGATTGATGAAGGTGGGGGGGTTGGTATAATGAGGTCAATGAGTGGTGATGGTGCAACATGGTATTTATAGGGGTTCCTAAGAAACCCAGTTTTGACATTTGAAAAAATCCCCTAAAGATTAGCAAAAGGATCACTAGGACTAGTTGTAGTACATGCATCCAAAGTTGGATCAGATTCACTTTGGAAATCTTCAATAGATAAAGCTTACATGAACTCTGTTATGACTTCATCATCCTGATTGGGATCCAAAGGTATGCCTGGTGATGTACTGGAGGTATCCAGAGTAGAGGTATCCTCAAAAATATAAGCATTATCATCATTTGTAGAAATATAGATGAGGGATGATGTTTTTAATGAAGAATCTAATTTAGATACTAGTGTTGAACATGATCCTGATAGATAATACTTATGTTGAATCTGATGTTAACTTTGATGTACATGGTGCAATGATGCTAGTAGAAGATTCATTGTCCACAATTAACCTCTCAACATGGGGTTTTGGATATGATGGGTGAGGGGAAGATGGTGGAGGGATAATGTATTTGACAAAGATAGGCCCATGGAAGGATTTATGAGGACTAGGTTCATGGGGAATAGACTCGCCTTCAATGAAGGATTTGTCAAATATGGGGGGACCATGGAAGATGGATGTGGTGCCTTGACCTTAGCTTGGAAAGTAAGGGATTGATCATGATTAGGAATGGAATATTTGCATACCTCTTCTTGTTCACATAGGGATATAGATGCATCTAGTTTATCCTTGATTTTTATATCACCATAGTTGATGAGGTCTTGGACATAGTCTTAGAAATGCTAACATCAATTAATGGTATGCCCTCAAGTTTGGTGATATGCATAATATTGATTATCTTTATAACCAAATGGCTTAGGCTTGGTGAGATCAAGATGTCGTACAAGTGGATATACCATCACATTAGCAATGACAAGTTGCTAGAAGAGGGATTTGAAGGATATATGAAGAGGAGTAAAGGGATCATTACACTTTGTAACTTAGATATGGTAGCATTGGAATTTTGATTAGATAATTGTTGATGTGATTGGGTAGATGGAATTCTTATAGATGAGGTGGCCAAAAGTGGATTCCCTTTACTAGTGTAAGAAGGGATAGATGATGGGCTATGACTAATGGATGGAGGATTGGAATGGGACTCACTTGAATGGGTTTGGAATCAAGGTGAAATGAGTTACATGGGGTCAATGCCTTCAAGAAAAGGTGCACCCATATTAAATAACCACAATATGATCTCATCTTTGTTGGAAAATATGTATTGGTCTATGAGAATGGGGCCTAACTTCATGGTGATTTATGATAAAAGATGGATGATGAAGGAAGGGCTGACACGGAGGTAGACTAAGGATTAGATATAATTTCTTAAATAAAGTAGGTCTGAATAATTGAGCTAGTACGATAGGTAATGATGAGGATGGGATGGATGGAATGTGATGGAGATGATGTAAGACTAGGATCAGATTTGAGGTTGATAAGTGCTAATGATCTATCAACAATGCTTTATTTTCAGGCTATCAAAAAGATTAGGGATTTGATGGGTTCCTAGGTTCAAACTAGCAATATAATTATTTGATGGATGCTAGTTATGAGTAGGCAAGATGACTAGATTAAATTGATGATGATGGGTTTACTAGTTTTAAACCAAATAAGTGATAAGATGTTAGTAGGATATTGACTAGTTATGAGATTTGACCAAATGATGAGTGATAGTGGACTAGAATGATAGGATGATATGAATGGGTAACAAGAGGGCTATCTCAAGCCTTGGATTTATTTTCTCAAAATGGGATGGGATAGATTATTTAACAAAGGTGATTAATGGGACAAGGACAAATATAAATATGTGATGATGAAATGACTAGGGGTAATGTAAATGAGATGTGGATGGTTGGGACATGGGTGTGACCTAAAAATCCAACTAGGATAAGATAAGATGAGGTTAGATTAGATGGGGGATGAGGTGACTAGGTGAAGGCAAGGTCAAGACAAATGATTGATTATGTATAGAGGAGATTTAGGATAGGGTGTGGATGACAAGATGTTATTAGGATACATAAGTGGTGGGATATGATTAATGATGAGTGGATATAGTTATAGTAGGAGGGGATTAAGACAAGGTGGGAGATGGGATAGGAAAATGATAAGAATATGCAAAGACAATATGTACAAGAGGATGATGAGATGAGGATGTACAAGATGATATTCACAAAATAACTAGATAGGCATGTATAGGTTTGGGTAAAGGCTGACTTGGATCATAAATGTCATTAGTTTAGCACAACACCCACCAATGCAAGCATACCACAAACCTATTATTAATACACTAAAGGGTGTGTATCCTGACACTCACATCATCTAAAAACTTCACGGGTGAGGTTGTAAGCCAATGACCCATTACAAAATCAACTAAACTCTCTTGACCCCATCTACACTTAATGAATTCTTAGGAGTTGATCCCAACTTCAATAGTGAAATGCCTATTACAGTCAAAAGGTCTTAAGATTGGATTGCATAAGGTTTCTAGGGGAGTCCTTGATATATGTAAAGGTAAAGTGGGGCCCAAGTCCATATAGGATATTGTCTAACCACCTTATGTATTGGAGCTTAACCACCCCTCACTCCATGGAACCCTTTACAGGGAATTTTGCTTTGGTACCTAATGATAGCTCTCTTAATTTTATACTCTGTCAGAACACAAAGTTTGGTCTAGTGAATGGTGATGAAATCCATGTTACCAACCCCTAAAAGGAAAAAAGTGGGGAGATTTTATTAGTGTTTTTTTATCCTCCAAGAATCACCATAAGGACACAAGGAGGAGAGTATACACCACCATAGCCCTTAGGTGACAAACAGGCAAATAAAAAAGATCAATTAACCAATTAAGTTAAGATATATACAAGAAGAAAGAATGTACAATACAAAATTCTTACAGAGATACATACACAACAAAATGAGTCAAAACAATTTTTAGAGTGCCCAAAGGAATATTTGATAGGTGGCCTGTAAGGAAACAATTAGTAGTTTCAAGTGGCACTTGAAAGGAGGTAACCTCCAAGACAAGGATTAGTAGTTTGATTAATTTATTACAAAACCACCTATTGCCTACAAAACCATAATTACATAGTGAGTTAAAATCAAAATTGTAACCATAGAGTACAAAATTGCAACTCCAAGACAAAATCATAGATTGTGAATCGTGACCTTGTAGCAAGTAGTTAAGCGTGTTAGGACCCTACAAGACCATGATTATTAGTGCAAAATCATGACTCTCAAGTCAAAATTGCTATTATCAAAAGTTCAAGATTAGTTATTTTGTGCTAAATCATAAAATTTTCAAAACTTGACTTTTGATAGAAACATATACTTAAGAAGGTTATAATAAGTTATTAAAATGCCTAAAAGTGCTTATTTACAAACAATCATGATAGCTTTAGAACTAATTTATGATTTATTAGAAGGATATCAAGATAAAATATTTATCAAAAATAGATAGAATCTATAACTATAAAAGAGTACTTTCAGTTAGATGTGGTTATTTTGGCCTATAAGATCTAAAGATGACAACCAATAGACATTATTCTTTTAAAATGGAAAAATTTGACAAAATGACAAAATCGCTAATATAGATGAAATATAACTATTTACAGGGCAAAATCATGATTTCATGAGTTATGGTTTTGTAGAAGATAAGAGAAAAGTTAAAGGATATTTGTTTTGGTCTTCAAATGACTTCCTTGCTTTGGCCTTTCTCTTGCTGACCCTGTTAATCACACAATGAGTTTCACAGAGACAAAATCTTGTTACAAAAAATGAGATCAACCAAAATCTTTATTTTTAAGACCCAAGTGACCTAAAAAAGATGTAATAAGGGGGATATATGATGTTTATATCATGATTGGCTCTACAATAATAGAAAATATCAAGACTAAATTTGTAGGTTAGAGGACAAAAATCAAAATCACAATATCACTACTTGTATTATAGAACCATGATTCTCAGGTCAAAACCATGAGTTTGAGATTAACGGTATTGTACCTTAGGGTTTGTTGACTATATTCCTCTTTGATACCACTTTTTTATCTAAATCCTGCACATAGAGAGTAAAAACTGAGTTTTGTAATAACATAAATGTCTAATGCAAGCACAGAGGGGGTTAGTGAACGATATTTAACATATGAAGTAAATGATTAATGTTCATCACTAGGGCCTGCAAAATAATGGTTAGTACTAAAAAATGATAATTAATAGGACAAAATTTCAACTCTAGGAATAGTGATATTACGACTTGAGGATTAAGCACTAGAATCTTAATTAGTCTTGTTTCTTATAGATAGATGGTTAAAACCCTTGATTTTTAACATAAGAACACACACGATAAGCACATAGGAGTTAGAAAGAAATAGACAAAATATAAATTAAATGATTTTAATCCCAACATAAGATCCATAAAAAATCATGACTTAGAGTTACAATGTCATGATTCTCAGTGCGATATCATGATTTATGAAATCATGATATTGCACAAGTGTGACAACCTACAAAGAAAAGAAAACTATTAAGGGTCAAAAAAATCATGACTCGATGGTCAATATCACTATTAATAGTGAAATGTCACTAATTTCAAATTAGTATCAGTATTGCACAATAATGTAAACTTGCCAAAAAAATTTAGACCGTTAGTAGCTAAAACTAGTAGTTAGTGCAAAATCATAATTCTCATAGCAAAACTGTGACTGCAAAGTCATGAGTCACAAAGAAATACCATATATTTCACCTATAAATGAAAAATTCTAAAAATATGGCACATATCCTTGCCCAATCAAACCTACAGGTTATCCAAAAACACTTCCAACAAGAAAAATTATTAAAATTGGGAGTAAGTAGTCCCATCGTGGTCGCTAAAATGTAATGTGATTTTTGAGCTATTGGATTAAAACATTTAATCTAAAAACTCAAAACATAAAACTAACTAGTATTAAATATTATGGAAGCAAATTAGAATCATAGGATAAACCTTACCAATCCCTTATTTTAGTTAGCATCCTTCCAAGATGTTCAAATAGATGGGTGATTGCTATGGACTCAAAATTTTGACATTATGATGGCATGATCAGGGATGTTGATGAGGATTCAAGAATGGAGATTGGCATGGAGATTTTATGGATTCATCTATTGATTGCTCCTTAATTATGGATATGGCATGAGAATTCAAGTTTTCTAGTTAGCTTAGCCATGGAGAAATGGCTTGCTTATATAGATTGTGGAGGGAAGTCAATGGCTAAAATTCAAAGTTGGTTTGTGGAGATCTATGGTGGAAGATTTTCCAAGGAATTTTTAATTCATTGGAAGCCTCTAGATTTAGAGTCTTCTAGAGAGGAAGGGTGAGAATAGAAAGGATTATAGAATTGGAGGATTTTAGAATCCTCTTAGGGGTTAATTAGGATTAGGTAGGGGATTAGAGAGAAATTAGGTGGGTGATTAAGGACTAAGGATGTAGGAGAGCCTAGGAATAGGCTATTGTAGGTGGGTAGGTAGGCCTTGGGAATTTAAAATTCCCAAATAATATTTAAGTGGGGATTAGGATAAGATAAGAGATGTTTAGGGGAATTAATGAGGAATTGGGATAAGACTATAGTTAGTGTATGAAGAATGATAAAAGAGGATATTAGATAAATGATTAAAAAATGGGTGATTTTAGGATGGGATTAGGTGAGATAATTTAGATAAGTGGAATTAGTGTCGACTAATACTAATATTAGTGACATTAAAGGAAGCAAGCAGATTTAGGTGCATACACTTAGACTTCTTCATTATATTTAATTTATTTTTAGATACTCTCACCTTTAGATCTAGGTCCTTAAAGCTTGACTTAGAATTCAACAAAGTCCTTCGATCTTGCACGATGAATCTACACCTTGTGAGGGGAGTTTTAAGACTACTTGTTGTTGATTTGACTTTTTCTCCTTGATTTTGGTGTAGAGGGGATAAATGGTCTTATTGAGATGCTTGAGGACTCCTTCCAACCTTGAATCTTTCTTGAAACTACCTTTAAATTCTCATGACTCCTCATAATGGCATAGAAGTAGATTAGCATTCTTATATAGGTTTTTGAGGTATTCTATTGAATGGAAATGATGATGGTGCATTGATAATGCACAATTATATCTCCCCATTTGATAATCTTATTAACTATGTTCACCCTCTCATCTTACATTGAAATTTCCATGAACATGCTTTAAGACCTAAAAAAATCCAAGTAAAAGTTAAATCATGAAACATATACCTGATATCAGCTAGTTTGAGGCTTCTAAAAATGTCCTTCATGGCTCTTGAGGATGACTTAGTTCAAATTTGTAGGTGTGGGCTCCACTAGTGCTTGAGAAGCTCTTGAGAGAGATTTCTCTTCTTCATTTCACCACATATATCCCATATATTTTCCTTATTGTATTTTCAATTCATTCATTCTCCATGTTTTAAATATACTAGTGGTCTAAATCAAAGTTTATTATCTTACATGCAAAATCAATGAATTGGCATTCTCAAGACAATTTCCATGATAGCCTAATTAGGCTTCTCAACAAGACTTGCCTAAATATTATGAGTTATAAATCATTAATGAATGGATTAAAAAGTTTTAAAACATATTTAATACATTTATACAACCTTATATCACATACACACAAAGTTTCAAGGCATTTGGATCAATAAAACTTGAGTTCTAGCACTTTTAGCCTTCCTGAGAACTAGTTTTCAACACTTTTGCATGTGCAGGTCTATAATTTTGAGTTTTATCTATAATCAAGTACTATACAAACATTATACCGCCAAAAAAATATACAAAATATTTTTTCTCACCTTTAATTCAATTTTCATAGGTGTTAGAGCTCTAAAACTCAAATTATGCTCTTTTTTGTGCACGTAAGATCATTTAGTGCAACAAGCATGCTAGTTTAGTAAAAAATAAAAAATTTGAGATATATATGGTCACAAGAAACATATATTTTTATTTAATTAATTTATTTACCCACTCTACATCTTAAAATAATTTAAAGTGCATGTTCAATTGTAAAAAACACTTTAAAAATGCATTTTCAGGTCTGCAGGCATGTAGGTGCTCATTGCTCATGCATAATGAATCATTTAGGTCTAATTTTCAAGTATAAATGAGATTATAAAATGTAATTAGGTTAATTTTTAAGCCTTTGAGTGATGATAAGTCCTCATTAGGTTTGATGAGATCTTGAAACTTTGAATTTTCCCCTTCACTTGACTGCAAACTTGGTAAACCCTTGTCTTGCTTGCACATTCTGAACTACAAGTTGCATTCTCACCTTTTTTGATTATTTTAACTTGTTTTATGGTTTTTTAATATCATTAAAAGTGTATAAATATAATTTTTTATTATTTATAAATTATCAAAACACTTCAAAAGTTTAAATTTGTAATATTCATGCTCTCTAGATAGGGTTTTGAAGGGTTTTGGAGCAATCTTGATTCTTAAAAATTATTCATAAATATCTACCCTTATTTATGAGACTAAACACAATTAAATTTGATTGCACCAACCTATTCAACCTTCCTATAAATTATTATTATCCATGAAACCTCTCCACTAATATATTATGTTGGATTTGGGGGTAATTTTAAGATTGAAAAATCAAATTTGAAAGAGATTTGAGTTGTATTGGCATATTTTAAGCATTATTTGAGTCCCTAGTAGATGGAAAATGTTTGAAAAATATATATGAAGTTGATAAATCCATCCATCATCCTTGCATATGAATTAGAGTGCCAAAAGATCTTCAAATCTATTGTAGATGTACATATGGCATCTCCAAATCCTTAATTCAAGACATGAAACTTGTTATCCACCTCCACATATGGAAAATTCTTCATTATATTTAAATTTTACTTTTATTTCCTTCACCCATGCCTTGGCATGCTTTAGAATTTTGAAACAGTTAACCAAGAAGTGGTTATGAAGACCAAAACTTAACTAAGACTCTCTATAGCGTACATGCATGGGAGATATTAAAGCAAAATCAACCTTAATTTTGACAAAAATACCTTAAATTTTAAAAAATAGTCTTAAAACATACTAATAGGGCACAATAAATGTTTAACTTTTACAAATAACCTCCTAGACTAAGGGAAAATCTCAATGTGACATCACTAAGCATATTGACACTAATGAATGAACAAGAACAAAAACAACATAAAAGACCTTATGAAATTAAACATACCTAATTATTGAAACAATATTGAATAAAAAGGTCAATAAGAGGAAGACAAATCCAAAATTAGAATGGCCTAATTTAGCCCAAGATTCTCACTCAACCACCTGTCCTCGAGATAGTAAATGTCCAATTTTGAATACTCTTTTACTTACATTAACTTTGTTTGGTTTTTGGGATAAAAAACACTGAATGAACCTTGGAGGACTCTCTATACACCTTTTAGGACCATGAAAACCTAGCATGACACTTTCACAATTGCAATCTTTTCACATATTTACATGAAATACATTCAAAAAATTAAATTTTGCTTTTGGCGAGAAAACTTGCCAAAACATCTAACTGACCTATAAATTGACTTATAAGACATTTATCAATGCATTTATTGATTGATTTTACTACCTAAGACTCTCATAACTTTTGACACCACCATTTTATCATAATTTCAATGATGCTCCTACATCACATACACTTCAACAATATTCAACAGATTGCAAGGTATACTTTTAATACTCAACAAAATTTTAAGGCATACAATAATGTGAACATATAATATAATATCTAATAAATCACAAAAAAATCCAAAATATGCAATCAATAAGTATATTTAAAAATTAAAATTTTGAATAATATATGTATATAATAGATCCATAAAATCCATATAAAGGCATACAAAATGTGAACACTTGATGCAATATCCTGGGTCAATATCATATAGGCATATAATGCTGGAAATAACTATACATCAAGCCATATAGGCATACAATAAAATTTCATAAGACATGATCCCAATCATCAAAATGTGTCACTCTCTTTTCCTTGCTTGTATAATCCTCTCCTTGGGATGTCTTTCTCACAACTGGAGGTGTCAGATCTAGATGACTATGAGTCCTCCTCCACTCAAAACTCACCTTTAGCTCCAAATTTTCATATGCAAATATTGTCAAAAAGTTTACATGTACTGGAATAAGATAGTTAAAAAATTAACAAGTTTTTAAAATGATACAAAAATTATTCCCATGGGCACTTACTGCAAGCTGGAGGTCACTATCAATTTGGGACTGGCGCTTAATAGGGTCAATGATAGGTTCATGTTGGTGAATGGGAGTGTGAAATGGATCATCAATAGGAGTCAATTATGTGCTCGTGATAACAGAAGGGTTGGGTCCCTACAAACATAGTTAGTTGACTTAAATGTTTATGAGCTAAATTTGAATATATATATATATTCAAATTTAGCTCATAAACATTTAAGTCAACTAACTAAATAATTGAAATATAATAGAAAAATTTACAAATTAAATTGTCACTTATATCATGTCACACTTGCTAATCATTTCAATAGGACTAGAAGATATCACCAGAGGATTCTACATAGATAATTATCTTATGCATAATATATTTACACAAGTAAAAAGGAAAATTACAAAATACACATCCATATTTACACTTAAACATTACAATAACTCTCATTTACCTTGGTGAGTTATTATATAGATAAAATCACAACAAAAACACCTACATTTTCTCCCTCCCAAATAGATGACAGAGTGTTTAATGTGGTCATCAACTAAACAAACAAAATATCATTGTTAGTCACTTCATCACACACACACACACACACACACACACACACACACACACACACACACACACACACACACACACACACACACAAGTGTGTGAATAAGACTAGAGTTACAGACACCAAAGAGGCCTAATTGAATCAAAATTGATCATAGTTAGTAAATGCAAGTAGGCTATTTGCATCAATAATAATAATTAATCCTTAAAAATCACCTTGGATAAGTGCACAGAGCTGGGGCACAATTCTATGGATATTTTTGGTAATGCAATCATGTTAATAAATAACATGATTGCATTATTTAATTCAAACAATCACATTATTTAAATTATGGCTCGATAATTATCGAGCCATAATGTGATCATGTTACTATTTTTTTAATAAAATTATTGCGTTAATAATGTGATTGTGTTAATAATGTGATCATGTTAAATATGTTACAAAAAATAAAAACCAAAACCCGAATACAGATTCATCATTTTGCATTTGAGTTTCCTTTGCTATCCTCACCTTTTGCGATCATATTTTATGTGAGGGAGGCAAAATCTTGATAGAAAGCCTCTAAATTCATCCTAGGAAGTTGCTAATCGACGATGCCACCACGTAAAAGAGGTAAGTGTTAAAAATCTACACTTGTTAACCCTAATTTTTCATTATTTTCATTGTTTAACCCTAATTTTTAGTAATTTTGGTAATTTTTAGTTGTAATTTATTTATTTTGAACAACACATCCTTCTAACCCTCCATAGAACCCTCTTGTTCCTCCTCCTATACCTTGACTTAACCCTCCTACAATTCCATAAAATCCCCCAGGTAGTCAGGAGATTCTAATTGACAACATTGTGGAAAATAAAATTGAAATTAAATAATTAATAAGGATAATGAGGGGTCTCACTTCAACCAACCCCCATCGCATCCATCTAGCCAATTACTTAGAGATATTATTAGGTCAAATTGGCTCTATAACAAGTCAAATTAATAAATAGACTTCATATTGGGATAGTTTTAGGGCTTATTATGCTAACAAATTGTTAGCACTTGAGGTTAAGAATAAATAAATATCAAAAGCCTCCATTTGTGCCTTATTCATTGACCCAACCACCAATGCCCCATTTCATGTAACACCTAAACACTTTTCAATCCATCACTACCAACATAACTTATCACAGTCAATTTTTGGGATCGATGGTGGATGGTGTTTGATTATCCACCGTGTAACAACCACGAGGTCTCATTATTGTTTTTGAAGAAACTCTACTATGAGTTTTTCCTTAATGAGATTTTTTATTTTACCCATCCAAAAATTCATAATAATAATAATAATAATTATTATTATTATTATTATTATTATTTTTATTTTGAGACAACAAAGTGATGCCTTTGAATTCTATCGTAAACACTTGTGTAAATATACATAATCTATAATATGGACAACTCCAAATCATACCCACCACATTTACTTAATGAATTATAAGCTATGTACATGGTTAGAAACAATATCCAATCTCAAAATTTTCATAAGCCATCTAAACATATCCGTAATAATGAGGAAATAAGTGACAAAAATTATATGAAATTAACCCCAACTCATTGAAACATCTCAATACAATAATTGTAATAACCATGTCCATGAGTGAGATATACATCCATATTAGTACATGATGAAATCAATATAATCCACTATAAGCAATTCAATAATAATAACATAATAGCAGGGAAAAAAAAGTGGAGGCTACAAATGGCATGAAAATATATCTCATAGGCTCAATCATTTCAAATGTCAACAATGTTGACTAAATAGTAATAATGGTATAAATTTTTATCTCTTGGAAATGTCTTAGAAATTCTATGAATCTTGTCATGGTTACATATGTACACAAAAAACTTGTGTTGATAAACATAATGAATAACATTCCTAACTCTAGGTCATCCAATCATGGGTACTCAATAAAGCATAGGATACATACAAGGTTATAAGTCTAATATCCATGTGCATATATGAAGATGATATCAATAGAATAATAATGAACTAGCACAGTTAAAAAACTAAGGATGTTATATTAGCTATTTTAATATGTCCATATCCAATTCACATGATAAGATAAGGTAAAGGATATCAATCATGTCAATAATCCTTAAAAAACCCACTGCAATCCTCCCTAGTGAGTAATGGGAAGAAAGCCATGAAGATATCAAATGTTGTCATGGAATAATAACACCCATATCAGATTACTTGAGACTCTAAGTAAAGCAGAATAGGGATCAAATACCTTAATTTTTCTCAACTTGTTTCTTATTTGGATAGGTCTTTGAATCTATTTTTCCATCTAGTCTAAAGAGGTCAAATAGTCTTGTATTTATAGAGATATGTAGCTTGTGCAGATAATAAAATGTACTTAGGTTGACCTTAAGAGGGGCACACATTTGAAAATATATCCGTTCAAGAGAGTTAGGGCAAGGGACACTAGTGTCAAGTTGGGGACACCAGCGCCATGTTGCTCTAGTGTCCTTAATATGACATTAGTGTCCAACTGGCAGACTATTGGGCACACTAGGTTTGGATTTGGGAATATTATTTTGGTATTGTGGTTCCGCTAACAAAAGATGTCTTTGGTCTATACAATGGTTGTAAAAGTATGATAAAATCTTTAGGATAAGTTTAGGACTAAGACAGAAATAATTTATCTCAAATAACACTCTTAACATCCAAAAACCACTTTTAGGTGATTACAATAAACATGTTACAAAAATTGATTCCTATTTTTTGTTGATGTGAGATTACAAATTTACCTAGATATTCCCACAATACTATATTTATATTTTTCCAACAATAAATTAAAACCTCACTAAAGAAAGTAAGTTTTAAACTATGCAACCAAAAAAAAGATTTGCAAATGCATAAAACATGCAAAAGATACATGAAACCTAAAAACAACATTGATTTAAAAATACTTGAGGAATAAATTAACTAATATTTAAATTTGTTTAGGCAAGATTTAAAAGGTAAATGATTATATCTTGAAGTAAATGAACCATTCAAATTTTACCAAAAAAAAATTATGAGGATTTTATTATTATGAATAAGGATATAATGTGCATAAAATCATATGCAAATGAAGAAAAGGATTATCATTATGATATTGGAATCTTATTTTTGAAGATATGGTGTATTGGATATGTTTGATAATCATCTAAAAGTATGTGGGGATAATCAATAATAATATTTAATTAAATATTAAGGTTTTGCATTATGTAAATATAGATTTGAAAGAATGAAAATTAATATTATGAATAGATTTTAAAGTTTTGTTAGAAAAATAGTTTTTCTAATATATCATAAGGAAATATTTTAAACATTTCAAACATATGTATTAAAAAAAAAAACAATACAAATGATGAATGTTTTAAATTTGAAAAGATATATTTAAAATTTTACAATAAAACTTATAGAATTTAATAGATACAAAACACATAAATAAATATATAGTTATGTACAAGATGAGTTTATCAAAATATAAAACCTTGTGAAATGTAAGATAGTTAAGTTCATTAAAAAGTATGTATAAAATATCTCTACCTTTAAATAAGTGTTATAACACATATAATTGTAAAAAACAATGCTCGATTAAATAATTAGATATATACAAAAAGTGGATTCTCCTGATTTATTTAAGTATTGTTTCTTTAGTATATAAAGATATTTGAATTGTTTGTAATTTTTAATCGTAATCTATATTTATTCATGTACATTTGCCACCTACTTTTCGAAACATGATTCTATATAATTTAAATTGAGACAATATTAAAACCATATAAAAACTCTTGATAAATGTTAAAACCATACGTATAACCTTAACAAGATTATAAGATCTTGAAAAAACTTACTAATTATTTATTGGTTTTTGCTTTTACTCACCTGCAATTGCTTTTTACTCTAATCCTATGTTGTGACCTTCATTTACCTTAAATGAATCAACTTTACAAAACTATCTGAAAAGTTGGTTTTAAGAATCTAAATAATAAAATTATACTTCTAAATAAAGAAGGTTTAGTTTTGAGGGTCTGCAAAAGTTAAAAACATTAAAAATATATATTACTAATGTTAGAAAACTTAAAAAATAATATATTTAATAAAAAGCATGCATAAAATAATTTCGAAGTTGGAAGTAGGTGGATGGTCACAAGACTAAATGTAAAATATTATCGATTCAATTATTACTTTATTTTTTCCTTCACAAATCGTCAGCTAAAAAGAAGATCGTGTCACGTGTGCCTTACACATTCGATTATGGATTGGGTAAATAGTCCTCATTATTGTTTTGATAGCTTCCATTTAGACTGACGTGTGTGTTTTATTTCCTACCCTTTTGATAAGGAATCTGCTAAAGAAGTTGGTCGGTCTATTAAAGAGTACGATTCAAATGTCTTCCATGGCTATAAAGATACCTACAAATACATCATATTTATTTATTAGATGGAAGATACCTAAGAATAAATCATATGTATTTATTAGTTCAATTTTGTGTACCTGTCAATTATGAGTTTAAATTAGGTGTTGGAGTATATTTTTAATAATTGATGGACGTGTTTCTTTTTTTTAACTCTTTTTATATGTTTTTTTTATTTTTATTTTTTTGATTGGATTTTTTCGTAGTGTTATATATTATTCATTTTTTTGTGTGGTTTTTTGTGGTTGGAATGTATTTGTTTCATTTATCTTATTTGTTTTATCTTTTTCACTTTTTTATATGGACATTAATAAGGTCTTAATTTGAATTCAAATTGTTTATAAATATATATAAATTGTAATTTAATTAACAAGTACAATGAATATTAATCTATCAAGCGTTTACAAGAATTTTAGAGAGATCAAGCAATCATTAGAGTATTTATCATTGTTAAAGTTAGTATTTCCTACGAAACTATTTTGATACATGACCTAAGTTTCGCATGCAATTGGAATTATTTTCAATTATGTAATTTGTTGTCTTTTATATTATTCATTATTCAGAGGCCTATTGTTGGACATGGGTTGTATACTTTGCAAGATTTCAACAACTTGTCAACAATCCTTGTTGACACCGTCAAATAAAGTCATAATCTTTGTCGGATCTTTTTTAGGACCATTATCGATGATCTTCTCAGCACATAGTTTTGGGACCCATTGTATTATAATACTGCTTGGACAGTTTCCTATTAATGTGCCTACACATACTAATACATATACATGCATTAGGGAAATACAAAAATTTGAGGTGTATTATTTTATTTTTTGATGGTTGTGATAATGTAATAAGGACGAAAGTTTTTGTGGTAGGTTTTTTTCCTTGAAAGGGGTTTCCCAAGTCAAAATATTATATATAGTGTGTTTGTAAATTTTCTTCCTCTTTAAGTTTATGATTCTGTTGGCATTGCTCATCCTATATAATTTTTATTATTCTTTTCACTTAATAAGTAGTGCTAAATAAAGCCCCAACCAACTCACATCATAAGTCCAAAAATATTTTTTTCATTAAGTATCAAATAATGTTTTCAATCTAGGATAAGGAGAATAAATTTGTTTTCCAGGTTACATGTATGTCATAAAGTGAAAATCGAGTGAGGTAATTAAATATATAGATGCGGAAAGTGCAATCATCAAATCAATTTTAGCATGGCTATCATCTGTTAAGAACATCCCACACACCCCTGCGAGCTTTCTCTGATTGTTTTCAAGTTTTTGGTGAGGTTACTAGGTTGAAGCATAATACTGTGTCCCACTTTTTAGTACAAAGGGGACAGTAAAAAATGAAAATGTGAACATTTCTCAATTTGTATAGACAATAGTGACTTAATAGTATAAAATGTGAAAACAGTGTAAACTAATAAAATGTTTTATTTTAAGTGTAGATTACATTTATTATTTTTTTGAAGAAATTAAAAATAGATTTTTTAGTACCTAAATACACAGTGTGTATGTTTCGTGTACAAAAAGTTTTATTGCGTACTTGATTTGTCCTCATAATTTTCTCAAAACATAATATTTTCTCAAGATTTTTTGCAGAGATGTCTTAGAAATATGGACGTAGTGCAAGATTATTTTTTTATAATTTTTTGATTAAAAAATATTTTTTTATTAATATTTTAATGATCAAGGCAAGGAATATCAATGCTTATGTCTTCTCCTCGCAATATTTTTTTATATATATGTCAAAATAGACTAATTTTTTCACCAGTAGAAAAAGGGCATTAAAGTCGATTGCATTGATATTTTAAAAAAAAAAATTGGCCATAGTCTCCTATTTTTCCCAGTGCTTCAAACATATGGTACTTTATTTGATAAATAAATATATTTTACTAAATAAATCAAAATAAATATTAAATATTATTAAAATTTATAAAAAATCATATTATTAAAAAGCTCATAAAACTACCTATTTATATGTGGAGCACATATTTTTATTTTATTTTTTCATCCTAATGTGTGGCATCCAAAGTGGCAATTTTAGGCCAATAGTAGTTTTCCACTTCAACGGGTGAGGATTTGATGCCACATAGGATTCGAATGAAGGGGGTTCCAATGAACCCCCTTCATTTGAACCCCCCAAATATCATTCAAATTAATAAAAAATTAATCAAACACCAAAGTAAACCTTTGACCCCTTCAAAAAGTACACGTGGGGATTCAAATGAAGGGGGTTTGTTTGAATCCCAATTTTTTTTGGGTTTGGATGTACTTGGCCATCATGTGGGACTCACTTATGTGATGTAGCCCTAATATTAATGTTGAGAACATATTTTTATATTCTGATTGTGATAATTGTCATCGAATCTCACATTATTTAATATATACATTTGAACGAAATGTATATCCCCATATTTTTAGGATTAGAATATATATATATATATATATATATATATATATATATATAGAGAGAGAGAGAGAGAGAGAACAAGGAAATAAGGGGCCCTCACCTCGAAGAATTCCAAACCTACCAAGTAAATAAATTATAGCGATTGATTTGATAATAATAATAAAAAATAGGCACTGATAAATTATAGTGATTGACCCTAAAATTTGATTTAAAAAATCTCTAAACTTTAACAGATAAATTTAATGAAAATAAAAGAAACATTATAAAACTAATTACTTTTTAAAAAAATGTCAACAATTTAATAAAATTAGTTTCCTTGAATTTATAGCACATTTGAAAAAAGCATTAGTGAGTCAATCTCATAGGTAAAATCTACTGTCATTCCCAAAATTAAATCATGAGGAACACTTATGAGATTAGGTGCCCAAAAGAGATGTGGGTGACAATAAAGAACTCACATCCTCCCATTTTAGGATTGTTGTGAGAGCAATCTAGGATACGGGCTGCAGGTATTGGGCTCCATGATATAGCCTGCTTAAAATATATTTCTAAGATATACAATGCTACCACTGGGGATTCGATACTCAGTTTGATAGAAGAGGTATTAGCTCACAGTCTAATCTCAATTCTAAAGTGATACTAGGTTTCACTTCACCAATTTTCTAAAATATGGGAAAGGGTAGTTCAATATTAAAATAAATATAAAAGAGAGGGTAAGGTAAGGTAGAAAAGAGATTCCTGATTTGTAAAATATGCCAATGCTTCAAGAATGAGCATGTGCCCAACCACAATTATACCACTATGCACCAATTTTCACAAGAAGCTCAAACTTATCATCACACATGGGAGGAGTCTGAGGAGGTAGTGAGAATGTTTGATCATTAAAATCTTCACTAAATATAAACACATAAGAGGGCCTGTAGTAAATTACACACGGGACCTTCAAAGTTATTATGTAGCATTAGGTACACAAACTAACAAGTGTTCCCAAGGAAGTGAAAAAAGTTCACAAAAATGAATTAGAAAATAAAGTCACATTCTAAATACTACATTCATCATATGTGACAAATAACATTATCAATTATTTAACATTAGCATGCATTCACAAAACATAGGAATTAGTGGATAACATTATGAACACAAAAACACAATTAAGAAAAATAGTAAAACTTTCATTAATTTCAATATAGTTTTTTGTTACATGAAAATTTTGAACCATCTACAAGAATGCATACTACTATATAAAGAACGATGAGGTTTGCCTCCTAGTAGCACAAAATTCCCACCTTGGCCATGATGCCCCTAAGATTTAATTATAACAACACTCAACAAAATATTCATTTCATCCTCCCAAAATGATTTTCCCTAGCCCAATAAGATAGAACACCAAAAGGCTAAGGGGACCACTTTCCAATTGCCTTTGGCATGCCTCCTAAAGTGCTAGAGCATCTACCAGTAAATCAAATTCTTGATCTTATTTGGCAAGATTCATAGGTGGTTCCTAGAAGATTATCTTAGCTTGGGCTAGAAACCATTTATGGACTTGGAGTGGGGCCTCCATCGAAACTTTTACCTCTAACACCTGACTGATGGTAGCCATGGATTGGGTTTTTAGCTTGAGAATCACTTTGATCCTAACCTTGTTGGATTTTTCCACCCTTTTTCATATGACTTGGTCAAATTGGGCCAAGTGGACCTTGAATTCATGTCTGTCTAGCAAAGTGACCTTTAGTTTAAATAAGTCACTTATGTTGAACTCTTTGAAATAGCTCAACATCTACCCCTTGCCCTTATACAAAGGATTAATCATTATCTACATTGTAACTAGCCATTCCATAAGTGAAGTCCTTGTGTTCCCAACACAAGTCTAGTATGGGTTTAAGTTTACTATGGGCATTAGCTTAAGCTCTAGGAACATGCCTTTATTGACAACTACAGTGAGCCTTCTGCACTTACTATCTATGTAGGTCACTCTTTCGAAATATGTATGAATGTGCTCGAGGTGCTCTCTACTTGAGGATAGGGCCTTGGTCACCTTTCTAAGGACTAAAAATAATTTTAAGAAGGATTCCATGACTTTGCTAATTAGGCCTAATTATAAAGTTATCCTCACTTATGATATGAGCATGTGAAACTACTCTTACATGTATTCTATGATTTTCTCAGTGAGGTCATTAGTAGCTTAGAGCACTGACAATGAGATTTTGGATACTTTCTCTTCTCCACTAAGTTTCCTTGTTTTGGAGAGGGAAAAGAGATCTCATTTGATACTTTATACCATAGGGTTCCCCTCCTAAGTGAAGGTAATTGTGAGCACTATCTTCATGCTCCCTGATTTTCTATCAAACTACCATTGAAAGTTTAGGTCTATATGATAAACCATCTCTAGTTTTTATACACCTGATGACTCAATGGGCTGTACACCTAACTTGGTCCAATAAATTTCCCTAAGGTATTTCAAGGTGGAACAAAGGTGGAAACAACTAAAGTGGAAGGTATAGGTCTAGGGGGGAGGGGGAGAGATGAAGTGGAGGGAAAGATGGAGGAAAGGAGTGGAGGGGTGGAATGGTAGTGAAAGGAGGGAGGATGAGTGGGGATACCCATGGGACTAATTGGTCACACCATTAGCCCTAGGTCATATTAACCTACATACCAATGGCACTCAGGAGAGGGGTGTTCAATAAAAATGAGGATATCTACTGGTTAAATCTGAATCCTTAGGCCCCTAAGGATAGTTGAAAAAGAGTATTAGGGAGCCATGGGAAGGGCAAACTGAATAGAGGTCCAAGAGGTACCAATAAAAAAATGAATTGGGGGCTATGATTTAGTTATATTTAGCTTTTTCTTGGGCCTCTTTCTTAGATCAGTTGGGCCTATAACTGTAGTTAGAACAACTAAGGTGGAAAATGGAACTTAAGAAACTTGAGGAACTGGAGGAGTGATCAAAGTCACAGTAAAACATGGGGTCACATAAATTGTGTACATAGGTGCACTTGCCATTGAAGTGGCCATTCGAACTGTTGAGGTGGAAACACTAACAGGTGTCCATGCTATAGGGGTAACTAACATATCCATTGAGGTGGAAGCCATAGTTTATGTTAGCATCATGAAACTAGGAGCCACTAGGATATGGACACCCTTCAAGAATTTGGAAGTGATCTATACTAATCCAAATACTGGAGTGGATAGGTGCCAAGCAACTGAGGTGCTTAGTAAATTAGAGGGGGGTCTTAGGAAATTCAATGGAAAATATGGGATGACTAGGGGAAAGTTGGGATGTGAGGATATTGAATATGGAAAGATCTAGGGGAACTTAAGGGAATTGGTGAGTGAGTGCAACAAGGAAAATGGGAGACCCCATTGGGTAGGCCTGGTGGGAATGAATAATCCTAAAGGTGGTCCCATAGACTGCCAAAGGATGCTAGTGGTGGGGGCATGGATCTCCAATGTCACGTACTATTAGTCATTTCCAATATCACTTTAGGGATGCTTTCAATGTCAAAGCATATCACTTGTACCATCTATAGATGAGTGACCCATAGATGTGGAGGTGGAAGCACTAGGGTGGAAGCATTAGGGTGGAAATCAGGGGAGGTAGAGCCCTTGGAGGTAAAAGTGGTGGGAGCCTTTGTATGAGCCTCATGAATATACAAGGTGTGATTGTCTAAATGTCTCCTCTTTGATAATGCATTGTAGGGCTTAAGCTTAGCTATGGCAGAGGTGGGTGCATTTGAGGAGCATGTGGAGGTGATTCATGCTTATCTTTGGTGAGTAGTATAGATTGGGCCTTCTTCCCTTTCTTCTATTTTGTCACCTCAACCCATGATAGAACTTCATAATATTTACCCAAGTTGATATGAATTTCATCATCTTTGTGGGGCTCATGATGGTAAGTGATGTTAATTCAGGGCATGTGTTTCACCACATGGGCATGGATAACCCCACAAGGATCCCATTTTTTGTGCTCTACCCTTTCCAAGGCATATGAACTATTTTAGGTTGTCATCTCTCATAGTGAGGGGATATTATTGTACTCATGGTGTGATTGATGATTGGAAAGTCTAGGCACATCTTTTATTAGTGATTAGTTGAGAACCCCATGATGCCTTCAACTAATTAATGAGTAATTTTTACTTGAAAAGGTATTCAGGACTTAATACTTGGTAAGAGAATAGGTTCATGTCAGATGCCCTTGACCTGAATTATGGTGTGATCTCTATAATACCTATAGGCTCCTATGATAAATAAAATTATTATTATCACCTTGAAAAGTTATAACATAGGCTTCTTGTTGATATCCCAGTAGACCAAAACATATCGATTCTTAAAAATGTCCCATATGTAATTATGGTAATGGTGAGCATATAACTAGTAGAACATGTTGTGAATTATAGAGTCCATGAGGACCCAGGGTGGGAGACTATCATGATTTTTAATGAAAGGGTGGTACAAATTGCATCCACATTATAGAAAAACATGTAGATATTACCTCTGGTCAAATCCTCAGAGACACTCTTGATGAGGTTAAATTTGATCACATTTCTAAGGTCTAGGACCTCCTTTCCGTTTAGGATGATAATTAGCAGTGGCACCCATAATATGTATACATGCATAATCTCATTGGCTCAGAATAAATAGTTTAGGAGAAGAATCCAAATATGAACCCCTTCTCAAAAGAGGTGTATGGGGTAAGTTTTGATGTCTTCCTTGTTGGTCCACCTATCCTGGTCAATGGCCTAATCCTTGAGAACCTCATATATCTCATGTGTATTGGACCATAAGTCTATTGTGCTCTGATCATATGTGATGGTGTAGTCTAAGGGTTATAATATTGTTTAAAATCAGCCCCTGATATATCTATGATAATATTCACATAGTTGTCTGAGTAGACCAGGCCTTGAAATCTTTGCTATGTGTGCATAAAATTATATAGTAGATTATTGATGAGGTTTGTGCATGGGAACACTTCAAGATTGGCCACAACCTTATGAAATCCTAATCTCTCCAGGGCTACAAATTCATCAAGGAACTCAATCTTATTTTCATTGTCATCAGAGGTGGGCACTTGTACATCTTCAATTGCCTTGAAGACCTTGTTGTAGTGATCAAAATACACCATATTTGGAAAGAAAGTGTTATCCCTAAGTTTAGGATCTAGATTAGGGTTTGAATATTATGCAACCATCTATAAGAATTATGGTATTACCTATAACATAATTCTATGTCAAAGAGAAGAACTAAAAAATTAAGAGAGCATTGTGAAGAAGATTGATTTGGGATTAGGGGTGCTAATGGTAAACCTAATTATTTTGAAAACTTATAGGGCTCTATAGAGATCTCTTACATTAATGGAATTTAGTGGCTCACCTTGTGAAAATTTAAATTTGACTTGGTGGCATAATATACTCAATTTGGCATTAACTTGGGGAATTACAGAAGGGGTTCTTAGTTTATATTTTACAATGGTGATTATATGTTTATTAGTTTTCTAATTGGAGCCTAGTTACCTAGATTAGTTAATATAGGGGGCATGGTAGGCACATGCCTAGTTTAGAACTTCATGGCAACTTTAGTACCTTGAGTGAGGACATATATCATATGTTGATTATGTATTTCATATGTGGGTTATGCCAACTAAGCACAGTTAGTCTGTCATCCCTTTATCTCTTCATTTACTAGAGTTGACTACTTGTGCTTGCCGAGGACATGTGGATTTCTGTGATTGGTTTCTAGTTCTCAATGTACTTATTTTCTAGTTCAATCAGGATGCTCCTAAACCTTTTATGTTATCTTATATGAAAGTGACACATGGTTGCCTATGGTTGGTTGAAATCTCCTAGGCTATAATAATTTTGAACACCCTTGGGAGACTAGAAAATATGATAGTTTGCATGTGGTACTTTCTCATTCACTGGGCTTTCCTAGAGCTCTAACAATTATAACAACCATGATATACTGGCAAGTGTGATAGGTTCCACGTGATTCTTTCTCATTCATTAGGCTCTCTCAGGGCTTTGAAAATTCTAACACCCTAGGAGGCTAGCAAGTCTAGAATGTTCCATGTGGAAATTTATCACTCATTTGCTTCTACTAGAGATATGATAATTCTAACAACCCTGAGAGACTGGAAAGTCTGATAGGTTCCACATGGCACTTTCTCATTCATCAAGCTCTACCATGGATCTAATAATTTTGACACCCTTGGGAGATTGACAAGTCTAACATGTTCCACATGGCACTTTCTCATTCTCTAGGTGCTCTGATAATTCTAACACCCTAGGAGAGTAGTAAGCCTAACATGTTCCATGTTATGATTTCTCATTCTTTAGACTCTCTTAAGTCTCTGACAATTTTGAAACCCTCAAGAAATTAGCAAGTATGACAGGTTCCATGTGGAAATTTCTCATTCATCAAACTCTCCTACAATATTTATGAAAAGATACTAAGTCAAATGGAGGACCACACAATAAATTGAAAGCTTACCTGACCACTACTAAAACTTCATGAAATACCAAGTAAGACTCTAAGATGACATCATCTCAAGAAAGCCTATATACTATTAACTCTATGAAACAATGTAATTAGTGAAAAAAATTATAATTATGAAGAAGCTTTCACTTTATGACATATAATGGCTACATTGTTAGTAAGACGTATAACAAATGGATATTGATGGTTACTGCTCTCTTGCAATAAATTTCCTGAAACACTTAGCAAATCAAGGTAAAATAAGGGTTGAATGATTTACATTATTTGATACCAAGGGAAAGAATATTGAAGCTATGGGATACTTTTAAGTTGATAATTTTCAAAGGCATCCCCCTTTTATTTAGTAAAAATGGGGTCATGTTGATCATACCAAATGAAGACTTGTAGGGAAAATGTTGCCCCAACATTTAGAACCCAAATTGTAGGCCTCCATTATTGAACCTAGAGATAATCAAGTGGGGATGATTCTTTTGAAATGTAGGAAGTTAGAAGAGCTCAAGTCTATTTTATTAAATGACATACTATGTTCCAATTACTTTAAGGGCCACTTTGTGCAATAGTGAAACGTTCCTTTTATTTCTCTATGAACTTGCTAAGTTAGATCAGACATATCCATTATGTTTAAATTTTCTAAATAGGCATGCATTTTGTAAATTATTGGCTCAATAAGGGGGGGTCAAGGATTGCTATGATGTCATTTTCACGTTTATAGCCCCTATAGAGATACCAAACTTTGGGACTTGCTCTATTGCCAGCCAAGCTGAAAGCCTATAATGAAGGTTGCCTAATTTACCTTTTTTAAGGAAGAAAATCAACATTTTACATGAACTTTAGATTTCCTTTATTCTAAAATTCTGATGTTAGATCCACAAGGTTTGGAGATAAATATAGCCAAGGTGATGGATTGGTTCATTTAAATTTTAATGTTTGGGTGACCTTTATTTGCTCTATGGTTCACTGTGTCATTAAAATATTTCATTAGAGTGATATAGATACCTTATCAAATTAGATCTTTTCTCACTTGCTCATTTTGAATCTATGGCTCTTATTTCCTGTAATATCTCAAAAGGATTTGCTTTGTTTATCACTTTTTCAACATTAGGGATACACCTATTTTCCAACTCTAGGATTGGGCTTCCATTGGAATGTCAACTTTGAAGTAATTAAAACTTGATGAGCCAAGGACCTAAAATATGCTCATCTTGGCACATTATCTTACTCTGAATTTGTTTAGGTGGAAAAGGGGTCGAGCATAGGGAACACAAGACATAAACCAAAAGAACAGGGAATAAAGTAAAACAACCAAAAGAAACAAAAGAAAAGAAAACACACAACACAAGTAACCAACTATAAACTAATCTAATATATACATCACTAGTAAATTTCCTGAATGGATACTCTAATATTATATTAGAATGGAAAACTAAAAAGTAGTGCTTTAAGAATTATCCATTTAAAGGGAATAGAAGATTGTTTCCTTCTAAGTACTTATGGTGAAAATCATTTTTCTCTAGTAGTTTAGAGATTTGGTATGGGTAGATCTAGAGTGGATCAAAATTCGAGTAATGCCCCTTCTACTCATGGGATTTGTTCCAAAATAGGGCTAGATCAGAGATTCTAAAAGATTTAACCTTAGCTCTCTTGTCAAACCATCTTTTAACAATACCTTAGTGCTTTTTGAAGTTTTGTAGAGCTTTTTCCTAGGCATCTTCTAGTTGGACAATATCCAACAACATTGAATCTATCTTATCATTACTCTCCATATACTCTTTCATAAAAAAATAAGTAGGTAATCTAAGGGTAATTAGGAAGATAGGCTATAGTCCACATACCAACAGGAATGGTGAGCTTTTGAAAACTTATTTTTATTGGGTGTTATCAGCCAATAGGACATAATTCAATAGTGAATACAACTCCCAAGTTTATTTATTTTAGACTTCTTGATTACATCAATCAATTTTTTATTTATTAACTCTGTTAACTCATTCCCCTATGGGTAGTAGTTGGATGAGAATATCAAGATGTTTCTATGATCATATACCTACTCGATAAACTCAATAGATTAAAATGTAGGTCCACTATCACATACCAATGACATTAGTGTGCCAAATATGGTGGTATGTTTTCTTCCAAAATTTTGATCACCTCCTTGGTGGTACTATTATTCATTGCCAATGTTGTATTTCACCTTGTGTAGTATTTAGTGGTTGTGAACATGAACTTTTGGTTGATTGAGGATTTTGTATTGATAACATGTATAAAGCTGAGTCCCTATTGGGAAAATGGTTTGATTTCAAAATATGTTACAAAGCATTACAGTGTGAACTTCCCATTTATTAAAGGCTTGACATTGGTGACATGAGCACACATGATCATGAAAATTCATGGAGATGGTGGTAAAATAATAGCTTGCTCAAAGTATTTTGTGTGTAGTTGCATTCCCAAAAGGGTGACCACTACCTAGCTTCTCATGAAAACTATTCATGACTTCCTTCGAATCTTCTTCTGATGGGAATCTTAGGTACATGCCCTCATATTTATTCCTACATATAACAACTTTTATTCAACATGTAGTGTGATGCTTTCAACCTAAAGGCCATTTTCTAATTATAGCTCAACCTAGGAGGTGGACTCCTTTAGATAAGGTAATGGACAACTAAAGCATACTAGTATTGGTGTAGTAATTTTGATTGGTACACATGGTGCACGGTAATCCTAGGGTTAATATCGATGATTAATTGGTTGATACCCTAGCCTTGAACCAACTTTATAGGTTTGATTTCTAGATCATATTCTTTCAATTTGTCTATCTAGTAGCCTCTGCATTCTCCCAATTCATTTTTCCCTAGCATGATATTTATATCTAGGTATAAAATAATAACATGTACCTTATTCCTGAGAATGTAGTGTCTAAAATTCTTCACTGCTTTGACCAAGGTGTAGGCATGTTTGTCTAAAGTGGAATATTCAATCTCATCATCTTTCAAGTTTGTGTTCAAGAAAGTGATTGGATGTTCTTCTCCATTCAATTTTTAGGTAAGCACCATAACTATGGTGTGATGGAAGTGAAAGAGTATACATAGAAGTATTTGGTGTAGTTTGGGCTTGTCATAATTGGTGACTGCATGATGGAATATTTAATGTCCTAGAAGGATTTATTTGATTTAGAGTTCCATTCTACTTTCACTTCATGTTTTAACATTGAATTTAGAGGTTTAAAAATCCCAACAAAGCCAAAAATAAAATTGTGCACAGATTTATTTTTTCCAAATAAAATTTTTAGTTATTTCTTACTGTTGGGGATAGGTAATATAGAGATAACACTAGCAAATTCATGACAAATAGAGATACCTTCTTTTGTGATGATGTGATTGAGAAGATTACCTTCAGCAACACTGAACACACTTTTGTTTGGGTTTAGGGATATACCTTATCTCCTACACCTCTCAAATTTCTTATGTAGGTTGTGAATGTGATCAAACCTGCATTACAAAAAAATAGTTAAGTCATCCATGTAAATAACAATGCCCTTTCTCATTAAGCCTTTAAAGGTGAAATCCATATCTCTCTATAAATATACTCCTATGTTGATTAATCTGAATGGTATTATTTTATAATATAAAGTCCCCCACTTCATCATGAATGCATTCTTAGTTTTATCCTCTAGGTTTACTAGAACCTAATTATATCCCAAGAATATGTATAAGAAATACATCATCTGGGATATGCTTACCATCTAGGTTTCTTCATCTAAGGAGGGAAACAAATATTTATTTTTATCAAAGGCCCTATTTAAGTTCTGAAAACATATAGATAGTCAAATCTCCCCACTCTTCTTTCAAATGAGCACCAAGTTAGCTACCAAGGTGGAATGACAAATGAGGAAGACAATTCTGGATGAAAGGAGCTTATGAACTTCCTTATGTATGAGAGGTTTTAGTATTGGGTTCATAGGTCTATGCCTCTATTTGAAAGGATTTTTCTTTGGTTTGAGTGGCATGGTATGAGTTACTATACTCGTTGGAAGATTTTGAGGTCTCCATAGGCCCATGAAATAACATCTATGTATTTTGATAGCATCCCAATGAATTATTTAATATTGATTGGTGAGTAGTCTAGACCGACATTGATAGTTTGGGTATGATCAGGAGATCTGAGGTTAATGGTCTTGGACTTATGGTTTATACATATCGATTCTTAGGTGGGTGCATATATCTATCCAAGTCTAACATACAATCAAGAGAGAGAATTCACTTTAACATTAAATTCTATTTGAGGTTCATAACACCATCTTGTTCATAACCCTCATCTCTTAAATCATCCCTTTTAGTATTGTCTATGACTTGGGCTTCAAATACTCCATCATTGTTGAGGAATTTAAAAATGTTTTCGTAATCATAAAAGACCTAAAAGTCTATGAAATTTTTGGGATAAAATGACATGGGATTAGCTCAATAAAAAACTCTCATAGCCCTAATTCATTCAAGATGGCTACATTTACAGTTAAAGATGTTAGTGACAAAAACCTAGTTTTCCTCTTTAGTAATGGGAATGACATTAAATGAAGTAAATATTTCTATTAAATGTCATGACATGTTCTTATACTTCCTAAGGTAGGATAATTTACATTGGTATTTTCTTTTGACTTGTTTTATGATAAATTTAGAATCCCTAAACACCTTCATTTCCTTGACTATGTGTTTCAAGGCAAATTGTAGTCCAAGAATCATGGGTTTATATTCTACCAAGTTGTTAATACAATGGAATTATATTTTGTAAGTAGCTGAGTGTCATTTTCCCTATGGTTAAATTAGAAGGACTCCAACCCCATAACCTTGCTTAGAATGGGGCCCATCAAAGTATAGGGACCATAATCTTGGTAACTAAGGGTTGTCTTCATTTTTTATTTAGTAGGATCTATAGACAAGGTGTAGACTCCTATGTCAAATAATACTAAGTTTAATTTTTCATTCACTAAATTTTACTCTATGATCATGTATTTCATCATTGGTTCTCTATCTAATCGGATTTGATTGGCCATGCCTCTTAGGTATCCACATATTTGAAAATTTAGTGGCCACGTATTCATTTAGAGTTTTAAACCAGTCCTTACTGAGGAGCATATCATAGGCTTTGGGGATTTCTATAATTTGGATATCTATGAATTATTATATCATAGGTTCAAATTATAATTTCATGTGAACATTCAATAGGACACCAATCACTTTAACCTCATATTTATATAATTAGAATATTACCTTATATGACTTAATAGGGACCAACCCTAACTTAGCACAAATCCCTATAGGCATTACATTAGTTGAAGTTCCTCATTCATCCAAAAAATTATGTAATTATTCCTAAATAGTTAAATTATGATGAATAAAGGGGGAACTTCCATTTTGTTTTTGTGTATAACCACATTGGTGTGGGTAGCCTTTTACTGTAGATGGGTCAATTTTTCCATGAGGAATTTTAATATAAGATATTATTTTTCAATGATCTAAGCAAGCTCATGAAGATTTATATTAGCCTTAATCTTATTCATATCTTACATTATATTATACCATGTTTTTTCTAGGAGTGGTGGGGTATCCACAGGGACCCTAGGATCATTAGGATTTGGAGGTGGTGGATCGTTCCTTACTTTGGGATCAGGAGGGGTTGCACCATTATTCAAAAGTGTAGAGGTAGTGAGAGGTTGATGATGTATCTGGTCCTTAAGAGCATAGTTTCTCCTTTAGAACTGTTAGAATGCATGGACCTAACTTATGGCCTCCTTTAGCTCATTATCCTCTTAACTAGGGAACTCCATAGTTTCTAACACCATAGTCAAGTTTAGGGATTTGGTAGCACTAGGGGCCTTAGGGTGATTTTGGACCACCTCGTATTCTTCCATTTCTCTCTGGAAGATGTTGAAAGTAATACAAAACTCTATGTAGTCAATCTCCCCATGCTGGGTTGTGTTGTGCACCTAAAACAAGTTGGGGAAGGCTATCTCACAAATGTTGATATTGTGTAGTTTGTTGTGTAAGGGTTCTAGTTGGTTGGTAGGGAAATTATAGGATATATTATGTCTCTAGTAGGTAAATTTCATGTTATATATTTCACTACTAGCATTCCCCATTTGTTTCTTAAAACCCAAGAAGTCATTACTTAGACTTTATACCATACACTAGATGGCATCCAAATCTTATTAGTGGAATCTTGGGGTATGTTTCAAAAATTATTCCCATTAGGAAGTAGGGTTTGATTATGAGCTTGAGACACTACTTCATTATTCACTAGGCTAAGAAAAGTGAGGTGTTATTTGGGTGCATCATGTCTAAATGGGAGCTAATTTGTCATTGGCACGGGGTGAAGCATCAAGACATTTTGGTTTGCATTAGGAATAATGTTCAATGCAAGGAGGTGTTTCAAGACATTTGGTATATGTGCCAACATTTGACCTTGGGGGTTGAATTACCTATCCACTTTAATGGATTCATCATAATCTAGTGGTAGATCTACTATTAGAGGATCTCTCCTAAAAAACATGGAGGTCTAGGGATCTAAAGAGTTCTTATATATTTCAAGCACTAGTTGAACATCCAATTGATAAATCATGGTGACTCCATTATACATATTTTGGAACCTTACATTGAAATTATTGATAGGTTCATTTGGTTCTCTCTTAATACAAGTGAACTATTGATAAAGGACATTGGGTTTAATGACCTACCCAAACTAATTTAAAAAGGTGTTGCTAAATTGTTTTCAACTAGTCATAAGGTCTTCAAGGAGATTGAGAAACCAATCATAGGCTACATCCATCAGATTTAATAAGAATAGCTTATAGGTGACATTTTCATGCTCTACATTTAGGATTATAAAGGAAGTCTTATATGAAATCACATATTCCTTGGTCAGCCATGTCACACTAGGTGTGAGTCATGGCAGGTACCTTTATAGGTTTATCTAAAGGTCATGAATAACTTTGGGAACATGAATGGAATACTTGAAAAACTAAGCCATGGGAGAAGACATTAGTACTGGACTATTCGTGAAAGATTTATAGGACAAATTGGTGGGGGTAATTATCGATCTTGGTCTACCTCTACTAGACAATTTTTTTTTGTGAAATTGTAAGGATGAGATAATCAAAGTCCCAAGTTTGGATCTATATCCAATGATCCATGTAGTAGGCTCCAAGTTAATCAAGGATATAGCAGTGGATTAAAACTTTACCTATTAAGGAAATCCCTCCTTCTATCACCAAATGTTGTCATTCCCAAAATATTATCCTAGGGAACACCTATGAGAATAGGTGCTTGAAAGAGATGTGGGTGAAAATAAGGAACTTTTGTCTTCCTATTTTAAGATTGATGTGAGATAAATCTAAGGCATGGGTTTTAGGTATTGGGATTTAAGATGTAGCATGATTGAAATATATCTATGAGAGATGCAATGCTACCACTAAAGATTCAATACTTAGATTGATAGAAGAGGTCTTAGATCACAGTCTAATCTTAGTTCTAGAGTGTTACTAGGTTTCACTTCACAAATTTTATAAAGGATGGGAAAGGGTAGTTCAATTTCAAAATAAACATAAAAAAGAGGGAAAGGTAAGGTAGAAAAGACATTATTACTGTGTAAAACACACCAATGCTTCAAGAATGAGTGTGTGCCTAGCCATAATTATACCATTGTGCATTGAGTTTCAAGATAATCTTGAACTTATCATCACATAGGAGAGAAATTAGAGGAGGTAGTGATAATGATTTATCTATAAACTCTTCACTAAATATAAACACATAAGAGGGACCTATAGTAAATTACACATAGGGCCTTCAAAATTATTATGTATCATAAAGTACATAGGATAACGAGTGTTCTGAAGGAAGTGAAAAGAGTTCATAAATTAATTATAATATCAAGGGACATTCTAACTGCTACATTCATCATATGCAACAAAATGCACTGTCAAATATTTAACACTAGCATACATCATAAAACACATGAATTAGTGGACAACATCTATGAAGACAAAAACACCATTGATAAATGCAATAAAACTTGCATTAATTTCAATAGAGTTTTTTTTACATGAAAATGCGAACCCATCTACAATAATTTAAACTACTATATAAAAAATGATGGGATTCACCTCCTAGTAGAACAATATTCCCATCTTTGGCCATGATGGCCACAAGCGTTAGTTACAATAACACTCAATAAAATATAATTGTCATCCTCCTAAATATATCTTCCCCAACCCACTAAGATAAAATGTTAAAGGGATAGGGGGACCACTTCCTAATTGCCTGGGGTATGGCTCCTCAGTTTCCAGGACAGCTTCCACTAAATTAAATTATTGATTCATCTTGGCAAGATCCATAAGTGGATCCTAAAAAATTAACTCAGCTTGGGATAGCAACCATTCATGGACATGGAGTGGGGCCTCCATGTAAACCTTTACCTCTAACACCTAAATAATGCTAGCCATGGATTGGGTTTCTAGCTTGACCAACACTTTGGTACCAACCCTATTGGATTTTTCCACCCTTTTTTGTATGACTTGGTCAAATTGGTCCAAGTTGACCTCAAATACTTATTTGTCTAGTAAGGTGTCATTTGGGTGAAATAAGATAGTGATGTTGACCTCTTTAAAATAGGTTAACATCTTCCCCTTGCCCTTATCTAACGACTCAATTGCTATCTAGATTGTGGCCAACCATTCCTCAATTGAAGTCCTCATGTCTCCAACATAATTATGGTATAGGTTTAATTCTAAAAAATGCATGAGCTTAAACTCCAAAAACATGCCTTTATGAACAACCAAAATGAGACTTATACACTTACTATCTGTGTTGGTCACTTTTTCCGAATATGCTTGAGTGTGTAGGAGTTTCTTTCTACTCAAGGATAGGGCTTTCGTTACCATTTTAAGGGCTAAAAAATTATGATAAGGCCTCCATGAGTCTATCAATGTGCATGTTGTGAAATTTATCCTCACTTACAATATGAGAATGCAAACCTGTTCTTATATATATTCTATGAGGTTTTCAATGAGGTTGTTGTTAACTACAAGTAATGACACTAGGTCCTTGACTACTTTCTCTTCTCCACTAGTGTCCTCATTTTTATGAGGGATAAGAGATCTTGCTCAGTCCTCTAAAACACATGTTTACCCTCTTAAGTGAAGGTTTATGTGATCACCCTCTTCATGATCCCCAATGTTCTATCGAACTTCCATTGGATGTTTGGGTCCCCATGATAAACCATCTTTGGTCTTTGTGCACCTGATGACTCCATGGGCCCAACAAAACTTGGTATTGAAAATGTCCCCAAGGTATTGGAAGATGGAATGGGAGGGTTGGAATCAACTGAATTGGAAGGTGGAGGTCTAAGAGGAGGAGGGAAAGATGAAGCAAAGGGAAAGATGGAGGAACTGAGTGGAAGAGGCGGCATGGGAGTGAAAGGAGGGAGGATGAGTGGGGATCCCCATAATAATAATTAGACACACCATTGGTCTTGGGTCATATTAAACTTCAAACTAATGGCACCTAGGAGTGGGTTGTTTAATAATAATGAGGATATCAAATGTGAATCCTTGGGCCCCCACGATAATGTAAAATGAGGATTAGGGAGCCATGAGAGGGAAAAACTAAATATATGGCTGAGAGGGAGCAATCATAACATGAGCAAGGCGTTATGAGGGAGTTACCTTTGGTTTCTTCTTTAGCCTCTTGCCTAGATCAGTTGGATCTATAGTTGTAGTTGGAGTAGATGAGGTGGAAATTGGAAACTGAGGATCTTGAGGAATTGAAGGAGTGACAACAGGGGAAGAAAATCTAGGGGTCACCTAGATTGTGCACATGGGTACACTTGCCATTGATGTGGCCATTAGAAGTATTAAGGTGGGGATACTGGGAGGTGTCCATGCTAGAGAAGTAAGCAACAAAGCCATTGAGGTGGCATCTATGGTTTACATTAGAATCATGAAAATGGAGTGACTACCAATTTAAGTACTCCCAGACTGTAGAAGTGATATGTATTTAACTTGATACCAAAGTGGATGAGGGTCATGCAACCAAGGTGCCTGGAAATGAGAGGGGGATTGTGGGGAATCCAATGTGTAGAATGGGTTGACTAGAGCGAAGTTAAGAAGTGATGATTTTTAATAAGGTAGGATCTATGGGAACATGAGGGAATTAGGGAGTGGATGCAACAAGGATAAGGAGAGGCCCTATTAGGGTAGGCCTGGTGGGAATAGGGAATCCTAGAGGTGGTCCCATGGGTTGTTGAGGGATGGTAATAGTGGGGTATGAATCTCTAGTGGAACCTATTGTTGTTCCCTTTATAGGCTCACCTCATGGCTAATTTCAATGTCAGTGCAACACCTATGCCTTTTATGATTGAGTGAACTATGGACATGGAGGTGGAAACATTAGGGTAGAAACCAAGGGAGGTATATCCCTTATAGTTCAATGTGGTGCGAGCCCCTATATGATCTTCCTAGATATGTGGGGCATGGTCATCTAAATGTCTCCTCCATATTGAGTTAGTACAGGGCTTGAGGTTGGTTGTGGCAGAGGTGGCTATATTTGAGGAGCCTATGGAGGTGATGCAAGCCTTTTTTCAATGATTAGATCAGATTGGGCATGTTTGCCTTTCTTCATCTTCTCCTCCTCGACCCGTGTTAGTACTTCATTATTGTCAGATAATTTGATATGAATTTCATCATCCTTGTGGGGCTCATGATGGTAAGTGATATTGAGTTAGGCCATGTGTTTCACCACATGGGCATGGATAACCCCATGAGGATCCCATTCTCTATATTATGCCCTTTTCAAGTCATAATAATTCATGTTGGCTGAAATATTCCATAGTGATGGGTTATTCATGTACTCATGGTGGCAAATGATGATGGGGAATCCCAAGCATGTCTTCTTATGGTGATTAGCTAAGAACCCCATAACACACTTGACCAATTGATGAGAATTTTTTTTTTTGGTGAGGTGATCTAGGAATTGATTAGATAAGAGAAGGGTGGCATGTTTAATTCCCTCCACCCAAATGATGGTGTGTTCTCTATGATACCAATATACCCTTAGGGGAAAAAACATCCTCCTTATCTCTTCAAAAATCCATGACATAGGATTCTCATTGATGGTGTGGTATACCATAGGGTATAAGTGCTAAAAAATGTCCTAAATGTAATTCAAGTAGTGATGAGCATATAACTTGAAAAATACAATGTGAACTATGGAGCCCATGAGGACCCAGGGTGGGAATGTCATGTTTTTGAATGAGAGGGTGGCACAGAACGTGTCCTTAATGTAGGACAACATGTAGAATTACCTCTAACCCCAGCGTTAAGGACATTCTTAATGAGGTTAAAGTTGATCATATTTCTTAGGTTTAGAAACTTCTTTCCCATGATTATGATACTAAACAGGGGCACCCATAATATATTTGCATGTATGGTGTCATTGGTTTTGAATAAGTGGATAAGGAGGATCATCTTAATATGAACCCCTTCTTAGAAGAGGTGGTTGGGGTAAGCATTTATGTCTTCCTTGTTGGTTCACTGATCCATTTGATAGCCTAATCCTTGATAACCTCATATATCTCATGTGTATTGGCCCATGTGTCTATTATGCTCTGATAGTAGTTAATGGTGTAGTTTAGGAGGTTGTAATATTGCTTAAAAGTAACACCTAAGATATTTGTGATAATATTCATAGAGTTGACTAGGTAGATTAGGTCTTAAGCTCCTCATTGATTATGTAATGAAGTCTATAGTATATTGTTAATAAGTTCCATGTAATGGAACACTTTGGGCTTTGTGATAGCCTTATACAATCTTGATCTTTTTAGGTCTAATTTTCATTATCATTGAAGGTGGGTGCAAGAACATCTTCAAATGCCTTGAAGACATGAAATGCACCATATTTGGTAATAAAGTGGTGTCTTAAAGTTCACATTATGGATTGGGGTTATAATATGACACAAGAATCTATGAGAGTTGTGGGATTACCTAGCATGGAATTTTGGGTCAAAGAGGAACACTAAAAACTTGATCAAGTATTGTGAAGAAGAACTCTTTGGAATTAGGAGAAATAATGGTAAATTTATTATTATAAGGACTTATAGGGCTCCATAAATATCTCTTTCATTAATGGATTTTGGTGACTCACCTTACACAAATTCAAATTTGAGTTAGTTGCACAATCTACTCAGTCAGTATTTGATCTAACATTAACTTGTGGAATGTTAAAAGGGGCTCTTAATTTATATTTTAGGATGGTGATTATATATTTATTAGTTTTCTAATCAAATCCCAATTACATATATTAGTTAATGCAGAGGGCATGGTAGGCACACACCTACTTTATCCCTCTGTGGCACCTTTAGTACCCCTAATTGGGTCATTAGTCATATGTTGATTGGGAAATTTATCTATGGGTTATGACCACTAATCATAGTTGGTCTATCATCCCTTTATCTATTTTTGTAATAGATTCAACAACATATTCTTTGAGGACACATGGCATTCTATGAATGGTTCCCAATTCTGACTATACATCATTTTTAGCTCAATCAGGACGTTCTTATACCTTTTCTATTATCTTGTAGGGAAGTGACATATGGAAACCTATTGTTAGTCAGGCTCTACTAGGCATATAAAAATCATGACACCCCTAGAATAATGGCAAGTCTGATAGGGTCAACATGGTACTTTCTCATTTTTTGAGCTCTCCTAGGGCTCTAACAATTCTGAAACCCCTAGGAAACTAGCAAGTCTGACATGTTCCACATGGTATTTTCTCATTCATCAGGTTATCTTTCAAGATTTATGAAAAGTGACTAAGTCAAATGGAAGATCACATAATTAATTGAAAGCTTAGCTTCCCACCAGAAAAAAATTCATGAAATGTCAAGTAGGACTCTAAGATGACATCATCTTGGGAAAGCCTGCATACTATTAACTTTGTGAAATAATGTAGTTAGCATAAAAAGTTTTAAGAATAAGGAAGATTTCACTTTATGACTTGGAATGGATACATTATTAGTAACACATGCAAAAAAAAGATATCAATGGCTACCACTCACTTGTAACAAATGTCATAAAATATTTTACATATTGAGGTGAAATAGGGGTTGAAGGATTCTCACAATTCAAGACCAAGGGTGAGAAGATCGGAGCTCCAAGAGACTTATGGGTTGATAATTTTTAGAGGGTTCCCCATTTTCTTTAGTAAAAATGGGGTTGTGTTGACCACAACACCATCGCTATTAATTAGACTTTTATTATTATTTTGTAAATGTTATTTAACCTAGTTAATAGTAATAGGGTATTTGTGTGGAATTTGAGTTGTAATCCATTTATAAATATATTAAAGGCTATTCATAGTACACACACACACACACACACACACACACACACACACACATTATCTATATAGTATTAAACATATTTTACAATTTCTCAAAGTCTATTAAAAAATTTCTTCAAGAGGATATGGTTTTAAATAATTATTGATTGTATTTTTTGGAAAAAATCACAAATTCAAGAAAACATCAAATTAAATTTCTTAATATCCCGAATTTGTCATAGATTAAAATAGTAAGAAGACAAGGTTTCTACCCTGGCTGAGAATATGGAGAGCGGATCAATCTTGTATTTGTCTCCCAAACTATCTTTCATCAAATCACTTTGTACTTCCAACATATCTTGACAATGTTTTATAACTTAAACATGGTATTTACTCCTTTTACCCCATTCCACTAATCTCTATAGGATCAACAAACCCTTTTACATTCATCGAACACCCCATCATGTCCTCTAACTACGTACTTATCCCACTTATCTAAAAATTCATGTCCACAACAATACATCTCACATACATTTACAAGTTTATTGACTTGAGATCAAATCCCACTAAGGTAAAATGCATGTTCTATACCAAGCAAGCTAAAAAACCTCTGCTTGAGAGAGGCTATAGTAGTTCAATAAGTTGTAATTGCCTTTCCAAGCACCCCAGTTTGGTATTTTAGTGAGGATTTACATTTAAAAGTCCATTCACTTAAGACTACAATATTACATGCAAATAAATTTAGTGTAAACCTAGTATGAGTAGGCAAAATGGGCCCAAACCATAATAAAAAATAATTTTCATAGCCCTAATTACGTAGGGTTTACCCCCAAATAGAGTTCTCCAAATTTTCCCTTTCACTCTATTAGTATTCTCTTGTTATCATCTCGCGTATGTATTATGATCATCTCACACTTTGCCTATATTCTATTGTAATGATCTCACATACATTATCATAAATATTAGTTCAACAATGATTCAACTCAACCTCGATAAATGGGAAGGGATTTTTGTTGAAAAATGAGACCTAATTTTAAATATACATTTTAGATATGTAGAAGAGTCCTATCTTGTGTTTTTTTGAGACACTCCTACACATGTCTAGCCATGGGTCCCACCCCCTATATACATATACACTCTAAAAGTATTAAAAAACCCCTACTCTAAATAATCTCAATAATACTAGTCTTGATTTTAAGTAACTAAAGACCTCGTTATGTGTGCATGTGGTAGTCTAATACCACCTTATTGAATCCCTTGTAGTACTCCTCTATGTTAAATTTATAACCATCAAAACTCTCAACAATAATAGAGTCTTTCAAAACCTACACTTGACTCAATTAAGGCCTCACATACTCAACCAATTAAGGCAAAACCTTGCTCTGATAAAGAAAATGTAAGTGGGAAATAGGGTGCCAGGTTAATGAATACCTTTTTCCCTAACCCATACTCACTCACTCTCAATGGCCACACATTCACATGTAACACACTAAGATTGAGACCAAAACATAATTTATTGAACTCAAATGATGTTGTTATATATATTTGATACACAAATAATAATCTAGCTTTATGAAATACAACATGAAGAATTTCAAAACCACTTTAATCCCTCAATAGAATTGATACTCTCTCTCTCTCTCTCTCTCTCTCTCTCTCTCTCTCTCTCTCTCTCTCTCTCTCTCTCACACACACACACACACACACACACACACACACACACACACACACACACACACACACACACAAACACAATTTGGATCTAATTGAAGCTACCCCAACTGAATAATATGGATATTCAGACTAATTTTTCTAACAATTTGCAGTGACTCTTTTAATTCTCATGTTTTCGAAAAACAATACACATGTTAAGTTTTCTGATTTCAAAAAATTCTTTACCCTTGTAACCTCTACAAGTGAAATAATTGATTACTATAAAATAGAGATTTGTAGACACTAATTAATGTACATCAATGGTTTTCAAAACCACTTTATGCATTAAGAAATGGTTTCCATATGCTTAAAGAGGTCTAATTTGACCTCTAGAGATGACTATAACTAGCTTCACTTGATGTTCTTAAGGGTTTGGAATTTCAGTGATACTTATTGAACTAATTTTGATCATCTTTGACATATGCAATAATATTGACCTTTTCAAAAAGTTATGAACATACACTTAAACATTAACTCTTATTTTTAGTTGATACAAAATTGTAAATTAATCCAAATACTTCTCATATTTATATTTCTCTTACAATAATTTGAAACTTTATTAAAAGAACTAATATTTGAATTATATATATATATATATATAAATCGTGCGAATGATACATGAAACTTAAAACCAACATTGATTTAAAAATAATTGAATAAATTGGTTAGTTTAAATTTGTTGGAAGGAATTCTTGGGCTTTTGAGTGCATGACCCATTAAAATTTTAGAAAACTGGTGTATGAAGATTGTATCTTAGTAAATAAGGATATAACATGAAGCATTATGAATTCATAATGTAAATGAAAAAATATATATCATTTTCATTATACATTATGATATTAGAATATTATTTGACTACATCATGCATTGAATATGTTTAATAATGATATTTAACATATTGGGATAATAAATAATAATTTTTTATAAAATGTTAAAGTTTTATATTATATAAGTATGAATTTAAAAGAATGAAAAATTATTATTATTATTAGTTAAAAAATTTTATGAGAAAAATTAATTTTAAAATTTTTGTGAGAATTTTTTTTTTCTTTATTATAATATTTTAAATAATTTAAATATATATATAAAATAAATAAATAAAAGAATATTTATGACAAATACTTAAGGTTTGAAAATACATTTAAAATTTTAAAATAAAAATTTAGGAATTTAACACATACAAAATATATGGTCATGTATAAGATGATTTTTTTGAAATATATAAGCTTGTGAAGTGTTAGTTAAGTACACTAAAATATATGCATAAAATATGTTTACTTCTAATTAAATATTATAAAATATATAAATTTCTAACAAACAATGTTTAATTATATAAATAATTAAACATATAAAGAGAGAATTCTCTTAATTTATTTAAGCATTGTTTATCAATGAATCAAGATATTTGAATTGCATTTAATCTTTTGTAATTTAAAATAAAATAGTGTCAAAACTACATAAATATTATTGAAAAATTTTAGAACCATACATATAATCCTGACAAAATTATATAATTTTAAAAAAAACCTACAAATTATATCAATAACATTTTATTTTTACTCACGTATACCTTTCACTCTAATTATATGTTATGACTCCCGTCTACCTAAAATGAATCGACGCTACATATCTATATAAATGAAGGTTGGTTTTATGAACCTACTTAATTGAGTTACAATTCTAAATGGATAAAAAATAGTTTTCAAGATTTGCAAGTGTAAATGGATAAGGATTGGTTATAAATGTTAAAAAATATATATTAATATTGTTAGAAAACTTTCAAAAATAATATATTTAATAAAAACATGCATAGAATAATTGCGAAGTTGGCGATAGGTGGATGGTCACAAGAGTAAAGGTAAAATATTGTCGATTCAAATACTTCCCAAACACTCTATGGTTGATATTACGTCGTCTTCTAAACGTGGCTGTAAGTAAAAGGCGATTTGACTGGTGCCGACTCATTCCAACGGTTTTGAACAGATCTGCACAGTTTTCATACATTACTTTTTTTTTTACTTCACACATTGTCAGCTAAAAAGAAGATCGTCTACCTTACACCAAGTGGGTTATGGATTGGGTGGATAGTCCCCATTAATGTTTGGTAGCTTCCATTTATGATTCCGAATACTTACGTTTGTGTGTTTAGCACAGGCTCCAAACAATGGAGATTGCCAAGTTGCCAAACCTTTTGATAAGGAATCAGCTAAAGAAGTTGGTCGGTCTATTAAACAGTACCATTCAAATGTTTTTCAGGGTTATAAAGAAATTTAAAAATATATTATATGTATTTATTAGTTAGATGTTTGTTTATTTGTTAATTATTGATTTAAATTAGGTATTATTGATATGTTGATGGGTATATCTCTCCTCTCAATCTTTTATTTTATTAATTACATGATTGTTTACTTATCAATTATTGATTTAAATAAGATATTATTGACACATTTTTAACAATTGATGGTCGTGTCTCTCCTCTCAATCTTCTTCATTTATCCCTTTCTATCCTTTATTTCTCCCAAACCTAGAGCTTTGTGTCAGGGGTGTGAGTAACACCCCTAGGTCTATTTGGAATGTCACTCACACTACTCGTTTCCTTATGTAGCCTCTTGTGGTTGAGGTGTATTCATCTCCTTTACCTTACCTTTTTTGCTTTTCCATTATTTAATGTTGATAATAAGGTCTTAACTTGAATTTAAATTGACTACAAATATACATGAATTGCAATTCAATTAATAAGTACACTAAACATTTTATAGAGATTATATCGAACATGTACAAATATTTTAGAGAGATCAAACAATCATTAAAGCATTTATCATTATTGAAACTAGTATTTCATGTGAAGTTATTGTGATGCATGAACTAGGTTTCGTATATTGCTCAAATTGTATTCAATTATGCAATTCGTTGTCTTTGATATTGTTCATTTTCTAAGAACTAATTATTGGACATTTGTTTTATAATTTTCAATATTTACACAAGTCAAACCTTCTAATAAAGTCATGATCCTTGTATTTTCACAACTCCAATTTTGTTTCTGCACTTCCAAAGATCTCCAAACAATGAACACTATCAAAGACAATGAATACTTGAAAACAATATGAGATTTTGTCTTTGATATTGTTTATTTTCATTGTTGACAGTGTAATAAGGAAGAAGACTTGTATTTGGGTTTTGTTCTGGAAGGGGTTTTCCAAGGGAAATCTCATGTACAATGTGTGTGTGCAATTTTTTCTTCTATGTATTAATGAATTTTTTAGCATTTCTTCTCGTATATAAATTTATTTTTATTATTCTCTTTATCTAGTGAATAGCAGTGCCTAAAGCCCTAGCTACCCTACAACACAAGCTCTAAAATATATTTTATTTTATTTAAGTATCAAATATTGTTTGCAATCTAAGAGGAGAATAAATTTGTTTTGTAGGTCATTGGTACATCACAAAGAGAAAACCCAATGAAGTAATCAAATATCTACACAGGGTAAGTGCAATCATCAAAGCAATTTTGGCAGAGCTACAATCTATCAAGATCGTCCCTCACATTTTTTGGAGCTTTCTATAATTTTCGTCAAGTTTTTAGGTGAGATTGCTCTTACTATTAAATACACATTTTTATATTTTAATTATAATAATTATCACCAAATCTCTTGTAATTTAATATATGTACTTCTAAAATAAATATATTTTTTTCTTATTTTTAAAATGAAAATAATTAATTTTTTTTTTTTTTAAATATTAAATAAAGGAACAAAGAATTCTAAACTTACCAAAAAAATAAATAAATTACATCAATTAATTTAATAACAAACTTAAAAGAAAAAAAAAAATGCCAATAAATAATGGCTATTACTCCTAAAAGATAAGGGAAAAATGCTAAAAAAAAAAAAAAAAAAAGCCACTAAAATTTAACACATAAATTTTAACAACTAATTATTATTAAAAATAATAACAAATTTTCCATACCAAAAAACCACAAACCATTGAGAAATCCAATACTATTGGTTACCTTGAAAATGTTTAAAGTCCTAGCACTTATCCTCATTTCAATTACCATGACATTTTGAATGAGCATTATCGAGTCAATTGCATACCTTTCATCATTTAAAAAAATTAAAAATGTTAGTTATTAATTAATTTAAAAAATTATAGAAATAGAAGATTAAATAAGTATAAAATATAAGAATTTAAGAAAAGAAAGAAGTGTATAGTTTTTATAAGGGAATAAGTTGAAATAAATAATAAGATTAAAATGTTGAATTTTAAAACCAACAACGTAAAAATAGTGATAATTTATCTCTTTTGTAACATTTTCAGTTTGTTTTTAATCAGGGATAGTTCAGGGTTCTTGGTGTTGAATTGTTGGAATTGATAAAAAAAAAAGAAAAACATAATCTATATTTTCTGAATAATTAAAATCTAGCATTTCTCAGAGCACAATTGTTGACAACAATTTTTCTAAATATGAAAAAAGATAACCACCTTACAAATACTTTATATGACCAATTTTTTTTTAAAAAAAAAACACCTAACAAAACAATTGTTTCATCTTATCTTTATCTTCCATCACTATTAATAAATTTTTTATGACCATTTTGCAAATGTTATTTAACCTTGTTGTTAGTAACTGGATATTCGTGTTGGCATTTTAGTTGTAATCCATTTATCAGTATATTTGAGGCCGTTCATAGTAAAAGTTAAAACGATTGAATTATACATTATTCAAATTCAAAGATATAGCATTAAACATCTACAATTTCTGAAAGTCTCTAGAAATTTTCCTCTTGGAGAGGATACGGTTTTAAACATTTGTTGATTGTATTTCATGCTAAAAAATTACAACTTACTCAAAACAAAACATCAAATTAAATTTCTCAATGTCTCAAATTTGTCATAGATTAAAATAGTAACAACACAGGGCTGCTACACTGATTGAGAATAGTATGGAGAGTGGATCAATCCTCCATTTGTCTTCCAAATTGTCTTCCATCCAATCACTCTGTACTTCAAACATATCTTGACAACGTTGTATAACTTGATCGTAGTCGTTACTCCTCTTATCCCACTCCACTGCGCTCTGTAGGATCTGCAGACCCTCTCTTGCATTCACCTGACACCCCATCATGTCTTCCAACTGCATACTCATCCCACTTATCTGCAAACTCATGGCCGCAACTCTACATCTCACCACAATATAACATGCAGCTAACTTTAGGGGAAACCCATTAGGAGCAGGCAGAATGGACCCAAACCGTAATCTGAAATTATTTTCACATCCCCAGTTATGCTTCTGCACTTCCAGAGGTCTCCAACTAGAAAGATTCACAGCATGCTTTGTTCGTGTGTTTGTGAGAATCCAACTGAGCCTCAGGTTAGCCGACAATATTTTGTTTTCAACATCTTCCTCGCCCTTGATATCATTAGTTGAAATCGAAAGAGGGGTACCATGAGCAGAAACATCACAAGCAAGATCTGTTACCAATGGAAAGATAGTGGAAGACCTGCAATCGATTATATCGTCTGCAGCTGGAATTTGCCACACAACATTAGAGTAGATCGCTGTGTTGTTGTAGTGAATATCCACAACCGATACAAAATCGGAGAAAGAAATTGTATCATCACGAACCTCATGATCGTCTCTCTCATCATCCTGCACAGACGACTTAGGATTGAAAATTTCCTGATAATCTTCCTTGGAATTCATGGAGACATTGATAAGGGGAAAACATTGCGCATAAAACTTTTTGAATCCGCCTAAACAAGAGATCAAATGTTTAACGTCATCACTTCCGGTGGAAGGCCAACGGGAGCGGCAGGCGTTTTCCCACAGCCTCTCTTCCTTGGCGATCGACCGCAGATGACAGCAACAGCATTCTGCCTTGGCAAGTGTGATGCCATCCACCCTTCTCAAAATATCTGCAACAATATCACTGCTTAACACAATTCTACTTACCATATCGTATCAATTATATGACATCTAGTTGTTGCATTTGCCCTATATATAAAAGACCTGTATGAGATTAAGTTGTTAGTGAGCCAATAAAATAAGTTGACATCGATTTAATCATTGATCGCTTCAATGAAGATGGTTGTTATGGAGGTCTGTCGTCAGTAGGAGCAGTTAGATCAATGGAGAGTCCCTTATGTATTGTGAGCCACGTGTTATTTGATGGGCCGTTTCAAGAGTTCTCATTGTCATTTTCAGGAGGCACAAAAGTCGGTTGCATAGTCATGATCATTTTTATCAGAAGGATGGAGGTGGCTGCCACTGTACGGTAAATTTGATACAGTTTTCTTTCGAAAAAGTTCTCCTAACGACACTACTACTCAAACTTAACCTTTTATTGGTTAGATAATTAATATAAACCTAAACCCTTTCAATAATTAGATGGCGTCGAATCCTCCTACTTCAAAACCTTACATTTAAACTAATCTGTCACCAGAGAATGATCCCCTCCTCTCTCAAATATTGCAACTTGTAATTTGTGCTTAAGTTATCTTTTATTCTCTTATTGATGCTCTTATTGATGTAATATGAGTTTTTTTTGGATGTAAGTAAACGGCGATTTGACTGGTGTCGACTCATTCCAAACGGTTTTGAACAAATCTGCACGGTTTGCATACATTATTTTTTTTTTCCTTCACATATTGTGAGCTAAAAAGAAGATCGTCTACCTTACACAAAGTGGTTTATGGATTGGGTGGATAGTCCCCATTAATGTTTTGGTAGCTTCCATTTATAATTCCGAATACTTACGTTTGTGTGTTTAGCATAGGCTCCAAACAATGGAGACTGCCAAGTTGCCAACCCTCTTGATAAGGAATCAGCTAAAGAAGTTAGTCTATCTATTAAACTCTGTCATTCAAACGTCTTCCATGGTCATATAGATACCTAAAAATGGATTATGAATATTTATTAGGTAGATGTTTGTACTTTTTTAATTTAAATTAAATATTATTAGAATATTTTTAATAATTGATGATTATGTTTTTTTTTTCAATCTTTTATTTATTAGTTGGATGTTTGTTTACTTGTCAATTATTAATCTAAATTAGGTGTTATTGACATATTTTTTATAATTGATAGTTATGTCTCCCATCTCCATCCATTTCGTTTGTCCTTTTCTATCTTTTATTTCTCTTTAATTTAGAGTTTTGTGTCAAGTATGTGAGTAACATCCGTAAGTTTATTCGGAGTGTCATTCACACTATTCATTTCCTTGTGTGACACCTTGTGGTTGGAATGTGTTTATCTCCTTTGCCTTACCTTTTTCACTTTTCCATTAGTTGATGTCGATATGAGTACTAATAAAATTTGAATTTAAATTTAAATTGTTTATACATATACGTGAATTGTAATTCAATTAACAAGTACCTAGGTATTTTATAGAGAATATATCAAGCATCCACAAATATTTTAGAGAGATCGAACAATCATTAGAGCATTTATCATTATTGAAATTAGTATTTCATGTGAAGTTATGGTGATACATGAACTAGGTTTTGCATATCACTCGAATTATTTTCAATTATGCAATTCGTTGTCTTTGATATTGTTCATTTTCTAAGGTCTTATTTTTGGACCTTTTTTTATAGTTTTCAATATTTACACAAGTCAAACCTTCCAATAAAGTCATGTCCTTATATTTTCACAGCTCCAATTATGTTTATGCACTTCCAAAGATCTCCAAACATTGAACAATGAACAATGTCAAAGACAACGAATACTTTAAAACAATATGAGATTTTGTCTTTGATATTGTTCATTTTCATTGTTGATAATGTAATAAGGAAGAAGATTGGTATTTGGGCTTTTTTCTTGAAGAGGTTTTCCAAGAGAAAATCTCATGGACAATGTGTGTGCAATTTTTTCTTCTATAAGTTTATGAATTTGTTAGCATTGCTTTTCATATATATATATATATATATCTCTTTTCACCTAGTGAATAGCACTGCTTAAAGCCCTAGCTAACCTACAACACAAGATCTAAACTATATTTTATTTTCTTTGAGTATCAAATATTGTTTGCAATCTAAGAGGAGAATAAATTTGTTTGTAGGTTACTGGTACATCACAAAGAGAAAACCCAATGAAGTAATCAAATATCTAGACAGGGCAAGTGCAATAATCAAAGCAATTTTCATAGAGCTACCATCTATCAAGAATGTCTCTCACATTCTTTAGAGATTTCTATGATTTTTGTCAAGTTTTTTGGGTGAGGTTACTCTTAATATTAAGCACAAATTTTTATATTCTAATTATGATAGTTGTTATGAAATCTCTCATTATTTAATATATACATTTATAAAATAAATATATTTCCTCTTATTTTTAAAGTTTAAAGTTCTAACACTTATCCTAATATATACATTTATAATATTGGTTACCTTGAAAATGTTTAAAGTTATAGCACTTATCCTAATTTCAATTACCACGACATTAGAATGAGCATTACCGAGTCAATTGTATACCTTTCATCATTGGTTTTTTTTTTTTTTAAATTAAAAATGTTTGTTATTAATTAATGAAAAAAATATATAAAAATAAAAGGTTAAAAAGTACAAAATATCATATTTTTAGAAGAAAAAAAACATAATTTTTTTATAAAAGAATAGGTTGAAATAAGTAACGAGATTAAAATGTTAAATTTTAAATCAACAAACAAAAAAAATTAATGATAATCTATTTTCTTTATAATATTTTCAACGTATTTTTAATCTTCTCGATCAAATATAGTTCAAAGTTTCTTGTATTCAACTGTTTCAATTCTAAAGAAAAGACACAATCCATATTTACTGAATAACTAAAATCTAATATTTCTTAAAATACAATTATTGATAACAATTTTTCTAAATATAAAAGAAAAAAACCAACGAACAAATATTCCATATGACAGAAAAGGTAACAGAAAAAAGAATACCTAACAAAACAATTGTTTCATCTTATCTTTACCTTCCATCACTATTAATAAAAATTTTATGACTATTTTGCAAATGTTATTTAACCTTGTTAATAGTAACTGGGTGTTCGTGTTGGCATTTTAGTTGTAATCCATTTATCAGTATATTTGAGGCCATTCAGAGTAAAAGTTAAAACGAATGAAATATACATTATCCAAATTCAAAGATATAGCATTAAACATCATCTACAATTTCTGAAAGTCTCCCTGGGAGAGGATTCGGTTTTAAACATTTGTTGATTGTATTTTATGCTTAAAAAAATTACAAATTAAAACAAAACATCAAATTAAATTTTCTCAATGTCTCAAATTTGTGATAGATTAAAATAGTAACAACACAGGGCTGCTACGCTGACTGAGAATAGTATGGAGAGCGAATCAATCCTCCATTTATCTTCCAAATTGTTTTCCATCCAATCACTCTGAACTTCCAACATATCTTGACAGCGTTGTATAACTTGATCGTAGTCGTTACTCCTCTTATCCCACTCCATTGCACTCTGTAGGATCTGCAGACCCTCTCTTGCATTCACCTGACACCCCATCATGTCTTCCAACTGCATACTCATCCCACTTATCTGCAAATTCATGGCCGCAACTCTACATCTCACCACAATATAACATGTAGCTAATTTTAGGGGAAACCCATTAGGAGCAGGCAGAATGGACCCAAACTGTAATCTGTGTTGATGTTGAAGGAGCAGCGTTGGCTCCCACTTCCGGCCCAACTTATTGTATTATTTAAGACATAATTTGTTTGGTGGAGGCCGACAGGGAAATTGAAGAGATGCATCTCTTTCCTCTCACTTGTATATATATAGAGTGATTTCTCATTGTTCAAAAAGAATAAGAAAGATAATTCATTGTAAAGCAGATTGTTGTTCTTATTATTCAATATATAAGAGATATATTGTTGCTGGGTTTTTCCCTTCAAGTTGGAGGGTTTTCCCAGGGTATATTGTTCATTGTGTTGCATTTTCTGTTTGTTTCAAATCTGATCATAAAACTAACATGGTATCAAAGCGGGTTTAAAGAAGATCATGATCAGATTTATCATTGCAGGCAATACTCTATTGTTCTTCATATCTCACTATGGTGATGACGTAATTGTGGGCGTCGTTGGCACTGGAATATGACCTAAGAGCAAAAGCTTCCATGACGGAGCCCTGGGCCCTATTCCCCTGAAATGGAAGGGCGTGTGCCAAAGCAGTGTGATGTTCAATTCCTTGCACTACAATAGGAAAATAATTGGAGCTCGCTATATCTTCAGAGGCTATGAAGAAATGAATGGTCATCTTGATATAAGTGAATGCAAATCAGTCAGGGACGACCACGGGCATGAAACACACATTGATTCTACTGTTGCTGGATCGGCTGCGATGGGAGTGAATATCTCTGGGTTTGCCAATAGAACCACCATAGGGATGGCACCCGATGCTAGATTGGATGTGTATAAGGCCCCTTGGGGAGCAAAAGGAGATGGTGATGATAGTGACATAACTGCTGCTATGGAGAACGTTGTGGCAAATGACGTAGATATACTCTCTTAGTCCCTTGGAGGATTTGACTGGCCATTACATGAGGATCCCCTTGCCATCATAGCATTTAAGGCGATGGAGAAGGGCGTATTTGTTTCAGCTTCAGCCGGGAACTATGGTCCTGTTATGTTTTCTATCGAAAACACAGTACCTTAGATAACCACTATCGGTGCCAACAGTATGGATAGAAAATTCCTAGGGCATGTCATACTTGGCAACCTAGAGACCTACAAAGGCACCTCTTCTACTTATAAATCTAAAGTAGTGAGAAGATTTCCTTTGGTGTATCTATCTCTCAACAAAAGCTCCAGGTCTTGCCGTGCAGGGACTTTCCAATCCAACATGGCAAAAGGTAAGATTGTGCTCTGTGATGAAGAGGTTGATAATCCTTATCTTTTAGGGGTTTCAAGCTCGTACAAATCAATTAGCGTGGTGAAAGAAATTGGGGCAGTTGGAGTGATTCGTGCTAACAATAAATGCTGTGGAGCGTAGGAGCCTACACTAATATGTACTTATCTACTTGAAACCGAAGTGAGTTTTGCAGCTGGACTGAAAATCAAGGCTTACATCAATAGCACTAGCATGCCTACCACCATTCTAAAGCATGGAAAACATTGAGGTTGGAGAGAGCTGAAGCTAATGACCTCATGGGAATAATAGAAGGTATGTTGATGTGGTAGCAACCCACATAAGTGTGAAAGCAGCCAAGGCGTTGAACAGAGCCGAGTAGCTGTGTATTGAAGAAGGATGTAAACGATGAAACGTGTTGTGAGATGGTAGCAATAGCCATCGAGAAGTTGTATTAATGGTCATAGAATGACATTCAACAATTAAGAGTTCTGCAGAGCTGAAAAGAGATCTATTGTGCATCATAGATAGCAGTAGTTGTGATTAAGGGGGGAGTGTTGGAATTAATCACCAACTACTTCTGTCTCCAGCTGCCTCACAATGCCTATAATTGGAGTTAGACATGAGAGCCTCTATAGGCTAATCACTTGTCCACTTCAGGCATTAGTTCATGATTCTTCAAGCTTGTGTGATCTTTGACATCGAAGATTAGCTCACCTACACTTTCGGGCTCTACCTATCACGGAGAAGATGGTCACGTGTCTTCCAAAATTCTACCAGAAGTGGACCTACAAAGGTTGTGCCATGGAATCTTAAAAAAAAAGTACTTGAGAGGTTCAAAGAGTTTAAAGCTCAGGTAGAGAACTTATCTGGGAAAAGAATCAAAGTTATGAGATCCTACAACGGAGGGGAGTACACCTTTGAAGAATTTCATAACTTTTACATTGAATCAGGGATTAAGAGGGAGTTCTGTGTCCCTTACAATCCTCAACAAAATGGTGTTGCAGAAAGGCAAACCAAATCTATTGTAGACACTGTCAAAGCTTTGACAACGAGTTCTTCTATGTGAGAGAAGTTCGAGGTGAAATCCCTTGATAACGAGTTCTTCTCTGTGAGAGAAGTTCGAGGGGAAATCCCTTGATAACGAGTTCTTCTCTGTGAGAAAAGTTTGAGGTGAAATCCCTTGATAATGAGTTCTTTTCTGTGAGAGAAGTTCGAGGTGAAATCCCTTGATAACAAGTTATTCTATGTGAGAGAAGTTCAAGGTGAAATCCCTTGATTCCACCCTCTATAAGAACCATGGTGGATATCATGTAAAGTGATGAACACTTGTACATACTATGCATTGTTGTAGCCATTGTGGTTGACATCACGATGAGGTGATATGTCTTATGCAATTGGAAGTATCCTCTCTCGCTGAGAGGGAGTGTTGATGTTGAAGGAGCAACGCCGGGCTCCCACTTCCAACGCAACTTATTGTATTATTTAAGACATAATTTGTTTGGTGGAAGCCGACAGGGAAATTGAAGAGATGCATCTCTTTCCTCTCACTTGTATATATATAGAGTGATTTCTCATTGTTCAAAAAGAATAAGAAAGATAATTCATTGTAAAACAGTGTTGTTCTTATTATTCAATATATAAGAGATATATTGTTGCTGGGTTTTTTTCCTTCAAATTGAAAGGTTTTCTCAGAGTATATTGTTGTGTTCATTGTTCATTGTGTTGCATTTTCTAATTGTTTTAAATCTGATCATAAAACTAACAATCTGAAATAATTTTCAGAGCCCCAATTATGCTTCTGCACCTCCAGAGGTCTCCAACTAGAAAGATTCACAGCATGCTTTGTTCGTATGTTAGTGAGAATCCAAATGAGCCTCAGGTTGGCCGACAATATTTTGTTTTCGATATCATTAGTTGAAATCGAAAGAAGGGTACGATGATCAGAAACATCACAAGGAAGATCTATTACCAATGGAAAGATAGTGGAAGACCTGCAATCGATTATATCGTTTGCAGCTGGAATTTGCCACACAACATTAGAGTAGATTGCTGTGTTGTTGTAGCGAATATCCACAACCGATACAAAATCGGAGAGAGAAATTATATCATCACGAACCTCATCCTCTCTCTCATCATATTCCTGCAAAGACGAATTAGTATCGAAAATTTTCTGATAATCTTCCTTGGAAACATTGATAAGGGGAAAACATTGCGCATAAAACTTTTTGAATCCGCCTAAACAAGAGATCAAATGTTTAACGTTGTCTCTTCCGGTGGAAGGCCAACGGGAGCGGCAGGCGTTTTCCCACAGCTTCTCTTCCACGGCGACCGACCGCAGATGACAGCAACAACATTCTGCCTTGGCAAGTGTGATGCCATCCACCCTTCTCAAAATTTCTGAAACAATATCACTGCTAAACACAATTCTACTTACCATATTGTATCAATTATATGAGATATAGTTGTTGCATTTGCTCTATATATAAAAGACCCCATCTATATTAGTTGTGTATGAGATTAAGTTAGTGAGCCAATAAAACAAGTTGATATTGATTTAATCATTGACCACTTCAATATAAAGATGGTTGTTAGGGAGCTCTCTCATTAATAGGAGCTGTTCGATTAGTGGGGGAGTGAGCCAATAAAACAAGTTGATATTGACCATTTCAATATAAAGATGGTTGTTAGGGAGCTCTTTCATTAATAGGAGTTGTTAGATTAGTGGGGAGTGTCTTATGTATTGTGAGTTATGCGTTGTTTGATGGGTCGTTTCAAGAGCCATTACTGTCATCTCTCAAGTGGTATAGAAGCTGGTTACATAGTCATGATTACTTTTCTCTTGTTTTTATCAAGGGGATGGAGGTCGACACCATTGTATGGTCAATTTGACATAGCTTTTTTTAGAGAGGTTCTCCTACTAACATTGTTACTCAGAGTCAACTCTCTATTAGTTGGGCAATTGATATGACCCTGGACCCTCTAGATGACTGGTTGGTGTCGGATCCTCCCACTGGAGAGCCTTACACTTGGACTACTCTACCACTCGAGGATGATCCTCGGCCTCCTCCTTGAAATGTTACAACTTGTGTTTAAGTTCTTTTTTATTCTCTTATTAATATAATGTGAGTTATTTGCATATCATATTTTGTCCAACCTTATTTTCTGTTTCTATTTTTATTACCAGTGTTTATCCTTCAACAAAAAATATGAACCATAAATACCAACTGACTATTTTTATTATATAACTTTCATATATTTTATAATTTTTACATAAATAAATTATCTGAAACGTTCCAATAATATCTTCTTAATTACTTAAACCTTTTATCACCCTCTAACTAATTGCCTCAATTAAATTTATTTTGGAAAAAAAACATCTTTCGAATAAATTATTTGATCACCTCACCCTACCAACAAAATAATATCTTTCCAATTATTATAAGGATTGCATCACCTAAGGTTTTAACTTTAAAAAAAAATGTTCATCCAATCTCATACCGACATTATCAGCTGGATATGATCGGATCTAACCGACATTTTCTATCTTCAGAATTACTGCATCATTGATTTTTTTAAACCATCTAGAACTGGTGCGCCAGCCGGCCTGAAATAAGCTTGGTCTTCATTAATAAGCACTTAACCGTCAAATAATTTCTAGAGAACTGAGGCAACTACTTTTAGCAGCCCAGGTGTATGAACACTCGACCTTCTTGTTTCAGTATTAAGAACGGATAAATTTTAATTATACAAAATTATTTGGAACTGGAATCCGATCTCATTCTTTTTAAATAAATTTTTATTAATATTAATTTTTAAAATTAAGATTGTTAAGATAAAAAGAGATTTGACAGATTGGTTATAAAAAAAATTAGCGGTCTGTTAATCCATATAAAATTTCCTTTTGTAATGGACAAAATATTCTTTTCATTTTATAATGGACAAAATATTCTTAACCTTTCAACTGACATCACAGCTCTATGAATTCGATTCCGATTCAATGGGTATTCTAACCACCACTTGATTCTTCAAGTAACTGCCATTATCATCATAAATTGAAGTAGATTGCGCATATTTTTCTAGCTTGATCGATCAATATCTCACATAAATACACTGGCCAAAATATTTAAGTTAGTTGATAGGAAGTATAATGATGTTGATTTCGAAACGTACCGACAAGAAAGTGCATTCCAAGAACAACTGTGTTTATGTATCTTAACAACTTGCATAAGGAGAATGGTTTGTTTAATGTCGTACTGTTGCTTATTTTATTATACACCCATAAAAAGAAGTGCGGGGGAGTATTTCCATGGATAATGTTGCTCCATAAATCTTTGTCGGTTTTTGGTAATACTTGCCATTGCATTGATCAATTGTGTGCTAACCACTCCTTAGACTGACATCCATATTATATTGGTATATGTTTCATGGTTTTTATTGATCAATTGTGTGCTAACCACTCCTTAGAATGACATCCATATTATATTGGTATATGTTTCATGGTTTTTGTGATGATTAGTGCGTTGTAGATGAAATCACTTATTCAAACGTTCAAATCAAATCACCTTAATGAATACGTTTCCCACCATTCTGATCCCCTTTCTAATGTCATGTTACAAACATGACATGAGTTGATTTTGATGTCTCTGGGTGGAATGTTACAATTATACTTATTTTAAGATAGGTTTGATGATCTTGATATGTTTTGATGCTTTTCATTTTTACTATTTATTATATGTATTATTTTTTTTTAATTTGTGAATGGGATCAAATGAAAATTGTAAAAAATATGAATTTTATTTGTTTCATATTATTAATATATATATATATATTTTTTAAAGTCAAGTTTTAGGAATTTTGTATTATAAGATTCTATGTCATTTTGAACAGAAATTTTATTCAATTTTTTTTTATAAAAAAAATGTAAATACAATTTTTTAATTGTTTGTGTTCTATAATAACTTCTCATATTTATTAAACTCAACAATTACATATAATAACAATTCATGTAATTTAGATTTATGAACACACATTATATTATTTATAATTGCGAGAGATCCATAATCAATCCAACTTCAACTCATAAATGTTAAAAACAACAACTCTCATAAAGGAAAGAAAAAACAAGGAGGTTTTACCATCAACAAACTTAAAGTCCATTGAATGCCATGCATAGTATAATTAATAAGGTAATATTTACATGTTCCCTCCATTATTTGAATGATCATTTAGAGTGGTTAGTTATTCTCATGAATTTTAAAATGTTCTAAAAGTATATTAATTTATTGTGACACAAGTTATTTGGAGAGTGCATGATGGTGCTTGCTTTTTACTAAAAATTTTAAACAATTCAATTTTATAAACTTAGTTGATTTTCATGTAAATTATCAAGAAATGTATATTAAATCCAATTATAGTCGATATCAAAACCTTGACAATAAAATAACTAAATATCAAACAAGTCTAAATTATGACATGGAGCTAATTTAGATAGAAGCTCCCACTCATTCATATCCATGTCACATGCATCTGGGTAAAACATAATAATGTACCTTACTTTTTGGCATAACAATATTATATATATTTCCAATATCCATCTCAAAATTATTTATTTTGGTTTGTTAATATTAATATAATATATGCATTTTAACTTATACACAAAGATGTAGTAAATTCAATTTTTATAAAAAATTATATAATTTATTATATATTTTTTAATTATTTTTAAATATTTTTTTCTACCATTTAATAGGACATGGTATTATAATTTGACTCATAAATTTACATGACATTCAAGGCCATCAAAATCATTGCTATTAATTTATGAAAAGATAGGTGTGTGATCAACATTACAAGCATAATGTGTGTTTGTAAATATACTCTCACAATGCTGAATGATGACTTCTCTCATCATCCTGGGCAATATCAAAACCCATGTTGTGAAAAGGATTATACAATATAATCTCACTTCAAAAAAAATCATCATACTCTTGCATATCACTATGAGGGATTTAATAATACCTTAGCCAAACACGTACTCTATTTTGCATCACAGAGAATACAATCAAGATTGTGTAATATCTATCATACATAAATGATCTAACTACAGAGGTTGTTTATTATATGCATGCAAAATGTATGTGTCTAATAAACCATCATTGGTATTCAACATTTAGATAAACAAATGATCTGCTACATTCAAGTAAAGGAAGTTTGAGTAGTACGTAATATGTTTCTTGTGTTCATATGTCATGTTCTAAATTATTTCAATGAAATAATACACACACACACACAATGCATGATCATTTAAAATCCTTGTGGTGGACACCCTGGTCAACATGTTATAATAACTCTCTTAACTTCTCTCTTCTTTAGAAGCATATTTTTCTATATATTTCAAAACTAGATGCCCTGAGAGGATAGAATAATAATCTATGTTGGCCCCTTATATGAAACACATGCATAGGTTGTAAACATTTAACCTTTCATTATTTTGTGTTAGCACATATTTGTCATGACCAACATCATCAATGACTAGTTTAGACTCACTATGTAACTGTTAATGGGCATTGCTGCGACTAGCATTGATACTTTTTTTTCTAAAACATATGTCCATATGGCATTTAGTATGGTGTTCAACATGATCTACTAGTATTGTATAGGGCTGTTGCTCAATATTATAAATGTATTCAACAAGTTAAAGGATCATCATCTATGGATCTAGGTATATGGATGCTCATTTTTGGTCCTTCATGCAAATTTTATGTTAGATGTGTTTCACAAGTTTAAGGATCATCATCTATGGATCTAGGTATATGGATGCTCATTTTGGTCCTTCATGCAGATTTTATGCTAGATGTGTTTCAAAAGTTCAAGGATCATCATCTATGGATCTAGGTATACAGATGTTCCTTTGTTGTCCTTAATGCGGATTGTAATGACAAATATTGATACCTCTTTTTTTATCAAACATGTGTCCATACTAAATAAAACATGTGTCTATACTACAACAACTCTCATAGAAGAAAGAAAAAATAAGGAGGTTTTACCATCAACAATATTGAATCCTTGAATTACAATATTGATTTATTCAATGGCATGATCAATCTCTATAGAGGTAGCCTTGAGTGTGAGCACATTAGTGTTGTCTAATTCTTTCCTGAATGCCTCTATCTTTTCCTTCGCTTTTTAGACTCCATCATCTAGGATGGCTCCTTGGTAGCTCACATGTCTGGTAGGTGTGAAAGAGCTCTTCTAGGTCTTGCTCTTTAATCTTCAAATAGGTACTCAAAGTGTTAAATTGTGTCATAATCTACACGTACTAAAATTTGTTGACAGTGAATGCCTGCTTCATCAATGCATCCTTCTCCCTTAAGCCTTTTGGAGGTGCATGCTGATGATTGACATCTAGGTGGAAAAGCTATTGAAGATGACATCAACCACATTTGTGTGCTCTTCTAGCCTTGTAAAGAGGTCTTATACCTCATTGATCATTTTTTGAGCTCTTTCTTTATGGATTTTCAAGGGTCTTCTTCCTCTTCTAACATCAACTTCATCCGAGGGAGCATCTGTTCTACCAGTGCACATACCTTATCCACTTCTGAAAGATTAGAAGTGTCAACACCATCCAAAAAGGATGGCTCTACCTCTTCCATGTGCTCAATCAACTACTGAAATTTAATATTTATGACATTAAGTTATTCCTTAGCCTTAAGTGTTATATTTTTCCATTTTATGGCATAAACATCATTAACAACGTTCTTGCACACTACTTTGAAGGTCATTTTAAGGAGGGCATTAGCTAACCTTAATGAATTCATATATCAGGGGTTGACAAATTGGTAATCATGTCCTTCTTCTAATTTTTTGGTGCTCTATATTGCTTTCACTATCACTTCAAAGTGAGGTTCATCTATACAGTAATCAAGTACAAAGGACACTTGGTGGTGCATCAACATTATTGCAGATCTGGAGGGCATGTACTCCAACATGTAGAAGTCCTTGTCTTGGGTGTATCCCTTATGTGACTTTTACCTATCAATTAGCTCAAACTCTTCTTTTTTGATGGCCAAATCCATCTGCTCATACTCCTCTTCACTGGCACTATTGCCCTCTTTGGTGCCATCTTCTTCTTCTCTTTCCTATAGGGGTTCTTCTTCTTTGGAATTATCCCCTTCATTTTCTTCTTCTTCCTATGACTCCTTGGCACAAACCTCCTTAGGTTCATTCCTAGTGCCATCCTACTTTTTCCTTTCCCTCTCTATTTGTTCCTTTGAGGCAACAACATCACCCTATTTTTCCCCAGGCACCCCTTTAGTACTAGGGCATGCCTATTCTGTAGCTTCTTATATTGGGTTGTTTTGGGTACTAGGTGCCTCTATTACATTAGATTTTATGGGTTTCATGCCTGTGGTAACCCTCTTCTCTTATTTCTCTTTCCTAAACTTATCCTTCTGATCCTTCTTTATTTCCACCTTCCTCTTCTTTATGATCATGGTGGTTCTCTCCTCCTCGGCCCTTATTTCCTCAGCCTCAACTTTGTCATTTTTTTCTTGGGTCATATCCTTTGCTCTCATGGCCTCTCTTTTGTAATGTAACTCCAGCACTAATTTAATATGATCCTGATCAAGGCCCATCTTCTCCTAATTTTGCCTCAACTCTTCATCTTATGGAGATTACATTATGGGATCTTTAGTTGGTGCACTTGATGGTCTTGCTTCTCCAAGTGTGGTAATAATGCCACCTTAGAGAGCTTAATGTACCTCCATTACACTGGGATCTTCCTTCATTTCTCCTTATGTTGTGCCCATTCCTTTAGCCTCAACTCTCTCACCCCCTTCTTTCATCCTGCTAGCCTTTCTCACTTCTTCTTTTATTTTTTACAGCTTTCGCACCTTATGAATGTCTACATCATTGAGTCCAAACTTTATCCATACTTGTTCCTACCTCGCTTCTTCACTTTAGGGTGATAGGGGAGTTTCCTCTCTAGATGAGGAGTCTTCCTTAAACTTTATGTGCTCCTTTATTTCTTCTTATGTCTCCCCTCCCCTTTCTTCTTCTTAAGAGACTTATTCTTTTCAACTGGCATCAACATTCCTTCGTTACCAATCCTAATGGGAGGGTCATCAGTCTGCTTATCACTGAGGCCCTTTCTCCTTGGCCTCATCTCATAGTATAGCCTATGGATGTGCCTGAATGTGGTCACTTCTTGAAGAGAGTGGATGTCAGTATGATCGAAATCATCCTCTTCATCCCTTGTTACTTTTCCATTTGGGTGCATGAATTAACATCACAACCTAGTCCTTTCCATGTATATTTACCTCACTGGGACATCTAATTATTGTGTATTATGGTTCATTTTGAGTGCATCCCTAAAATACTTGGTCAAAAAAGCATATAAGAGATTTAACCAACTGAACTTGTTGCCATTGACCAACACCAGGTGGTCTACGTAAAAATTTTGTATAATAGTAAAGGTTGTTATCCCATACATGCTCTTGGGGAGCTCCTAGGGTATGCACCACTCTAGTCCAAATGCCTTTATATACTTCTCACACCACCCCATCACGTGATTTTTATATTTTGCATTGAAGTCCTTGTATTTCTATGCTGGGGAGTCATTGTGTTTTGGGAAAATCTATAGATTGTTCTCATCCCCATTTGATATCCCAATATATTCCATGACCATCAGAATTAGAATGGACTCCCACCTAAAGGTTCCATTTATCATGTGGTATTCTAGCACATTCTTTATAAATCCTCAGTAATAAATTTGACAATGTTAAATTTTATGCCCTGATATGATAAGTGATGCAAAGGTAAGCTTTTGTGACATCAATCCATCAACCACTAGGGAAAATTTTTGAGCTTATGAGGCATAATGTCACTCACATGCCAAGGTCCTTTCAATATTTTATGGGGAATGTGAAGCCCCCTTGTAATAACTCAAGAGATTTACCATGCAATCCACCTCTTCATCATCACTCATCATCTCATACATATATTTTCTAGCATCTAGTATCCTAGTTATCATTCTTATGAGGTACGCTAATATCCTCATGCTTCTCCCTAAAAAGTATATGCAACTATCATGGACACGTGATAGAAGGAATTGAATGAGTTCCTCTAGCTTTCCAAAGCATGGTACTCATATAGTTAAGTTACACTGGAGGCCATCAATTTGTCTCGAATGGAGACATCAAATAACATTGCACCCTATTTTTTCTTGCTCCCTATATCAACCATCCAATATAATTATAGGTCTTGTGCATGGCTAGACATATGATGGTTATAATCCTTTAGTTGGAAAATGTGTGTAAAATAATGCCAATTTACCATACTAATACTTTTGGGGGAAATTGTATCACTTGATAATACATCTTTATCAGTGCCTTGATGTCAACTTTCATGATGATGACTCCTTCTACTAGTGGCATTGATATTCTTATAGGGTCTTCTTCTATCGTTATGCACACCCACTTTGGGTCTTGTTACTGTGGACCCATTTCCTTCCATGTCTTGCCCATACTGAACCTACCAGTATTGAAACACAAAAGGTTAAGTTTGTCTAAGACTCAAATGGTTCTTAGAACTTTCACAATTATGAGATATATGACTGCACCTTTGGATTCAAGCTTCACAATCTGTAAATGACATTCTCAGTGGCAACTCACTTTTTCACTAATTGGTTCATACATAATTATCTTTCCAAACCTTTCTATACCAATCTTAATGTGAGTTCAATGTATCCTACTTCACAATCATTCACTTTAGGTGCCTAAGGGTGTTCAAATTCTTGCTCTAGTATGGTTTTTTTACTTTAGCTCTCTAGTTCGTTAGTTTTCTCTAGTTTGCTCAATGTCTCAAGTTCACACAAATTTTGTAACTAAAACCAGTCTGTCATGTGATGTTTTATACCTTACTTCCATCTACCATATTTAATGAAGGTGCATTAATGGTGTGTGATGTATAGATTTATTTAAATCTATAAAATTCCATGAAATCCATGAAAATCCTCTACCACTAACTCATTTAATTTAGATCTTTATGCCTCTACCACCACCTCATTTAATGTTCCTAATGGTAATTTGGTGAAGTGACGTATGGTTTAAATTGTCACTTCACACTCAAATCTAGGTGGATGCTAACTATCTATGACGATTCCCCTTATGTGATTAGTTCTCTTGGCATGACCTTCACCTTCAATATGGTAACCTGGGTGTAAAACCTCACACACATGATATTTAGCCTCCTTGGTTCCATATTCTCTTCTTGATATGCTTCTATTTCAAGTACACTTATCTATTTTGGTCAGTTTCTTACTCTTTGTCTTTCCTTGGCCTATTCTACCCCATACAAATCCCTTGTGTTGGCCCTCCAGTGCTGGATTTTCCTCTTTTGGTCCTCATACACATGATCATATTATGCATCTTCACTTTCTCTCTTGTGTATGATCATGCTATGCATATTTACTTGGATCTTATTTCTTCCAAGTTAGGTAACCTCCATGCACCCAAAAACTTAGGTGTCAAGCCCTAGGTGGTTAAAAAGCAAATGGTTTTGACTCACCCAATTGGAATTATGCATAGAAGTGTCAGAGTAGCTCTTCCTTGGGCCTCCAAAGGCCCTTTAATCTATCTCTTATGCACATGGATTTCATGTATATTCTTCTTGAGTTTGGCAAGTTTCACATGCCCACCACTTAGATGTCTAGACTCAAGAACTTTTAGAAAGCATAAGGTCTCAACTCACCCATTTGGAATTATGTGTGAAAGGCAAACAAACATCTACCTAGGGGCTTGAAATCGCCCTATGTCTAATATATAATGTGTGGTGGTCTGGTGCACTTTTTTTTCTAAAGTTAGCAATCCTCACTCACCCAAAACTTAGGTGTTTGACCTCAAGCACTTAGAAAGTGAAAGTGCTTGACTCACCCAGATGGAATTATGAGTGAAGTGCCAACAATTTTTTTTGATGGGATTCAAAGTGCTACTTATACACTCTTTACATTACTACCCAAAGAATAAAACAAAACAAAAATGTTTGGCTTACACCAAACATTATTTTGGTCATCTCAACTCAAACTCATTAGTGACCAATAAGTCAGTGTTCTCATGGCATAAATGTCATCCTATTACTGATATGGCTTCAACCTATTTTCATTGAAATGCCTGGGGAGCATTTCACTAATCAACGTGTGCAACTTGTATGCACATGTCTCCAATATGTGGTGGATGGTATAGGGGCCCATCCACCTTATATGTAGTTTGCCTAGGTTTTTGAAATACTTGGAGTCATAAATCAAAATAAATGTTCCTTCTGCTAGCACCTTGTTCTTTATATGCTTGTCATGATAAAACTTTTAGTACACCTTTTCTATCTATTGGCTCCACTTGGCTTGGGTGTGCGTCTCATCTAAGCAATCCAAGACCTCCATCCTTGCATTCAATGATTCTTGGTCATCTAACCAACCAATGTGTATGATGCATAATGATGGTACCAAGAATTATATTAGCAAGATTTCCTTAGTGCCAAATACTGGTTGAAATGGTGTAGCCTTGTTCAGGTACTTGTAGGTTATGTGATATGCCCATAACACTACTGACACTCAATCATCCTAATCCTTGTGACCAATGTTGCATATATTTATGAGGCATGTTCCCATTATTTTTTTAAATGCCTTGGTTGTGATATTTACTTACATATGATAAGAGCATATTTTATGGTGCACCACCATATACTCAACCAATAGGATGCACACCATTTTATTGATAAAGTGAGTGACCCTATCGCTAGTCAGACTGAGTGAGCACCCATATCATCTTATTATGTTTTCCTAGATAAAGCACATAGATTTGGTAGCTATGTAGTCTTTTTTTGGTATGGCCTTGACCCACTTGGTGAAATAATCTATGGCTACCAAAATATACCTTGCACCTATGCATCGTGTTATAGGAGTTATCAACCCAATAAAATCAATGGCCCATTTATCAAATGGCACTTAGGAAAGAATAGGGATGAGAGGAATCTCATCCTAATTGATGATATTTCTTGTGTGTTGGTATATGTCACATGCCTTGGCACAGTTCTTAGCATCTTGGAATAGGCTTGGCCACCATAAACCTAATTGTAGATATTTTCTTGACATTGTGTCTCTAGTGCAATTTCCTCCTACTATGCCTTCATGCACTTCTTACAATATAGATTCTCTTTCATGCTCCAAGACACATCAAAACAACACTTCATCTCTACTTAGCTTATACAGTTCTCCACTGATGATTTGAAAGGGGGTGATGTGAATTGCTATCTATTTCTTCTCCTTATCTTCACCAAGTCCTCGCGGACATGTTGGACTATGTACAGTTGCACATCTTACATGTCATCCTAAATAAGTACTACTTCATCACTTGAATTGATGTGGGATAAATGGTCTAGCCCCAAGTTTTAATTTCTAGGCTTAACTATAATAGATAACTAGAACTCCTAGAATAGAACTATCCATTTGAATATGAACCCATGTAAAATAGGCTTATTCATGAGGTACTTAGTGCCTCATCATCAATGAAAAATATGAATAGGGATGCCAAAAATTATTATCTAAATTTTTTCAATGCATAGACCATGGTCAGAGCCTCATGCTCTATGGTTGTCTAATTCTTCTTAGATGAGGTTGACTTTTTTGTAGTGAAGGAGATGGGATGATCCATTTTGCCTTCGCTAGTCTACACCAAGATCATACCAATCACAGAGTTAGAAGTGTTGACATGGACATGTAAAGGTGTTATCTAGTTGGGGAACTATAAGATAGGTGTGTTAATTAATCTAAGATTCAGGGTCTTGAAGGTGTTGTTCCCAAAATCTATCACTTGTTTTTGGGGACAAGATATTAACTATTTTGGTCCTGTAGGCCAAAATTCTCCCTTTCTTTTTTCAAAAATATCATGAGCATCCAAGTTATTCAATTATTCAAGCATTTTCAGTCAAGGGACTCATAGGTTCAATGGGTTCAACAACTTCAACAGGCGAGCTCTCACAAAGGAACAACTTCCAAACACTTAGGCAATTTCAAGGTTGGTTTAATGTTGAGGTTCAACCAAAGGGTCCATTGGCAGGCTTCAAACAAATAGAATGAACCATTGAACCATTGAACCCCACCTCCAAAGGTTCAAAGATTCAATAGGTTCAAAGGTTCAATGACATCGATAGACTTAAAAGAGTTGAGTGTTTCAGCAAGTTCAAAGTTCAACCACTTTGAAAGGTTCAAACGAATTTAAAAGACGTAAACAAAAGAAGACTTTGAAGAAGAAAGATTGAACCGTTGAACCTTGAACCAAAAAAGTTCAAAGTTCAAAGATTTAATGAGTTCAATAAAGTTTGAGAGACTTAAAAGAACAAAGGATTCGAAGAGCAAAGAATGAACCATTGAATAGTTGAACCTTGAACCAAAAGAGTTCAAAGTTCAAAGCTTCAATGAGTTCAATAGAAAATAAAAGGATCCAGAAAGTTTGAAAGACCAAAAGATTCAAAGAAAGAGAATGAACCGTTAAACCTTGAACCAAAATGGTTCAAATTTCAAAGGTTCAAAGGTTCAAGGAATTTCAAAATTTTAAAGGAAGCTTCGAGCGAAGGAAGGAAGCGAAATATTCTGGAGACAAGTTTGAAGAGATGGTTCAACTGATTGAACCAAGGAACCGATTGAACCAAGGAACTGATTGAACCAAGGAGCCAATTGAACTAAGGAGCTGATAGGACCTCCCGAACCATTGAAACATTGAACTGATTCAATCTCATGGTTCGAAGGTTTGAGGTTCAACATGGTTCAAGAGACCAAGTAACCAATGACGACCTCGTGGATGTCAAATTCAAGGTAAAAAAATGCCTATTTATTTTCAAATATGGCGCAGAACCTAAAGAATAAACTCAATGACTGGCCAAAGAAGGAGTCAAAAAAGCCATTTGAAAGGGAAGAGATAGCCCGAGAGCTCAAATCATGAGGAAGAGATAAAATGCATTAAAAAAAGAGGGAATAAGAGGGAAGGACCAAAAATATCTATAGGAAATTTATTCCAGTAGGTGGAACAGTCCACCAAGTAGATATCAGAGTGCAGACACTCAAGGATGTGGCCTATTTTTTTCCATTGATTAAAGGTGAAATGGACAAATGTGCACATATCAGGAAGATGACTAGGTGGCCCATACTTCAAAAGGAGACATTTGAGATAAATTGACATGCCACAGTTAAGGCCGATGCCCTATTCTAGCATGGCCCCTTGACAGAACTAAAAATGTATTCAAGGCATTGAATGCAGCATGGGCCATTCCATGAAACAAAGTACCCAAGTCTTTCTTGGAGTGTTATATATTGTAATATGTTATTTTATGCAAAGGAGATCTCTCTATTATAGAAGCAAAACTCTACCCAAATTGAAAGGCATTCCTTGAGACTTTGAGCTCAAATTGTTAATCATATTTCTTTATTTAAATGAGAAAACAAGTGACCTTTCAGACTTTGTGCTAGAATATCTTGTGTTATTTACAAAATTGTTCTTATGTCTATTTCCTAGAATCATTCTTGTCCATTTAATTTAATAAGCAGAACTAGTGGAAGTAATCAGGAAGGTGTCCTGAAGCCGACTATGGAGAGACTTTGTGCTGCCATAATGGTCTTTAGTGTGTTGTTTTCTATATCTGTGTAAAGGATCTTGGGATGAATTTGTGCCCCTATTTTCCTTCGTATATTTCACTCTTTGGTAGTTGAGGTGGAGACTTTGTGCCACACTTCATTCTGTTGTGTTACTATGCCCTGTTTCAGTGAGGGAAGCAACGAAAGACTTTGTGCTTTCATGGGTTTCGAGTGGTTACAATTACTACCAGGAAGGAATCTAGCTATTGACTAAATATTAATTTTGAAAGAAGAGAAGTACCTTCAGCAATTACCCAGGATTTCTCCTTTGATCTGTGAACATCATCTTTGAAAAAAAAGAGATGGATGGTGTTTCCTACTTTGAGTGTTATTTTCAGCTTATATTTATAGTATATTAATATATCATAGTTATAGGGAACCTCCCCTTGATGAGAGGAGAGATTTGTCCCCTTTTGATGTGGTTGACATGCACATTTGGCTGATAAATCTCCCTATGCTGTGGTTGAAGCACCTTTTTTGCCCTCAATTAGCTGGTGACAAAATATTCACCCAACAATTTTTGGTGACTCCACTAGGGATTGAATAAGCTATTCCAGTTGTTTTTCATCTCCATATCTTTATCCAAAACCAGAGATTTTGGGGATCAAATATTTCATTGCTATTGTCTACTCTACCAGCTCCATGCCAACTAGAAAGAATGCACAGTTTGAAGCCTCAAGCTTCAAGCTAAAGCAGTGCCAATTCTTTTCCATATTCATCTTATAATTTGGAAGCCCCATGCTAAACAAGAAGCCAGAGATCTGAAGGTATTGTTAACCCTATTTTTGAGCTAGTGCAACAAAGTAATTTTGATTTATTTCCTTCACCATCTTGCCTCCAGCGAACCAAGAGTTTTCCTCCTACCAACACGAGGTCACCAATACAAGGCAGAGCTTCTTTTTCCTCTGCTAGCATAGCTTTGCCCGTACATACCCCACCAAGATTTGTTATCCCCCCTTTCCATAGTCATACAATGGCAGCTTAAGGCCCCTGGGGTAACTCTTTTAGCCCACTCAATTTAACTCCACATATACATGAGCTACAACGCATTTCAAGGAAGAATTTCCCCAAATTCTTTGGTGATGGGAGAGTTCATATTGATGAACATATTGTAGCCTTCAACATAGCCTGTGGTGTGATAGGTGTGGATTATGAGGACATATCAGTCAATCTATTTGTGGAAACATTGCAAGGTACTGCTGAAGACTAGTTCTACCATCTGTAGGCTCAATTAGTGACTGACTGAAACACTCTCAAAGCCAAATTTGAAACCAGGTTCAAGCCTGTAGAAGATGTGCATGCCCTGTTAGCCCAGCTCACACAAATGAAGGAGCCTCATGAACTAATGACATATTTCGTGGCCAAGTTTGACAAGTTGAGGAATACGATTCCTACAATTGCTCAACCAAAAGTTGAGAATCTCAAATGCTTCTTTATCAACTCTCAGCTGCCTAAAGTGAGTTTATTGTTGAGATGTGTTGGCCACATAGACCTTGCTGCATCACAAGATTTGGCTACTAAGGTAGAAGATGATCTCATCTTTGTGGGAAAGATATGGAGAGATCTTAACAAAGGTAAATCTTCTTCATCCTCTAAATATCCATCTACAGACACCACTGATCCAATGGTGCAAAAGCTATTAAATGAGTTGTTAGCTCTCAAAAAGTAAATGGCATAAGGGATGTCTACTCCTCCTTTGTACCAAGATATACCAAGGAGGACATTTCCCAATCAGTCATACCAAGGCAATGCTACCAGGAATCAAGGGAAACTAAATCGTCTTCCTCCCCCTTAGGAGAAACTTGCTATTGAAGCAACTCCAACCAACTCAGCAGTTGGATACCTTGAAACATAATCAATTTTTTCTTTCTAATTTGAGTTGAACTAAGAAGATGGAACTGGTCTCTTTGTGGAAGACCAAGATGAATCAACTGGTGACTCCAACATTAGTTTCCTGAATTACCAGGATGAACCTAGAAGTAAAGGTGAAGTGTTTGATGGATCATACACTTTATTCACCCAGTCCCAGAACCAATCAGCCCAGCAAGCTAATAAGAAAAAAATAGAGTGATCTCAACTAGCAATTTCAATTGCTAAGCAAGGAACCACTTTGACTTTTCAATTAAAGGACTCAATGATTGCTAAAAAGGTAAGTACATCAATTTTTCCTTCATCTTCTGATTTAAATTCACAGACTAGTACCACCCCTCCTAAAAACTAGAAGGATGAATTGCCTTCCCCTGTTCCTAATTTGTTTCAGACATTTTATATAATTGACCATGTCAAGAAAACCAAAATTCAAATGTCTGAATTTGAATTCCTGCAATGCAACCCTGAGTAGTTGGATAAGTTAGTTCAATATGTGAAGGATAAAGCCATCCCTGTAGGATAAGAAATTTTGAGAGTAACTCGTGGTCCCCCCAAGAACACATCTACCTAGAATAACATTGTTATTACTCCTCTAGCTACCCCTGGGAAAATAAAACCATTTTATGTTTTCCTGCTAATAAATAGACACCAGTTGAATAATTGCATAATAAACTCAAGACATCTAACAATGTCATGCCCGCCAAAGTAAAAAAATATCTTGGACTCACACTAACCAAAACCTTTGGAGGATGTTTCTCCATGGAAAACAAACAAGTACCTTTGCTGGGACAAATCAAGGATGCCCAGTTTGCGTTTGCTGCATTTCCAAAAAAGAGAATCAAGATGATAGTCTTGGTGGCTAACGTTCCAGCCTCTTATGGCATTTTTCTTGGACAAAATTTATGCAAAGATGTTGGTGGAGAATTGAACATGGACCTATCTGAGGCAAGGATCCCTGTGAAGGGCATCATGAAGAGACTGCTTCTTGAGAAGGAGTCGAAGTACATTGTTGCCCAAACATCAACCCCTAAAGCTTAAATTCTATTTGAGTCTTCGGGCATGGGTAATTACTTCTTATCCATGGAAGAGGTTCATGTGGCATCTAAGAAAACTTCTAAACGTGATAGTCTAAAAATCAATCCAGACAAAACAATAGAAGACTTAATAGAGCATAGTACAAGCCCAGAGGAATCTTCCCCTCCAAATGAAGAAAAATCTAAGAAAAAATTAGTTTTTGATGATGTCTGGATTCTAGAATTTGATGGAAGTTGTTCCTCTACCAGTTATGGAGCTGAGATTGTGTTGATATCTCCTCAAGGAGATATTTTTCCTTCTTTATACAAGTTGCAGTTCAACAACACCAACAATACTACTGAATATGAATCACTACTGCTCAGATTGAAGACTGCCCAAGATAGGGGCATCAAACTCCTTCACGCCAAAGGAGATGATGAGCTAGTGGTTTGTCATGTGAGGAAATTGTATCAAACCAAAAATGGAAGATTACGTCATTACTACAATCTAGTTTGGGATTAAATTGAAAGATTTGATGCCTTCAGTATCTCTGCAGTGCCCAGAGAATTCAATGACTGAGCTGATGCATTAGCTATTTCAGTGACTCTCTTGGTTCCTTACCAAGATTTCAAAGGAGACAAGTACACCATCGAATTGGTCTTTTGACCAAGTGTTCCTGACAACACCAATCATTGGTAAGTGTTCAATGATGACAACCAAATCATCACCTTTCTAAAACAAAAGGACAACTTTAAACAGCTTCATTTCAAAGGCAATGGACCTCTACCATTGGAATTAGCTCAAGAAACAATTCTAGACCTAGGTAAAGAATTCCTATAGTGCAAAGGGAATAAAATCCCAAAAAGAATGGTTTCTCTTGAGAAGTTATTTGATAAGCATGACAAGGTCATCAAGTAGCAACAAAAAGATTCAAGATCTTCCCAGGAGTTTTGATCCAAATGGATCCATGTACCATTATATTTTTTAAAAGTCTTCAAATTTAGTTCAAATCATTTGCACATTGTAGTACTCATCACGATTTTTTTGACGCTTTTTACAGTTTGCAAAATGGACACCGTATGCAAAAGTTATAGGCCGCTGAAGTTTTGGTTCAACAGGAAAAAATTTGGTGTCAAAAATGACGTGGCACAGTTACGGAATGCCAAGTGGACCAATCTCCATTTGACATGTGGCAAATAATTAGGGGTAAAATTTTTGGTTAGGTGTTATTTATCACATGTTATTTGAATTTTTCAAGCATGCCACACCACCTTGACATGCCTATCACACCACCCAAGGAAATTTCAAAGTCCAAGGCGCCAAAAAGGAGGGAAGAAGAAGTCAAAGCATTCAAAATGCATGCTTGGCACCTAGGGAGGAGAGCTAGGCACCTAGAAAGGAGGAGGGAGTTTTGAACTTGAGACCTGGCACCTAAAAGCCTAAGGTCTTGACCGCTTCAGCCACAGTGGCTAAAACATTATAAAAGGGAGTTATTTTTACTTGTATTGACACGGATTTTTGACTGTGTAAAGAAAATTAAGAGGATTAGAGCCTTGTTTTTGCCTTGTACAGCCTTGGGCTTTTTTTTCAGGTCAAAGAGGAATATTTTCAAGCATATAAAGATTAGAGAAGGCAAAATTGAAGATTTGTAAAGGTTTTGAAGCCATTTGTTGCAGCATTTTAATAGAATGGTCCTCACCATTGGGCGGACCCGGAGATGTAGGCTATTGAAGCCAAACTGTGTTATCAACTTGCTGGTGTTATCTTTGATTTTATCTTATTATTATTGCATTTTAATCTTTATTTTAATTTTGATTTTACTTTTTTTATGCAAATTAAACACAAGAAAGTGAAAATTTGAAGGATCTCATAAACATGAACAAGTGATTTTCAAATGTAATGCACTTGTATTTTTTAGTTTACAGATCAATTTTTTGGTATCAGAGCGGTTGTTATTTAATAGTGATTGCTAGTGTATGTTGACAAGGTCTAAATCTCAAAAGGGTGAAGGAAAACTCGTTGAGTATAATCCAAAGATTGGTTCAAGGCATGCTTCAAGGATGGCTGAAGAAGAGGTGGAATTCGAACAAGCTTTTCGCCGAGCTTTCATGGACATGAGAAGCATGGTTGAGGAACTATATCATGACAAACAAAGGAAACCCGAGAATGAAAAAGAAGGTGATTCACGAGAATCAAAAGGTAAAGAAATCAAAAAACCTTCTCCATCAAATGACGATAAAAAAAATTGTGGAATCTCTCCCTTCACTAAAATTGGATATTAAGTTTGAATTACCAATGTTTAAGGGCGAAGTTAATGCCAAAAAGTTGGATAATTGGGTCAAGAAGATTGAAGTTTATTGTAGGGTCCAAAAGATTGCAGGGGATGAGTCAAAAATTCATTTGGCTACTCTTCGTATGGGATGTACAGCTCTCATCTAGTGGGAGAGTAAGTTGAAGGAAGCTGAAGTTCAAAAAGGTAACTCAATTTCTACTTGGAATGAATTTATTAAAAAACTTAGAAAGCAATTCTATCCTTTAGGCTATATGCAACAAGCCATGATGGATTGGCTAAGTTTCAGACAAGGAAAAGGCCAAAGTGTTCAAGATTATACACAAGATTTTAGGAAAAAAGCTTTACTTTTGAATGTTCCTCTATACACACAAGAAACATTGCTAAAATATATAGTTGGGTTGCATAGTTACTTAAGACATATGATTCTTATGTTCAATCCCACTAATTTAGATGCAGTATGTGTTCAAGCTACTCATTCAGAGGCTAGAGGAAAACAATCAAAAGAATCTTTTCCTAAAGTAAAAAGTAAGCAATCTAATGTTAAGCAATCCAAAGGGGAAAGTTCATCAGGAAAGGGTAAATAGAAATCCACTTATACTATTAAAAAAGAAGAAAGAAAACCATTTTGTAATCATTACAAGAAAAATCATGATGAGTCTAAGTGTTGGAAATTACATCCTGAGTTAAGGCCTAAGAAGTATCAAAAGAAAGAAAAGAAGGCTAATGCTATGATTTAGGACTTAGGATCAGATTCAGGTGATGAAACTAAGATCACAACTATGGATTTACATAATGATTTTTCTCTTTCAGTTTCTAGCACTAAGTCATCAAATGATGCATCTTCTTCTAGATAGAATTTTGTGCATATTGATAAGAAAAGAAATGAATTGTTCCACATTAGAGTTGTTTCAAAGCATACTAAGATTGACACTCTATTTGATAGCGGTTCACAAGCAAATTTAATTTATGAAGATGTTGTTAAGAAGCTAGGCTTACAAACCAATCCCCATCCGAAGCCTTATCCACTAGGTTGGGTGTGTGACAATGCAAAGCTACAAGTCTCACAAACTTGTAGGTTAAGGTTTGCCATCACATCCAAGTTCATAGATGAGGTTGAGTTGGATGTTGTTCCATTGGACATATGTGGGATTGTTTTGGGAAGCCCATATCTTTATGATAGAAAAGCAATCTTCTATAGAGAGGAGAATAAGTACTTGCTTGTTAAGGATGGCATTGAATATATAGTTAGAGCACATCACATTAGAACAAGTCTTTTCTTGGTTATAATAGGGCAAATGAAAAGACTAGTTAATTCAAACAAGACTTTTTGTCTCATGTTGATTAAGTCTAAGGAAAAAGAATATACTCAAGCTTTGGAAAAATGTGATCCTAGACACAAGATTGAATTGGTTGAAATCATTTCTACTTGTGATGATGTATTTCAGAATTTTAAGGGCTTACCTCCTAAAAGGGGAGTTCAACATGAAATTCAGCCATTGCAGGATTCTCCTCTCCCTAACATTGGCATGTACAGGTTATCAGTGGTGGAAAATGAGGAAATCAAGAAACAGGTAATGGATCTATTGGATAGAGGTGATATTCATCCAAGTTCATCTCCTGTTGGTTCGCCAATTATTTTGGTGCCAAAGAAAGATGGCACTTGGTGAATGTGTGTTGATTTTCGTGCTTTAAACAAAATTACTATTAAGAATTGTTACCCTCTTCCTCATATAAATGATTCATTGGATCAATTAAAACATGCTATTTATTTCACTAAGCTAGATTTGAGTAGTGGATATCATCAAGTAAGAATTAATGAAGGTGATGTATGGAAAACTACCTTTAAGACAAAACAGGGATTATTTGAATGGCTTGTTATGCCTTTCAGGTTATGTAATGCCCCGGCTACATTCATGAGATTGATGAATGATGTTTTTAGACAGTTCCTTAATGATTTTGTTATAGTTTACTTAGATGATATATTGATTTTTAGCAAGTCATGGGAAGATCATGTGATCCACATTAAGAAAGTCATGGATGCATTACGAAGGGAAAAACTTTAACTGAAAATGTCAAAATGTGAATTTGGCAAGACCTCTTTGATATACTTGGGTTACATTGTAGGACATGGTAAATTGAAAATTGATCCTGCAAAAGTGGCAGTTATTGTTAATTGGCCTACACCCACTAACACAATTGAGGTTAGGAGTTTTCTTGGTGCAGTACAGTTTTGGAGGAAGTTTATTGCTCAATTTTCATATATTGCATCACCTTTGCATTCTTTAACAAGTGTGAAATAGGTCTTTTAGTGGGGAGGCAAACATCAAAAAGCCTTCAATACTTTGAAAGAAAAGATAAGTATTGCTCTGGTCTTGGCACTTCCTGATATACAACAACCATTTGAGATCGAGATGGATGCAAGTGAGTATGCTATGGGAGCTATTTTAATGCAAGGTAAGAAACCAATTTGTTATCATTATGAAACCTTTACAAGTGCAGTAAGAAAATATGCAACTTATGATAAGGAATTGTATGTGTTGGTTCAAAGTGTTAAAAAATGGAAACATTACTTAATGGGCAAAGAAACAATAATACATACAGATCATCAGCCCTTACAGTATCTCCAATCACAAACTAAGCTACAACAGTCTAGACATTTTTATTGGATGGGTTTCTTACAACAATTTCATCCTGTGATCAAGTATAAAAAAGGAATTCAGAATAAGGTTGCAGATATGCTATCTAGGCCTCCTATGGTTGTTGCATCTATTATTTTACAACATGGTTCTTTGTCTCATGAAAGTTATAAAGAACAATATGTGAATTATCTTGATTTTTAGGATGTTTATAAAGACTTGATGAGTAGTAGACAAGTAGAAGAATTGGACTATCATGTACACAATGATCTTTTGTATCATTTGGGTAAACTATGTATTCCTCAAAATGAGAGGGTGCACATGATTAGAGAAGCACATACTTCTCTTATTTTTGGTCATTTTGGAGTTGCTAAGACGGTTGCACATTTGAAAATGTTTTGTTATTGGTCTTGTATGCAGGAAAATGTTGCTAAATATATAAGGGTATGTACTCTTTGTGCCACAAGTAAACCTAGTAACAAGAAATTGGGACTTTACACTCCTCTACCTGTTCCTACTCACCCCTGGGAAAGCATCTCTATGGATTTTGTGGGGGAATTGCCTATGACACAAAGAAAACATGACTATTTATATGTGGTTGTGGATAGATTTAGCAAAATGTGTGTTTTGATTCCTTGCACTAAGAAGATTACTGGTGAAGGCACTGCATATTTGTTCTCTAGACATGTATGGGTTCATTTTGGTTTTCCTACTTCAATTATTTCTGATTGGGATTCTCGATTTATTAGGGAGTTTTGTTCAACTTTGTGGGGACTAATGGACACTAAATTGAAAAAGAGCAATGCACTTCATCCATAAAATGATGGACAAACAGAGGTTGTGAACCACACTGTGGTACATTTGCTTAGGGGTTATAGCAATAAAAATCCAAAATTATGGGATGAACAATTGTGTTACATACAACATGCATATAACCAGGCACTTCATTCTTCTACTATGAAATCTCTATTTGAATTTTGTTATGGATACTTGCCTAAATCTCCTCTAGATATTTGCTATGGATAGGATACAGCTGTTGGTGAACCAAAAGAAGCCATTCGAGCCAAGAAGTTCATTGAACAAATACAACTCATTCATTAGACTGTTCGTACTCAATTGGAGAAATGCCAAGCCAAGTACAAAGCCAGGCATGACAAACATCGTATTGATCACCAATTTGTTGTAGGTGATATGGTATGGCTTCACATTAGTAAGGAAAGACTAACAGGTGAAGGTAAAAATTTGAAACCAATCTGATATGGTCCTTTTTGGATAACAAAAAAAATTGGCACAAATGCTTTCCGATTAGACTTACCATCTTACATGCATATTTATTCAGTTGTAAATGTGGAAAATTTGAAATTTTTTGAGCCTCCAATGATCATTGATCATGATAAAAGTGTATCCATTCCTTCCATTAATGATTTTTCTCTTGAATATCTAACAGAATTGCAGGAAGATACTATACTTGACAGGAATATGCGAACTTCGTGAAGAGGTAATGTTGAATATCTTCATGTTGGTCTCAAAGGGATGCATCCAAGCAAGGCTAGATGGATGGAAGTTGAAAATGTGAGGGAAATTTACCCTCACCTCATTACCAATTAATTTTAGCTTTCGGAGGTCCAAAAGTTCCCAGTGGGGAGGAATGATCCAAATGGATCCATGTACCATTATATTTACAAAAATTTTCAAATTTAGTTCAAATAATTTTCACATTGTATTACTCATCGAGAGCTTTTCGATGATTTTTACGGTTTGCAAAACGGACACCGTATGCAAAAGTTATAGGCCGCTGAAGTTTTGGTTCAACAGATAAAAATTTGGTGTCAAAAAATGACGTGGCACAGTTGTGGAATGCCAAGTGGACCAATCTCCATTTGACATGTGGCAAATAATTAAGGGGCAAAAATTTGGTTATTTGTTATTTATCACATTTTATTTGAATTTTTCAAGCATGCCATGCCACCTTGCCATGCTTATCACGCCACCCAAGGAAATTTCAAAGTCCAAGGTGCCAAAAAGGAGGGAAGAAGAAGTCAAAGCGTTCAAACTGCATGCTTGGCACCTAGGGAGGAGAACTAGGTGCCTAGAAGGGAGGAAGAAGTTTTGAAGTTGAGACCTGGCGCCTAAAAGGCTAAGGTCTTGACCGCTTCAGCCATAGTGGCTAAAACATTATAAAAGGGAGTTATTTTTACTTGTATTGACATAGATTTTTGACTGTGTAAAGAAAATTAAGAAGATTAGAGCTTGTTTTTGCCTTGTACGGCCTTGGGATTTTGTTTTCAGGTCAAGGAGGAATATTTTCAGGCATATAAAGATCAGATAAGGTGAAATTGAAGATTTGTAAAGGTTTTGAAGCCATTTGTTACAGCATTTTAATAGAACGGTCATCACCATTGGGCAGACTTAGAGATGTAGGCTATTGAAGCCAAACTCTGTTATCAACTTGTTGGTGTTATCTTTGATTTTATCTAATTGTTATTGCATTCTAATCTTCATTTTAATTCTGATTTTACTTTCTTTATGCAAATTAAACACAAGAAAGTGAAAAATTTTAGGATCTCATAAACATGAACAAGTGATTTTTGAATGTAATGCACTTATATTTTTTAGTTTATAGATCAAGTTTGATCAAATAAATTTGGGTACTAAGGAAAATCCCAAGATGGTGAACATTGGAAAGTGCTACACTCCTGACAAGAAGCTCAAATTTACTGCCCTGCTTTATCATTACATAGATGTTCTAGCGTACTCCTATGATGATCTGAAATCACTCAAACTTGAAGAAATTTGCCATGAGATTCCTTTCAAAAGTGATTCATTACCTCAAAAGTAGAAATCCAGGTAGTACAACCCCAAGATATTAGGTACTATTCTATCTAAAATTTAGAAAATGTTAAAAGCAAGGATAATTTTTCCAATCCATCATTCCACATGGATTGCGAACATAGTCCCTGTGAGAAAAAAGAGTGGCAGAATTTGCCTCTACATGGATTTTAAGAATCTGAATCAATCCTCCTTAAAAGATAACTACCCTCTGCCCATCATAGATCAAGTCCTTCAAATGGTGATTGATTCAGAGATGTTATCAATGCTAGATGATTTCTCAGGGTAAAATCAAGTGGAAGTCGATAAAGCAGACCAGCATAAGACTGCCTTCACCATGCCTTAGGGCACCTTTGCGTATCGAAGAATGCCATTTATTCTAATAAATTTTGGTGCCACTTTCCAGAGAGAAATGGACCTTACTTTCAGAGATGAAATGGGTAAGCTCATTATGGTATACCTTGATGACTTAATTGTCTTTTCCAAGCATCACCCTGATCATATGCACCATCTGCAACAAGTGTTGGGATGATGTTGCCAAAATGGCATTTCTCTAAATCCCAAGAAGTCTATTTTTGGAGTAACAATAGGGAAACTTCTCAAACACATTATATCCTGACAAGGCATAAAGATTGACTCAAAAAGAGTCAAATCCATCCAAGAGCTTACTCTACCCACAAGAAAGACTGCAGTTCACTCTTTCTTCAGAAAGGTGAATTTTTTACGAAGGTTCATTCCTGAGTTTGCTGAGAAGACTCACCACATTATGGACATGATGAAGGGAAAGGCCACTTTCAAATAAACTAAAGAAGGCAAATTGGCATTTTGAGACATCAAGATAGCTATTGCCCATGCCCCAATTATGGTTTGTCCAAATTACACCAAAGGCTTCATAATGTATAGTTATGCTTCCAAACACACACTTTCAGCAATTCTAGTTCAACAGAATAGAGAAGGTGTGGAGTCTCCCATATCCTTCATGAGATATCCTCTCAAAGCTCATGAGATGAAGTATTCAAACATGGAGAAGCATGCTTACACGATGGTAAAGGTGATATAGCACTTCTATTTTTACATCCTGAATTCACACATTATTGCCATGGTTTTTGATACAACAGTCAAGTCCATATTAACTCAACAGGAGTTTGGAACCAAAAGGGGCAATTGGATTGCTAAAATCTAGGAGTTTGATTTGGTTATCAAGCTGAAAAAGCTTGTGTGGGGAAGGGGCCTCTGCCAATTGATTGTTGATAACATACTAAAAGAAATAGGGCATGAAGGAATGGAGGTTGAAGACACGCCAACAATCCTCTTTGTCACCACCATGAATGAGTGGTATTCGAATATTGCTCATTTCCTTATCTATGGTGAGTGTCCTACTCACCTGTCTCGTAAAGAAAAGAGGACTATTAAGTTAAAAGCTACCAATTTTATCTTGTGGGAAAATGGTCTGTATAAGAGGAACCTTGATGGAGTATTCCTTCGCTGCATGGACAAAGTGCAATAGAACAAACTTTTGGAATCCTTCCACAATTTGGCTTATGGAGGACATTTTTTTGTGCTTGTGATTGCCCATAAGATTATATGAGCCAGGTATTATTGGCCTACCCTATTTCAAGATGCATATAAATGGGTACATAAATGTGAACTGTGTCAATAGTTCATTGGAAACCCAAATTGGTTGCACTACCTCTCAAACCTGTAGTAATAGAAGAGCCATTTCAGCAATGGGGAATTGATTTCATAGGTGCTGTAAACCTGTCTTCAAGCGGTGGACATGATTATGTCCTCACAGCCAAAGATTACTTCACCAAGTGGGTGGAAGCTATTCCAGCTAAGCATGCTACTTCATAAGTAGTATGCAATTTCCTCAAAGAAAACATTATTTCTAGGTTTGTGGTCCCAACCAAGATTATGACAGACAATGTAGCCTGTTTATCTTCCCATGAGATTACTTAGTTATATTTTTATTATAGGATTACCCTCTCCCACTCTTTCGACTATTTTTTGTAAGGAAATGGCCAAGCAGAATTGAGCAACAAAAACCTGGTCACCATCATCAGGAAGCTGGTAGATGATAATCAAAGAACCTAGCACAAAGAATTTTTTGATGCTTTATGAGTAGACAAAATTATGCCAAAGAGGGTGATAGGTCTGTCACATTTCCAACTTATGTATGGTCTCAATGCAGAGATACCAATCACCCTAGAATTACCAGCATTGAAGTTGGCAAAGGCAGTAGAAGATTCAACTTTTGAAAATGCCATCGACAAGAGAATCATGTGCCTGAATAAACTTGATGAGTAGTGAACTATGGTGGTGGATTGAATTTTTGCCCATCAAAGTCTAGTAAAGAGGCTCTTCGATAAGAAAGTAAGGGTCTGTGATTTTCAAATTAGAGATCAAGTTCTGTTATGGGACAAGAAAAGAGAACCAAAGGGAACACATGAGAAATTTGATTCCCTATGGAGAGGCCCGTTTACTATTCATCAACTCAATGGTAAAAATAGTTTCTTGTTGAAGTATCAAGATGGCACGCCCTTTTCACTGCCTCACAGTGGGCAACATCTAAAGCACTTCAATCCTTGAAGTATCAGATGACATCAGTTGTACATATGTATATTTGTATATTCTTTAGTTCTATTTGGTGCTTTTCATTTTGGTTTATTTTTGGCACCTTTCTTTTTGGGTAGCATGACTCTGTATCCCAATGGCATACTTAAAGGCATTGAATATTCTAGATTCTACTCCCTTTGATTGTTTTTACAATCAATGGAAGTTCCCCAACTAGAGCCAGCTGTTGTTCCCAAAATCTGTCACTTATTTTTGGGGACAACATATCAACTATTTTAGTCCTACAGGCCTAAATTCTCCCTTTCCTTTTTCAAAAATGTCCTGAGCATCCAAGTTCTTCAATTATTCAAGCATTTTTAGTCAAGGGACTCGCAGGTTCAATGGGTTCAATAACTTCAACAGGTGAGCTCTTACAAAGGAACAACTTCCAAACACTTAGGCAATTTCAAGGTTGGTTCAACGTCGAGGTTTAACCAAAGGGTCCATCAGCAGGCTTCAAACAAATGGAATGAACCATTGAACCATTGAACCCCACCTCCAAAGGTTCAAAGATTCAATGGGTTCAAAGGTTCAATGACATCAGCAGACTTAAAAGAGTTGAGTGCTTTGGCAAGTTCAAAGTTCAACCGCTTTGAAAGGTTTAAACAACTTTAAAAGACTTAAACAAAAGAAGACTTCGAAGAAGAAAGATTGAACCGTTGAACCTTGAACTAAAATATTTCAAAGTTCAAAGGTTCAATGAGTTCAATAAAGTTTGAGAGACTTAGAAGAACAAAAGATTCGAAGAGCAAAGAATGAACCATTGAACCGTTGAACCTTGAACCAAAAGAGTTCAAAGTTCAAAGGTTTAATGAGTTCAATAGAAAATAAAAGGATCCAAAAAGTTGAAAAGACTAAAAGATTCAAAAAAAGATAATGAACCATTGAACCTTGAAGAGGTCCAAGTGGCCCATACTTCAAAAGGAGACATTTGAGATGAATTGACACACCACAGTTAAGGCCAATACCTTGTTCTATCATGGCCCCTTGATAGAACTGAAAATGCATTCAAGGCATTGAATGCAGCATGGGCCATTCCATGAAACAAAGCACCCAAGTCTTTCTTCGAGTGTTATATATTGTAATCTCTTATTTTATGCAAAGGAGATCTCTCTGTTATAGAAGCAAAACTCTACCCAAATTGAAAGGCATTTCCTAAGACTTTGAGCTCAAATTGTTAATCATATTTCTTTATTTGAATGAGAAAACAAGTGACCTTTCAGACTTTGTGCTGGAATAGCTTGTGTTATTTAGGAAATTGTTCTTATGTCTATTTCCTAGAAGCATTCTTGTCTATTTAATTTAACAAGTAGAACTAGTGGAAGTAATCAGGAAGGTGTCCTGAAGCCGACTATGGAGAGACTTTGTGCTGCCATAATGGTCTTTAGTGTGTTGTTTTTTGTATTTGTGTAAAGGATCTTGGGATAAATTTGTGCCCCCATTGTCCTTCCTATATTTCACTCTTTGATAGTTAAGGTGGAGACTTTGTGCTACATTTCATTCTGTTGTGTTACTATGCCCTATTTCAGTGAGGGAAGTAACGAAATACTTTGTGCTTTCATTAGTTTCTCGTGGTTACAATTACTACCAGGAAGGAATCTAGATGTTGATTGCATATTACTTGTGAAAGAAGAGAAGTACCTTCAGCAATTACCCAAGATTTCTCCTTTGATCTATGACATCATCTCTAAAAAAAGAGAGATGGATGGTGTTATCCTACCCTGAGTGTTATTTTCAGCTTATATTTATAGTATATTAATATATCATAGTTATAGGGAACCTCCCCTTGATGAGAGGAGAGATTTGTCCCCTTTTGATGTGGTCGACCTGCACATTTGGCTGATATATCTCCCTATGCTATGGTTGAAGCACCTTTTTTGCCCTCAGTTAGCTGGTGACAAAATATTCACCCAATAGAAGGCATCCTCTTGTGCTTTTCCCTAGTAGAAAGGTCCATCCTTGCACAGAAACTCTTCTAGAAGTACTGTAATCCTTGCATAACTCCTTATCAATTTTTTATAATATATATAGTGGCCAAGAAATGCACAAACATCTTTCTATGTGGAAGGAGTTTGCATATAAATGATGATGGTAATATTCACTAGATCAATGAGTAAACCATGTTTATAAATGATATACCCAAGTAGGGTTCCAAATAGTGTTGTAAAGATGCACTTTTTTAGGTTTAGGGATATCTGAAGCTACCTACACCTCTCAAAAATTAGGCACAGGTTGTCATAATGGTCCTTGATGAGGCCATACACCATCCAATAATCAAGATAGACTTGGAGGAACCTATGGATGAAATCTTTGAACATGGTGATCACCACTCTAAAGAACATGATTGGCATATTATTGAGTCTAAATGGAATCACATTGTAAGCAAAATAAACCCATTCAATCATAAAGGATGTTTTAATCTTGTTTTCTTCCTCAATCTAGACTTCGTGGCAACCAAAGAACCCATCAATGAAGGTGTTTATTTCATAGCCTATAACACCTTTCAAGACTTCATTGGTGAACAGAGTTGGGAATGGGTCATTGACACAAGTGACATTCAACATTATGTAATCAATATAGATGAGAATGTGCCCATCCTTCTTTATTCTTATTACCATTGGGATCACCCACTTAGACTCTTACATAGGGTAAATGACCCCTACATCCAACATAACATTGATCTTTATTTTCTCCTTGACATAGAGGTTGGAATTCATCCAGTAGGGGCACTTTTTGACCGATCTTGCACCATCAATTAGTTTTATGCTCATATTCCCTAAGCATGGGTGGGTTCCCTTCATATCCTGATAACTCCTAGGGAACAAGTCTTGGAACTCTTTGAGGAGGTCTATGATGCACACTAGTTCTACATTAGACCAATAGGCACCTAGAGTAGCCATCTTTGGCTCTGCTTCTATGTTGATATCCACTTTGATGGTCTTATATGGGGTGTGGTATGGCTTATTCTTCTCCTAGTATGAGTCCTCAACTTACCAAGTTCCCTCTATTGTCTCAATGCGAAGATGAGTGGGGTCTTCTTTGTTGGGAGCACTATCATCTACTTGGTGCATGAGCTTTCATTTGGCAGTCAACATTTTCTAGTAGTGCTCTTTCTAAGTTTCATCATCTTCCTCACTCAAGTTGTTATTAAAAATTTATTCCTCAAAGAAGGTTGGGAGTGCTCACCCTTTTTCTTTGACCATGTTTTTCAAGCACTCCTCAAATATGGTGGTGTATTTAAACAAAGCCCTCCAAATTAATTACAATGGTTCAACTAGTTCCAAGTTGTGTAAGGAAAAGGAGATGGTATTCACAAACTTCTCCTTTAGGGCCTCCCAATTGGTTATCTATCAACACGTCTCATTGACCATATACCATACTCACCCCCATGTCTTCAGCATCCTATAAAATGCATATACCCATAAGTTCATTGGGGAAATCACACCATAGGTAGTCCATGTCTCTTTGTATAGGCACACATGTGCCACATGGTTAGAGTCACCAGAGTATGCTAAGATATCCAAATTATTGCTACTCTTCTTAAATCTAGTGCACGTGGCTACTTTTACCTCTAGCCAAGTTAGAAAGTTAGACCTTTTCACTACCCACCAATGCATGGTAGTGATCCTCAAGGTATACATAAGTGTGCCCATTTTATCTGTCTCTTTAGGGATGCATGCTTTGAGGTAATTGGCATACCTTTCCACTAGGTTTCTCCCTTTGAATTTTGGGAGTGCTACAAGCTTGCCTTTACTCAGGTATAGTACCATCTTTCCTTTATTCTCCTAGCAAAGGACCCTCATTTCAAAGAGTGATCAATTTGGACCCAACCAATCCTTATAGGCTTTGGTGTCTTTGCATGCACCAAACAACATATATGAGTAATGGCCTCATGAGACTCTTCAACCCATCAATCACAAGTGACATCGATGGTGTCCAAGGCTAACTACCCATCCTCCCAAGAGAGCACTCCTTGATTAGAAATTTTGAAATTATTGATGCCTTGCATCATGATATTATAAATATGTTTGATCTCATCCTCCAAATCAATGCTCTCCACATAGGGGGTCTTTGGTCACTTGAAATGGGGATCAGTACCCTTTCCTTGTCATTTTCAAAACTCATGTATCACTTCTTGAAGCACATATCTACATTGTTGACGTACACCAAGGCCTTCTTAGAAGTGTTGGGTAGTTATCTTATTCATAAACCTTGATAACCTCAGAGTCAATATGGAATTTGGTGCCCGTAATATCTACAATGGCACCCTACATAGTTTTAATCAGCTATGCTTAGGTTTTCTTGGCCATGAAAAGTACATAGGGAGAAGGCCTCAAGATTGTCTTAACCATCTTCTTCCATGTGTTCTTGGTTACGATATTGACCTCTGCACCAGTGTTGATCAACACCTCACAAATGGACCATCTATTAATGGTGGCATTTACAAGTAACTCTTGGTCATACTCTATGTTCTGAGTATGCCTTAGTTTGTGTGCCTACTCCATATGTGGCACAACTTTAATTATATGGGGCTCAAAAAATTCACTTGGACTTCTCCCTACATGCTCTAAGATAATTTTTTTAGCAAGGGAACATCCTATCCATTTGTAAAAGGTGCAGGATCTCTATCAACTCCTATACTTTAGCCTCCTAGCTATCTTTCTTTCTATGCGAGGTGGTAGCCTTCACTTTTAGATCTCTATCTATCTAGATTTCTCCCTAAAAATTTTGTATTACACTCATGGATTTTTATAGGATGTCCTTTTGACATGCAGGGTTAGGGTAGGGTGTAGATTTTACTCAGGTTGCATGATGCACTTGGTGTGGCTTGGTTCACCATATTCTAGGTATAGTTCTTATGTTGGTACAGTTGGTGACTGAGTGGTGAACCCACTCCCTATGGTTTCTTAAACCTTGATTGGTTTTATGCATGTTGGTTGCACCTTTGGATCCCAATTTGTATCTTTAGGATTGTACCTTATAATCCATGCACCCCTGTTAGTGCCCATTTTGCCTTAGGTTAGAATTTTTTATAAGTGAAGGCATTCCTTAACTGCATGTAGTCCTTGATAATACTCTCATGTTAGATGCATTAAGAAATCACACCGATAGTGCTCAATTGACTTGGACTTGTATCATGATCACTATGGGAATCTTCTTCCACCTCATCTTCCACCTCACCTTCTAGTACCTCTTTGGTTCTCATAGTTAGCATTTTACTAGCTATATCCTTCATTTCCATGATTCACCTACCATCTAACTATTATAGTTTCCTACCATAAACCTCTTTCCATGTTTTAGCACATTTCATCAATTACTTGATAGTCAGTTGTGTTGTGAGTGTAAGCATCACATAACTTATAGTAGATGGTTGTTCTGACCTAACTAGCACATTGTAATAAGGGGTAGTTATGAACATCATGTGCCTTATGATAAACTTCATAGCTAAGAAGTAGTGTGTACATATTATTCTGAGGGTATTTATTTCTATTATGCCTCTCTGTCTCGTACTCAATAAACCATAACCCACTTTGAGCATCTTGTGAAAAACTAATGATTAACTTATATAGTTAGGTCATATATGAAATCTACACCTCCATGAATGGGCTAATACTTGTATTAGAATTTACAACCACCTCAACCCTGAGCGTAGCTTCAAGCACTTCCTAAGGGTCTGTAAATGTTTTTATGGATAACACCTTCTGAAAGGCACCAGTAGTCCTCCAATGAACCATTGAACATGTTGGGAGGGGTGAATATTGTAAGGGAATTTGGAAAATATCTTGAATCTAACATCATACAAGTTCACTCTCACTAATAGCCCATGGTTGATCTCTTTGAGCATGGCAATTTTCTACTACTCAAACTCAGGTATATTGAATTCCTTTAAGAAGGCTCCTTTTAGGGTGTCATAATCAACCATAGTTTGGTTAGAATCAAAATTCCTATACCAGGTATGGGAATGATCAAGAAAAGTTATCATGAACTAGGTTAACTTGTGTTTGGGCTGGGTTATTCCCTGAATGCACTATTATAACTCACACTTGATCATATACTCTATGACATTCTCCATGCCTCAATACTCTGGTAGTTGCATGGTCATCTCATAATAGATTTGGGGTTAGGGAGTAGCTAGTGCTTGAGGTGATTATCTTCCTAGTTCTTATCCTAGAATTGGTCTTCCAAGGCCTCTAGTCACTAGGATAGGCACTAATATGATGGTTACTATTGGCACCATAAAAGATGATGGCACCATACTACCAAATAATGGTGTAGGTCCACTTCCTATAGGTTATTACCCAAGATGCACAACTGACATTGGCTGAATTGGGGTGCTTTCACTCACATTGTGTCGATTCATGCTCGCACTTAAAAGTCTAGAGGTATCTTTACTTACCTCTTTATACTGGATAACTTTTTCAATCACAAAGTTCTGGTCTAAATTTTTAAGATGATCAAAGTCTAAGTCAAAAATGAGGTCAGTTGTCAATATTCTATTTTCCTTTAAGGAATATGGCAAATGAGCTCATGCTACAAGTTCAAATGGGGTAGGTACATCTATCACATCTCCAATGGTCAAGTTCTAAAGGGACCTCAAGCATTTACCCATGAATTATGGATCTTGTTCCATGGCTTCAAGGGCTCCTTCTTCTAGGTATAGCTTCCATATAAAATATCTTTCCCCACCTTTTCCATCACTATGGGTTCTCTTGGCACTTCCAAGTTCCATATATTCTATTAGTCCATACCTCCTCTTGTTATAATCCTATCTCCTAAGCTCTCGATTGTCAATATGCTCATCTCCTTCTATTTCACCTCACATACATATCCCTTTCTTCCCTATTATGATTCTTATACATGAGAGGAGTTTAGCCTTCCATCTTCACTATTTTGAAGCCATAATCTACCATCAACTTCTTGATTTTAGTGTTGAGTTCTTTTAAAATTACACCTCTGGGATTGCTCAAGAACTAGTACTCTACTTCTTTAGGGTAGAAGTAAGTCGATACCATGAACTCAAGCATGTAGCTATTCAATTCCATTTGCCACCATTTTTCTATGGCTATAGTCCAAGTGGAATCTAATTTCTCAATCCTTTCTAGGCATTCTTTCATCCACTCAAGGCACTGTCTATAACTCTAGTTTCTATAGGTTGCATAAGTAACCAACTAGCGATACACTTGCTTCGATAGTTCATAAAATAAAACCTTGTACATGGCATCATATAAGTGATTCTAGACCCACTTCCTTGGGTTATGCCTTTTACAAGTTGGATGCCTCAGTGGAAAACTATCTTCCACTTATTTTATCTAGTGCTTGATGTTTTCGAGGGAGAGTCAGAGCATTATCTTAGTGTACCATTACAACAACAAAATTCAATAGTCCTAACAATAAAACCAAAATGTTGTATAAAAGTATCCTTTTTGGTCATGGGCCTAGTCGCGTATTTACCTAGCCATCTAGGTTGGATTTAGGTTTTTTTTAGAAGGGTGTAGGCCCTAACTATTCCTATGGTGCTCAACATTTAGCACTCAACTACATTGGCATCAATATACATAAGGCACAAGCCTTATGTTCTCACCTCAAGTGTAGTAGATAAATGACTAGGGTCTTTTTTTGGATAGTTTTGCCATGGCACAACTCTATTCTTCAAGGGGATTGGTTAGTGTAATGATGGTTATGCATTCATGGGCGCAAGCTTTGGGCCTCATGGGTTCATTGGAATTCAAGTGCTTAAGGTCCAATTGGGTGTCAAGTTAAGGGGTTTAGGCATGGTCTATTGCTTAAGCACAGGTATCATTCAGGGTGTAGGGTCTCAACCACACTTAGACCTTTCCTATCATGGGTGAAACATTCATTACTAGTTATAGGCCCACCATGAACGAGCTGAGTTAGAAACTTGTGATAGCTCAATATACATTCGACAAAATAAAACATGTAATAAATAAACATTCAAAGACTTAAAACATTAGTCCATTAACCATTTGTGCAAAGAATTATTCTTTAAATAAGCAAATAATATTACATGCATAGTCCATATAAACTAAGTAAAGTTTCAATGTAAACTACTAAGGCCCAAGCTCACAGGCGAGCTTGGGAATTACAAAGGAGATCATCAAAAATCATCTCAAATTAAATCCTATCACTAAATGCAACTATCCAAAATCATTTTACTAGAGCTTTGATACTTAGTTTGTCTCCCCTCTTCAACTAAACTTGGTTTCCTTTTATAGGCTTCAGATCATCCTATGATCATAGGGAATAGAGCATGTCGATTACTGAGCTGACACTGAAGGTACACATCTTATCGCCTCCACTACACTTGTCTTTAATGGCCAATTATTTTCCTGTGCACCCACTTCTTAATGTTTCTTGATTCAAAAAGGATATGCTTATCTTTAATGACCATTTTTTATCCTAAGTATGCACTTCCTAATGATGATTGAATCAAAATAGAGTTATTAGCCACTAGCCAGTTGGCACCATTAGAAGACAAAACATCAATCATCCTCCATGATTTTCTCATGCCTATGGGTTTGATGAGTTGGCATGTATTCACTACTTAACACTAAAAGGGGCCCAACAAATAATGAGAAACAAAGTTCTTCTTCTTTCTCCCCTACGAGATCGAACCATATCCCAAAAAGAATACAAACCCAAAAATGGCTTTTTTATCATTAATTGAACCTACATGATATGTGTCAATGTACCTTATCAAGAAAAGATTATCATTCTTCTTGTATGCTAGGCCATAATCCATTATTCCTCAAATATATCTCAATACCCACTTAGCTACTTTCTAGTGGCTTATCTTTGGCTCCTACATAAACCAAGAAAGATAGCAAATATCATAGTTGATATCTGACCTAGTGTATGTGAGGTAGATGAGACTCTTAATCAATTGATGATAAAGAGATGCATATACTGGCAATTATGGATCTATGTGAGATAGTTGAATCCTATCTCCATAGGTGTATTCATTGGTTTACAATCCATCATCCAAAACCTCATGATCATTGTCTTTGTATACTTTAATTAAGACATGAATATTTGGTGATATTTTTGTCATAATTCTAGTCTAAGATATTAGTGTAGTATCCCAAGATATATCATGTCAAATGATTGATTTAGATGTTTATTTTTTGCATCAATCATCTTCATTGAGTTACTAGTGATGACTGGATCATCGACATAAACAATATTAATAACAATCTCCCCTTTTGATTTTTGAGGTAGAGATTAGGATCATATGGATTCCTCTAAAATCCATACTTCAAGAGATGCTCATTAATTCTTATATACCAAGATCTAGAAGCATATTTAAGACCATATAGAGATTTTATGAGTCTTCAAACCTTTTTCTCTTGCCTTAGTATGACATAACCTTCTGGTTGAGTCATGTATACCTCTTCTTATAGATCTCCATTTAAAAAGGCACTTTTAATGTCTATCTAATGAATGTTCCATCCAAAATATGCAACCATTTTAAATATCATTCTCATTGTCTTTATCTTAGTTGTAGGAGTAAAAGTCTCCTCATAGTCTATACCTTCTTTCTGTGCATAGCCCTTTTCTATGAGTCTTGCCTTGTGCTTGTCTATACTAACATTTACTTTGAATATGGTCTTAAATACCCATTTTCATCTGATAGTTTTCTTCCATAATAGAATATCAACAAGTTTCCATGTGTCATTTTTCATGAGAGAATAATATTCTGCATCCATGGCATCTTTCCAAGGTTTGGACTCTAGAGCTTCATGGATCATATATGGCTCAAATTTTTCTATAAAATTTCTCATTAAGGCCCAATTTACCTCTGCACGATCCATACTTTGAGTCCTTGGTATTTTGGATGAATTGTTTGGAGGTCCATCTAGTTTTGCATCTTGAATTGTACTCATATACCACTTAGGCATACATTAAGTAGCAGTTGGTGGTGTTAGAGCTTCTGACTAACCATAACCACTACTTTCATCTATAAATTAAACATGTTTGATATTTTTATTAGATGTTTATGTGGAATTTAAACTAATTTCACCTTTCTCATCAAACATTACATCTCTGCTGATAAGTATCTTCATAGTCTTTGGATCAATGAGCTGATATGTTTTCAACTCATTACTATATCCCATAAAAATAAGTTGATATGTTTTCAAATCATTGTTATATCCCATAAAAATACATTCCTAAGTTTTCTTATCCAATTTCATCTTTTTCTTCTTTGGGACATGCATGTATTCCTTACAACCAAAAACTTGAAGATGAGAGACTTTCAACTTCATCCCAGTCCATGTTTCCTATGGGGTAATTCCATTAAAATCTTTGGTGGGTGACCTATTTAACAAGTAGACAACTGTGAGACATGCTTCTACCCAATATGAATGAGTTAGTTGTGCATCCTTAACTATGATTTGAAACATCTCTACAATGACATAGTTATGCTTTTCTACAACACCATTCTACTATGGTGTATAAGGTTAGGTGTATTGATGATGTATTCCATGCTTTTCAAGGTATGTAGTGAACTTTTTAGTAGTGTATTCCCCACTAATCTAAGTGGAGGACCTTGATTTTATGACTAATTTCATTTTAAATAGAGGCCTTGAACTCTTTGAAGGCTTATAAATCCTAATCCTTAGTAATCAACAAGGAAAGCCACATCTTGTGGGAATGATCATCAATAAAGATTTGAAAATACTTATATCCTTTTAGGCTAGAATTCATAGGTCTGTATAAATTGGTGTATACTAGATGCAGTGGATAAGGAGACCATTATTTGCTTTTGTCAAAAGGATCTATTTATTGTTTACCAACTAGGCAAATAAAACAAATATTAGAAGATTGTTTGAATGTGAGAAGACCTCTGACCATGCTGTGTTTATTTAATGAAAGCAAATACCTATAAATCAAGTGACCATATCTTATGTGCCATAATTGTTATTTGTACATACCCTTCATAACAAGTGCTTGATGGTCATTGTGTACAAGATCAAGCTGAATCATATTACCTATAATCAAATATCATGCAATAATTTTAGAGCCTTAAGACTTGTTCATGATAAGGAAAAACTATCACCATGGTTGTTATCAAACTCAACTTTGAGATTGTAATCGATAAGTTTATTTATAGATAACAAGTTCTTAGTGATTCTTGGAACATACATGACATATGTGATCATAGTAGTGTGATTACCAAGATGTAGAGAAACATCACCTTTACCTTGAAGAGTGTATGATGAGTCATCACCAAGAGATGCATTACCCAAAGATCCTGATTGATGTAAAGTGGAAAACCATTATTTTTGTCCTGTCATGTGCCTTGTGGCACTGGAATCAACATATCAGATGGATGTTGAAGAAAAATTTCATGTGTTTGTGTATTAAAGACGTGATTGTATTTTGAATAATAATCATCCTCAACAACATTCCCATGTTGTTGTTTCTTCTTGCAATTATTTTCTGAATGGGGTTTAGGCTTTGGTGACTAAGGTGGATGTTTTAAAGTGGGTTTCTGGCTGGAGGAGCCTTATGTGAATCCATTATACCAGTAATGTTTAATGTCATGTCTTATCTTTCCACAAATAATACAAACCTTCTATGAATGGGATTTATTACCTTGTTAGTGTTTTTTATTGTTTTTCTTATGGTTTCATTTATAAGTCTTCATGGGCTTCTTCCCTTTCTAAGGAGGCAAGTCCATGCTCTTCATCAGTTTACTCTACATTTTGCATGTCTTCTTCCTATTGTAACATGTTAACAAATAAGATAAAGGATGATTTCTGACTTGTGACATTTAAAATGGTCACAAAAAATTTATATGCGGGGGATAGAGCTCTAAGGATAATAGAAACCAAAGAGCCATCTTCACTGGTTCACCCAATACTTCAAGTGAGGCCCACAAGGTTGTAACTATATGAATAAAATCTTCCACTTTTCTTCAAATTTTAATTTTAGACTATGGAGTTAGATTTGTAAATGAAGAATCTAGTTTTGATTCTTTGCCTCAAATACTATTTGAAGCTTATCCCAATCATCCTAAGCTATAGTGGCATTATAGATATGAGGTTTTACCTCATACAAGACTTTAAACATGATTATGAGCTTAGAATTATAATTAGATTTGTCATATTTATGTTGTTGATCAACATTAGTAGCATGTTAGGTCTACGTTCCATCAACAACTATCCATATGTCCTCAAATTACAAGTGGGTTTGAACCTTAGTTTTCCACATGGCATAGTTGTCACCTTGAAAAATTTGAGTGTCTAGCAGAACAAAATGTAGTCCATTTTTGGCCATGTGTGAAAATATGATCAAATAGTAGAAAAGAGATTGATTGGTGCCTTATAACTATAAAAGGTTCCTTTTATATATACTGTCAAACTGATATACTAGACCTCTCTATATGCACACCTTCTTATATACCCAATGGTACTAGAAGAGCTCATCCTTTTGATATACCCATTGATGTATGAAAGATACTTTAATGCATGTGAGATAAGAATGGTAATAGGTACATAGAAAATATGTGAAACAGACTGTTTCTATCATTAACACTTAATTTGAATTAATTTTGCATATGTGCCATAACTTCCCCATATACTTAGAAATTCTAACTATCAAGATTTATGTCTATCAATAATAATGAATGGGTAACGGAGGGATGGTTTATGGAAATAATTGAGCCTTATTACTCCCTAATGATTTAAATGGCTGATGCCTAAACATCATTATTATATTTATGTTACACTATAAACATAGTACTTCAAAGCGTGATAGCATTACCCATAAATATGAACCAAAGGCATCATTGATACTGAACACTATGAAGGAGATTTTACAATCTTGTTATTTTTACACTACTTTAATTTTTCATAAATAAAAATTTTACAACTATTTTAAAATTACACTTTAAAAGTACATAAAATGGAAAAATACAATTCCTTAAATAATTAAAAATAATCCCCCCAATTTTTCCTATGCATAGTTTATCTTTTTACAAAAGTACAAATTTGACTAAAAAGAGCTTTTGGTGATTTAAACTCTAGACCTCCCACTTGTCTAGATTTTAGCAAAAAATAAACCTAAAAGTTCCTCTATGCATCATTTCATGTTTATAAAGGAAAAAAATGACATTTAAATTCTTAAAATCACACCTTTTAAAGTGTAGTCCATTGTGGGTGTGCTTAGTTGGCAAGAGAAACCAAGACAATTTTCTCCTTTAAACTCCATGTAGTAAGCTTTAATAACACACCAAATTTCAATCAACCAAACAAGTGTACGACACTATCCCCAAGTGTATGCCAATATTTGAGGTGAAATAATATACAACAGATAATCATGCCCAATAGTCGGATCTAAAATTGTAGGTCTGTATGACCTGATGTGTGTAAAAACTGAATTGTATGTCAAAAGTCTACTTCAAAAGATTACAACACCTTAAAATCTTCAAATTTTTTGTATGGATATGTAAAAAGGTGTATGGTATAGTTTGTAGTAGTCCAACAAGTAATAAATAGTAGCATCTATAATTCAAAAACTACTCCAAACAACTAAAACAAGTTTCAAGCTCCCAAAATGTTATATGGTGACTTGCACAAGTGTATTTCCAAGTGTAGGATGAAGGTATTCTAAACATATAAAAAAATCCAAAAGATAGATCTAAAAAATTCACTTCATACGACACAAAAAATAGACAAAAATTGGTTTGTAGGTAGAAAATGTTTAGAAACAGATCTCAGGCATTTAAACAACTTTACAAACTGCTAGAAAAATGTATGGCCTATGGGTAGAGATTGCATAGAGGAGTAAAAATTTTCTATTTAAAATTTTAGCTTCTAAGAATATTCATACAATCCAATATAGATAAAGTCCAATCTATAGTAAATTTAGTGAGAAAAACTTAACATAACTTTGACTGAATGGCTTTTAAGAGTGAAAATGATTGTAGACTAGGTCTTGGACTTTGAAAATAAACTTAAAATGTTAAAAAACATACCATATTATCTCCTACACTAAAATTTTGTTTTTATGAAGTCTGTATGGATTGATGTGAAGGAAAACTTATATTACTAGCTTAAATTTTTGGGCTTCAAAGCTACCAAAACATACTAGAATCTTCGTAAGTGAAATCTAACTTGCACAAAATAAATTTTAACAAAGTCCTACTATGAAAATTGCTCTTATTTAATACCAAATATGATCATAAATATGATAGGATTTATTGATCTTACATCATTCGTATTACAGAGCCATATATATAAACCTACATATGCTCATAAAGTCCTAAAAAATAGGATGAACATATAACCAAATTATAATCCGTAATCTTCTAAATTATGAAATAGGACCATAATAATTTTATTTGATTAATTTAGTTTAGCAACTAATAATACTAACCTAAAAACTATGTGGGTTGTTTTATATATTAACAACCTCACTTTTACATAACTAACTTACTATGATAGATTTATTCTAAAAATCAAAGGATGAGAGGCATGGTATCCAAATGGACCATGCACAAATTTAAAATAAGTTGAATAAAGAGGAAAATATTGATGATTAGTTCATTATAGAACATACTAATGATAAATAAGATAAATTTATACATCTTGAATAATTTATATGGCAGAAGATCATTGCAAATCCCTTGGATCCTAACAAAGAAGATAATAAGGAGATAGATAACTTAAGAACAAATTAAGATGAGTTTAACCTTTTTAATTTTATTGAATATTTTTTTGAATGGGGTGACAATGATAAAAATAAATAAGACATTAATTGTATAAAACTATAAAAAGTAAAGGAGCATGATTATAATATAAGCCTTTTCTCTATCTTAAAAAAAGGCTAGGTCCTCTTTATAGATGAAGAATGTTCTCACTTTCAACAAGAATACCATGAAGGATAAGAAGACCTAAATGATGAATTTATTCTCTATAATTAAATAATGCTATGTTCTCTTTTGGAATATTGATATTTATCTTATCCAAAAGGATCAACAAGATTAGAATGGGCCTATTTGCAATAAATATAAAAAGGATTTCAATGCTTTGGATAAATGCACAAGATTTATATTGAATAAGGGATATTTAATCACTTTCCAAGATTATAAAATTAGAAACTAGTGAAGAGGATCCATCTATTGGATAGTTTTCAGTGATGTCATGGAGGTGTCCAGGTGAGTGGATGAAGTGTCTTGATAATCTAAGTGTTAATAACAAAGTGTGTAGTGTACTTGTCATAGTATGCTTAATGTAGGCTTGGTTGATATTTAGTTTTGGCATGATTAGGGATGGGTCTAAAGTATTGAGAATGTGTGAGGGTTTCTATCAAAGGTTTAAGATGATTGGAGAGCTTGTGGAAGTGCATGGTATTCATCTAGTTCTTCATTATTTTCATCTTGGCATAGTTGGTTTTGTGATAGAAAAATCTCAATAGGTAGTTTGCTAACATCACCATTACCATATATAGATGAGTCAGGGGGAGTTTGTCATATGGGTGTGATCACACTAGTCCCAAATTTATATGGTCCAAGTTTTACGTCATGTGGTTGAGCAAATAAAAATATATAATTGTGCAAAGTTGGCTTCCCAGGCAGTTTGTAATGTTTTCCCATACTTAGCCAAATTTGGAAAAGATATCTAACTGTGCATGCTTAATTACATCATAGATCTACGACATGAAATTAATTTTAGATTAATATCTAAGTTAAATTATATCCATGTAATCATTTTGATGGCATTGTATTTCATATGTGTGAAGGTTCCAGGAGCAACTTGATATATTGATGAATTCCCCTATGAAAGAAGATCATATGGTTTAAATTTTAGGACATACGATTGAGCACAATAAAAGTTATTAAGGTTCAAAGTTATCCTTATAGGTAGATTTTAGAGGTTCCCATACTTATCCAAATTTGTAAAAGGTAAAGATCAGGGCTAGATAAGGATCTAACGATGAGCAGGTGTTTGTACAAATGTAGATCTACAATGTGTATTGAGTCAAAGAGGTCAAAGTGTCTGATGTTTAAGCTAGTTAAAGTCCAAACTACTCTCTAAGATATCAATAGAGCACATTTGTTATAAATTATCGGGAATCAGTGAGATGATGACAAGTTCTCTATATTTAACAGTAAGCAAAGGTAAAGACTAAACTACTTTTGAGGAGATCGACGATCCGTATTTGGTCAAAATTACTATGGAACACGAGCTGAGGTCAAACTAAAAAATGTTTAGCATAGTTAAAGATTATTCTAATTTTGAGGGAGTTTAATGATGCATATGCATTCAATATATGAGAGGGCATGAGATGTTGACAAAGTGTTTGATGTTTAACATTGACCATTGGAATTTGAATATTCAAATTAACAAAGGAAAACTAGTTCTTAGTTTTTGAGCTATAACTTTTGTTCTAAGATGAATTTATTGATGTAGTAGAAATAAAATTTGTATAAGATCTCAAGGCACATTCATTGAATCTAGTTATAAGGTCCGAATGTTTATACAATCAAAGTTATTAAGCTCCAAAGTTGACTATGTGTTTGACCATGTTATGTAAATGACTCGAGAAGGATATTTGGGTTGTTCTGATGGCATTTGGATGTTTCAAGGGGATTGAGCTATTAAAGAGTGTTGTATACTCCATGAGGATCATATATATGGATTTTTAAGGTTTGACCAATCTATATTCAATATGAATAAGTGATTATAAGTTGACTATTTATTTATTTATGGTGTTCTTATGTACAAGGCTAATGTTTAGGTATATTGAGCATACACAAATGTGTGTAATAATGATTGTAATCATTTTAGGATGTCTAATAGGTCATGTGGAGTGGAAATATATAGTTTTAATTGGTCTTGTGTTTTTAAATTACTTGATGAAGTGCTAAATGGCTGAATAGGTCTTCATGAGACCTATAAGGGCCACTAAGGCCTAATTGAAAGGTGTAGCTGCTTCAGTGTGACCAACAGTTGCTATGGTCAACCTTTGTGGATGGTTTTGAGATATGTTAAATGTCTTAAGGGATAAGACAAATATTATGGTTGACCTAGAAGATAATAATGATGATGTCTCTATAAAAGGTGAAATCAAAGGTGGTGATTTCTATACTTTATAGAAGGGGTGCGTGAGAGTTGTAGAGTGAAGGAAATAAGAAAGGCTGGGTGCCTAGTGGATGGATTACAGAGTATAGTAGGTTTATGATGTGTGTCTAACTTGTAGGTCATATTTATGATGTCAAAATATTTCTCTTATAGGTTTGAAGATTGAGGATGAGTCAAGAGGTCTAGAGTGATCCAAAAAGATGTTTTGGATGTTTTGAGTGTGAGTGAAGGAAAGGTGAAGGTTGTTTGTGCTTGGTGGATGGATTAAATATCAGAGTGTACACTATGTGTATGACTATTTGGTCATGTTTCTAATGTTTTAATATAGTTTTTGTTGAGAAGTATAGAGTGATCCAAAAGGTGGTTGTCATGTCCCCATTAAAGTGGACATCATCAGATTTGATGGTTAGCCTATTATGCGACCCTCATACACTGATACGATGAATAGAGGGTCATGATGGAGATTGGCTTGGCTACGATTAGCATAATTCCTACAGTTGGCTTTCATTCGGGCTCTTTTGGACATGAATTAAGGGAGATATCAATATTTGATTGATTTAATCAAATATTAATTATTTGGTTTAATTTTATTTAATTATTAATTATTAATTATTTGGTCTAATTTTAAAACCCTAATTCTAATTTAAGAAGCTCAAGTTCTAATTTGAGAAATTCTAATTTAAGAACCCCAAGTTCTAATTTAAGGAAATCTAATTTTAGCAAGCACACCTTTGGAGGGTATAAGGGTTTCTCATGGGGGGAGAGTTTGTATTCATGATTGATTATTGATATTGATTCTTGTTAAGAATTCTTCTGTGAAGACTGAGCCAAGGGTTCCAGGATTCCATTTGCATTGAAGAACGTCAACTCTTCATTGTGTGCGATTCAGAGGTTGTGAGAGATCAACCGATCTATTGCCAAATTGAGAGATAGCTTCATACAGAAGTTATCACAGAGGTTTACAGGTTTGAGAGATAACTTCACATAGAAGTTATCACAGGTATTACAGGGATTTATTTTATTAAGTTTTTGATTCAGGGTATTGATTCAGATATTGCACAGATAAATATCTTTTGTATTAGAGCCGTTCCAGATTTATAAAAGATCAAGTTTTGTGACAATATTTGTATTCTTTTATATGCATTCCAGAGATTCATTATTGTAATCATTCTGAAGAATAATAAGAGCACTGATTTTCTAGTTAAGAGATTTACTGTGGTTGATTTTTTATTTGAATTTATTCTGCAAAATCGCATCTTTGTTCAGAGCTTCTGTGCTTCTATATTCCCTGTTTGAAGGGGACATTACAGTGGTATCAAAGCTTTTGCTTAGAAAAAGGAGCCCCTAAGTAAGGGACATTACAGTGGTATCAGAGCTTTTGCTTAGAAAAAGGAGCCCCTAAGTAAGGGACATTACAGTGGTTTTAGATGTATTGAGAGGGTGTGAAGGTTAGAGATAGTGTGTAGGATTGAAGAGAGTTGATATACATTATATTTCCATCAAATTGGCAAGTAATCAGTTTTTAGGAGATGTTTATTTCATATGTGGTGTTTTGGATGCTCAACATCTAGGGGTTTGGTTCGTCCTTGCAAGGTGAAGCTTAAAAAAATTCTAGTTGTCATGGGTGCTCAGCTAGATAGGGGTAGGTGTTCCTTGTAGAAAGGGTGTTCCACTAAAGTCTCATTTTTGTAATAAATTATAAGACAAGTAGTCCATGTTTTTATAGGATTGAGATTGGTTTTTATTCCCCAAGAGGGTTTCCCACATAGATCTTGTGGTGTGTATGTGATCTTGCATTATCTATTGTTCATTGTTATGAATGACTTGTATATTCTATAAATGATTATGGTAATTGATTAAAGGTTTGAAAAGATTGGAATTAAAGTCTAAAATATCTTGTTCACTGATTCACCCCTCTCTGTGATTGTACCTCTAAAAATTGGTATCAGAGCAAGGTCTTTTCTTAAAGTATTGACAATTTGAAGGTGATCCAAGGTACAATATGGGTAGCCATCAAATGCAAGGATGTTTTTACACTAAGTAAGCACCGATGTTCATTGGATCCAAATATTCTTTTTGGAGTATGAAGATGAGGACCTACATCATGTCCCTAGGGTTTGACACTTGAAATCTATTATGGATGGTTATTCTATACCTACTATTCCTCCATCTAATGTTGTAGATAAGAAGTTGTTTGATAACAATTCTAAGGCAATGAATGTTATCACTTTTGGTTTTTCAGAGACTAAATACATCAAGTTAATCCACTGCATATCTACCAAGGAAATGTGGGATAAATTGAAAACTATTTATGAAGGAGATTTAAAGGTTAAGTTGGCAAAGTTGTAGACTCACCAAAGATAATTTTAGAGTCTTAAGATGAATGAAAAAGATTTGATAGCATCCTTTCTACATAAATTTGATGAGATTGTGAACATCATCAGAGGTCTTGGAGAGAATCTTGAATAAGCTACTATAGTTCAAAATTTATTAAGGTATCTCTCTCTCAAGTTTGATTCTAAAGTATTTGTTGTAGAATAAAGCCTTGATATTACTTAGTTTAAGATGGATGAATTGCATGGTATCCTTACTGCCTATGAGATGAGAGTAAATGATGATATACCACCAAAGAAGGAAGAAACATTCAAGAAAGAAATGAAGCCAAAGAAGAAGTTCCAAGTTAAGAAACTCAAGGAAGATGACACATATGATATTGATGATGATGAATTAATTTCTTTGTTTAAAAATAAATTGAAAATAGGCTCAAGCAAGTATAAGGGTAAATTATCCTTCAAATGCTTCAATTATGGAAAAGTAGGACATTTTTATAGTAAGTGACCTCATAAACATAAGAAGAATGATGATGAAGATAATGATGAAGGCCAAAATGAAGATAAGAAGACATACAGGTTTGATAAGAGGAAGAAAGGATTCAGGAGTATGACAACAACAAGAAGTCCTTCAAGAACAAGAAGAGTCTCTACACCAATAAAGATTATAGCTCATCATATGAGAGTGAAGATAGTGACTCAGAGTATGATCATGAAGATGATGGTCCTATTGAAGATGAATCCCTCTTCATGGTTGAATAAATAAATTTCTCATATCAAAAGGAGTATACTTGGATTGATTCAGCTGATGATAAATATGAGGTGGAATGTGAGACTAAATTGATGAATGCCCTTGAAGAACTAAAGATTGAGAAGAAGGTTAACGAGAAGATGAAGTCACAAATATAGGACTATGAGGAGAAATTTAGTGTGTATGAAATAAGAATGAATTAAAAAACTAAGGAACATGAAGATATAGTCAAGCATCTCAGTTATCAATTGGAAATCCTATATAAAAGCCTAAAAGCTAAAGAATGTTAAAGGTATGTAATTTAAAATGAGTCATTAAAATTTGATTTAGAGAATACATCTACGAAGATGAAGTCATTTTTGAAATCTAAAAAGAGCTCAAGTGATCTAGACAATATTCTAAGTGGTCAAAATCATGCAAGTGATAGAACTGGTCTTGGATAGAAAGAAGAACTAGAAAATGCAACTCAAGACAAGATTAAGACTAATGTATATCAAACTTTGAAGTTCAAAAATTAGTTAAGGAATGAAGATGTTAGTAGACTAAAGACAAATTAGATTAGATAACCAAATGCCATGAGGTATGTAAGTTTCAATGGTTACTGTTACATGTGCAATCAATTTGGTCATAGGGCTAGATAGTGTAGAAGACCTGCTAAGAATGAGTGGAATCATTAATTGAGTGGTGTGATCAAGGTTGAGTGCTTCAAATATCATGATGTGGGACACTTTGAAAAATATTATCCATTTAAATTAAGGCTATTTGATTTTCCTTCAAGAATTATTGTTTGCTACAACTGTGAGAAGATTGGTCACATTGCTAGGTTCTACAAGCAAAGTTTATCAAATAAATTTAAGTTTAATCAGGATCCTAGGGTGAAAGGAATAAGACTAGTTAACTCATGGAAACCAAATGTGGTAAGTGTGAGTCATGATGATTCTTTAGGTCCAAGTAATTTGTTTGCTATGGTGGAGAATGCTACATAAGTTGAAGAGTGCCAAGGTCTCTCATTATCTTCTCATGTTGTGAATGAAGAGACCAATCTTAATGAGAAGACCAAGGTGATGGTTGAGGCTAGTTCAAAGGTGTGTATGGATCCAAGTGAACATTATGTTGTTGTTGAGAAAGTTTCATGCAAAGAACATCAATTGTCAATACCTAGTGATGAGGTTCCAAACTGCAAGGAAGATTCTTCAATTGAAAAGGTATGCCAAGATTCCATAGTTACTCTAAATGTTATATATTTTATCATAGAAGATAAATTTAGTGATGAAGTAAATGAAATTTTTTTTAAAGTTTAGAATAATAAAAATAATAACAAGAATAAGAAGTCTTATAAATACAAAAGGATTCTAGTGGTTACTAAGGAGATGTGGGCCACTCCTGGCTTCACTTTGTTTTAGAGCATTCTAGTGTAGAGGAGGTCTCTATCTATGATTTTTAAGAGACTAATTTTAGTTTATAATCAAGTGTTGTTGTGGTGTTCTTTATAATGTCATAGAATGCAAAAGATGAGTGTTTCTAGTTTGAGTTGGTTTGTCAATATGGGAGAAGTGTTTTGATGAGGTTAGAGTGATGTCATAAGGTGTTTTTGTTGTGTATGCAATGTTTGTAATATCAAAATGGGTGTTTTTAGGTGGAATAATGATATTTATGTAATTTCAAGAAGATTTTGGTGATCATAAAGGTCTGCGCACTTCTTTGTGATGTATTCTAGGTGGTTTTGTGTCTTGATGATCCTATTTGTGCCTTTTGGAGGTTTTTGTTTGCTCCTAGATTTATATTTGTTATTGTAGATCAAATACATGGTATATTAATTAAAGGTTTTAAGGCTAAAATCTTGGTTTATAAGTGTGTGATGGTTGTCTCCATGTGTGAAAAAAGTTTTAGAGGTGGGCGTTGACCATAAGGAGGTTTGTTAACCTTATTTGTTTTGAGATTTTAAAGTTTTGGGTTATACTATAAAAGTGGTTTTAATTATTATTTTAGGTATGAGGATTATTAATAGGTTGAATGGGCAAAATGGGTTTTCAAATAAATCTTCACATAGATTTAGAGGTTTGTGTTTTTTAAATTATTCAAGTTTTTGTCAAATTGGATGCCTAATTGGCTAGTAGATTTGTTAAGGAAGTATGTTTCAGATGAGGATCTAGGTGATGAAAATTGGTTTTAATAAGGTTCAATATGAGAGTGATATATATATGAATTTTTATGTCTTTAAATTATGTCTACTAAAATTTGTGGGATATGCAAGTTCTAGGTAGGGCTACAAGGAGTCTAGACAACCCTAGTTTGAAGATTTGATGTTTTTGCTCAGTTTATCAAAAATATAAAGGCATGAGTGTTTCAATATGAGTTTTTAGGTTGGTTTAGATCATTTTTCATATTTGTTGAGTGGCATGAAGTTCTATTGGTGGTCCTTGAGGTGGCTTGAGAGAGAAGGCTAGTAAGCCTGTGTGGTGGTTCTTCATGGTGTGTGAAGATCTAAAGATGATCAAGAGGTGAAACAGCTCAGAGATCTTAGGGGGAGTCCCTCTTGGATGTTTATTTCTAAGTTACATCATATTTTAGTGCTTTTGTGTGTTCTTTCTTCATTGGTTGCAGTGCTTGGTTAAAAAGAGTGTTGGCATGTAGCAAGAGGAAATTGTCAAGGCAAGAAGAGGTAGGCTCAAGGTAAGGGGGAGTTTTTATCATCTTTATAATGTTTTACTCTCCAATTTTTAGTCTTTTTAGGTCCTTAGGATTAGTTTGTGTCCACTTTGTCATTATGTCAAAGGGGGGGAAGGTTTCTATTGTGAGAGTGCTTAAAGAGAGAGATGGAAGGTGAGGTGTATGATGGGTGTTGGCATCAATGACAAATGGGGAGATTATTGGATAGTTTTCAGTGATATCATGGAGGTTTCTATGTGAGTGGATGAAGTGTCTTGATAATCTAAGTGTTAATGACAAAGTGTGTAGTGTGCTTATCCTAATAAGATTGAAGTAGGCTTGGTTGATCTTCAGTTTTGGCATGATTAGGGATGGGTCTAAAGTATCTATATGTGTGATGGGTCCTATTAGAGGTCAAGGATGATTGGAGATATTTTTTAAATACATGGTATTCATCTATTTCTTTATTATGTTCATCTTGGCATAGTTGGTTTTATGATAAAAAAATCTAAGTAGGCAGTTTGTTGACATCACCATTACCATGTATGGATGAGTTAGGGGGTGTTGGTCATATGAGTGTGATCAGATTAGTCCCAATTTTTTATGGTCAAATTTTTATGTCATGTAGTTGAGCATAGAAAAATATATAAGTGTACAAAGTTGGCTTCCTAGGCAATTTACAATATTTTCCCATACTTAACCAAATTTGCAAAAGAGATCTAACAGTGTGCATTTGATCACATCATAGATCTATAGTGTGAAATTAATATGAGCTTAATTTCCAAATTCAAGTAGATCTGATTAATTGGTTTTATGGTATTATATTTCACACACATGAAGGTTTTAGTAGTAGCTTGATATATGGATGGATACCCCTATGAAAGAAGATCATATGGTTTAAATTTTAGGACATGTAATTGAGCATAACAAAAATTATTAAGGTTCAAATTTAGCCTTTTAGGTATATTTTAGAGGTTCCCATGCTTATCCAAATTTTTAAAATTTAAATATTAGAACCAGATAAGGATCTAATGATGAGCGGGTGTTCATACAGATGTAGATCTATGATGTGTATTGAGTCAAACAGGTCAAAGTGTCTGATGTTTAAGCTGGTTCAAGTCCAAGATACTCTTGAAGATATTAATGAAACATGTTTTTTCCAAATTTTTATTAAGTAATGAGATGATGAAATTTTTTATATGTTTGATAGTAAGCAAAGGTAAAGACTGAGCCACTTTCAAGGAGATCAATGGTGTGTATTTGGTCAAAATTACCAGGGAGTACGAGATGAGGTCAAACTGATAGATATTTATCATAGTTAAATATTAAGCTAATTTAAAGGGATATTTATTATGAATATTTTTACAAGCTATGATAAGGCACAATATGTTGACAAAGTGTTTGATGTTTAACAGTTACCATTGGAATTTGAATATTTGAATCAATGAAAGAAAACTAGTGCTTAATTTTTGAGCTATAACTTTTGATCCAGGAAAAATTTCTTGATGAAGTAAAAATAAAAGTTGTAGATGAATTAAAGACACATATATTTAATCTATTTACAAGTTTTTAATTTTTTTACATTTAAATTTATTAATCTCTAAATTTGACTATGTGTTTGACTATGTTTTGTAAGTGACCCTAGAAGGATATTTGAGTTGTTCTAATGATATTTAGATGTTTCAAGGGGACTGAGCTATTAGAGAGTGTTTTATAATCCATGAGAATAATTTTTATGGATTTTTAAGGTTTTACCAATCTATATTCAATATGAAAAAATTCTTATAAGTTGATTGTTTGTTCATTCACGGTGTTCTTGTGTACAAGGCTAATGTTTGAATAAATTGAGCTTATGTAGAGGTGTGTAATAATGACTGTAATAATTTGAGGATGTATAAGAGGTCATGTGGAGTGGGCCTATGCATTTTAAAGTGTTCTTGTGTTTCTAAATTGCTTGATAAAGTGCTAAATGGGTGAATAGGTCTCCATGAGACCAATAAGGGCTACTAAGGCCTAATTGAAAGGCATAACTACTTAAGTGTGACCCATATTTTCTATGGCTGACCTATGTGGATGGTTTTGAGTTATTTTATATGTATTAATGGATAAGACAAGTACTATTTCTGATCTATAAGATAATAATCATGATGGCTCTATAAAAAGTGAAATCAAAGGTGGTGATTTCTAGACTTTATAGAAGGGGTGTCTGAGAGTTGTAGAATGAAGGAAAGAAGAAAGGGTGGGTGCCCATTGGATGGGTTGTAGATTATATTAGGTTGATTAATATGTGTATCACTTGTAGCTCATAATATTTATGTCATAATAGTGCTCTTGTAGGTTTCAACATTTAGGATGAGTGAAGAAGTCTAGAGTGATCCAAAAAGATGTTTTGGATGCTTTAAGTGTGAGTGAAGGAAAGGTAAAGGTTGTGTGTGCTTTGTGTATGGATTAAAGATAAAAGTGTGGACTATATGTATTATTATTTGGTCATTTTTTGAGTTTGTAACATATTTATTTATGAGAAGTGTATAATGATCTAAAAGTTGATTTTGGATGTATTGAGAGGGTGTAAAGACTAGAGAGAGTGTGAAGGGTTGAAGAGAGATGATATACATTGTATCTCCATAAAATTTATAGTAAATTAGTGTTAAATATATGTTCATTTCATAGGTTTTTTTTATGGGTGATCAACATCTAGGGGGTTGGTTCCTCCTTGAAAGGTGAATCTTGCAAAAATTCTAGTTGTTGTGGGTGCTCAACTAGATAGGGGGAGGTGTTCCTTGTGGAATGGGTGTTTCACTAAAGTCTCATGTTTTTAATACCTTATAGTAAAATTATTAAATGTTTTTTCAATATTGAGAGTGGATTTTATTCCTCAAGAGAGTTTCCCACATAGATATTATGTTGTGTGTGTGATCTTGCATTATCTATTGTTCATTGTTATGAATGACTTGTATATTATATAAATGCTTTTGGTAATTGATTAAGAGTGTGAGAGGATTGCAATTAGATTATAAAATATCTTGCTCACTAATTCACCATCCCCCCCCCCTTCTTAGTTATTTTACCTCTAACACCATCGCTCATGCTCATATCATAACATGAGGAACTAAAATTTGTAGAATCTTAATCTAGGTAGCCAATTGAGCCAAATCAAAAAGATGGTTAAGAAACATTGGATGGTTTTTGAAAAATGTTAATTCTATAGAGGGAAGAATAAAATTTAATTAAATTTATAAATTTATTTTTCCTTTATTATTTTGGGATTTTTATGCTTTCAAATCAATCTCATAGAAAAACATCTTGAAGAACAGCACCTACTTCTCCCTTTCAACCAATGGTTTTTTTTTAGTTAATATTTTATATTAAGTTATGAGGGTAGGATTTTGTTTTTATAATAATAAGGTTCTTAGCATCACATTACATAACTTCAAGTTAACTTGTATATCTTATTTTTCATATTTTAAAGGTTTTAATATTCTTATGTTTGTAACAATTGAAGAGGTCATGCATAAGTGTAAAATGTAGCAAGCCCACTCATGAAAATTGATTTTTAAATGCAGGGATCTATAGGGGCATTCACCCTTAAGATAAAATGAAAATAAATCATATAAACACATATTTTAGGTGATATAAATAAATATGAGGTATCTATAGGGACATTCACCCTTAAGATAAAACAAAAATACATCATATATATACATATTTTAGGTGATAGAAATAAAAATGAGGGATCTATAGGGGCATTCACCCTTAAGATAAAACAAAAATACCTCATATATATATATATATATATATATTCGACATGTCCCACCTCAAATATATATATATATATATATATATATATATATATATATATATATATATATATATATATACATATTTGAGGTGGGACATGTTGAATAAATATTATTATGAAATTTCCACCATGAAAAATGTGTAAATTTATTGATCTTTATCTTTCCACTTCATATAACTAATGTAATAATAAATGGTGTGAGGCCTAAGACAATGGTGAATACGATCAGTGATCTCAATAGGAGAAATAGGAGTAGGAGAAACATGACTAAAAATAAAATTCCCTCATTCAGGAAGAGCCTCTTCAAGAGTAGACATTAAAAAATAATGCATCTCTTCGATTATATCAAGTAGAACAATATATGGCCTATGAGTACACTAGAGCTGCTTAAGATTATAAATAGAGGGTATAACATGAAAGATATATATGATAAACCATTAATTTGAACATGGAAAAGAGAGGGATTATCATTTTAAATCCAATAAAAAACTCACCCCTGATAGAAAAAGGTATTTTACCATTGAATTGAAATATGTCCATACCAATAGTCTCTAAGACACAATGTACACAGATCGCATCCACCAATGTAGTATAAAACAATTCATTATTTTTTTGAGGATATGATAGTAGAAGAATCCATAGTAACTATTTAGACTATAGACCTAGATGAATAAGGGAAAATTTGAGATCTCTGATTGAAAAGAGTGGTTTGAGCTTGAGATTTTAAATTACAACTGACATGTGTGTGCCAATTGGGGAAAGCTTCCATTAAAGAGTTATAAATACTTAAATGGTTGTGAAAAAATGGTTAAGAAATAAATAAATATTTACAAAACAACCAAAAAATAAAAAAAAATCACTAATATTTAATGAAATAAAAGTTGATCTCAAATATTTCTTGTGTGCTTTTGAATATTTTGAAAATATGCATAAGTAATGTGACTAATCAAAGTAAATGGAATGTGAATTAAAATGAGGGAAAGATATGAAAATAGAGTTTTTTTTTAATAAACTCAATAATAATCTTACCTTTCAAATTAGAAGAGGATAAAGGAGATATGGAAGTTAGATGAGAAATAATTCACTAGTAAAATAAATATGCATCTCTCTCTATGTAGAAAATTATTCAAAATCTTGAACACATAAATTTATGAAAATAAATGTTATTCTCAAATACAAAAATTTCAAAGGGTTTCAGGATTTTAAATATTTTCATGTTGACTCCTTTACCAATGGATGTAAGACATTTGGATTTGATGCTTAGTGGGAAATCCACCTCTACAAATAGTGAAATTTTTGAATAAATTTCCCCCTTGAGGAAGACATGATTCAAGATTTATTGGCAATAATTTAGTTCTTTAAAAGTCTCGAGCTTTCTAAGGATTAAAAAAATCCTTAATAATCAAAAATTAAATAAGCTTGATAGGCTAAATCTAGTGAAAATATCACTATTACTCATAGTCTCGTACTCGATTCCACATCAATTAACTATTCCCTCAATTTTCCATCAATAAAAGCTAAAATCATTGACATCCTCAAGTTTAAAATTATATCATTTTTCTTTCATCTATTTTTAAAGCTTAAAGGATTACACAACAGAGATATCACATCATTGGATTCCCTTTGATCTAATGTAATGATCTATTTTGAGAAAAATTGGATGACATCAACTTTCAAAGGTGCTTCATGTCATCAATCTATTAGAGCCTCGTGCACCATCTGATCAATTCATGATGAAAATTTAAGCTTAAGGCTTAAATATATGTAAGGTGGGATATGTAATAGAGTTGAAAAGTCAAGAGGCCACATGGAAATCATAAATTTTAAGTTAAAATATATAAATGATCATAACATAGATCTCACACCGTTTGATCATCTTCAAATCAATGGCATGAGATGTTTTTAATGAATCAAGATGATGGTATTAAGTAAAAATAGTTCACACCATAGGATCATCCTTCTAGTGTTGATCTCTATCATTTGATCGCCATCTTATGTAAAATATTTTTTCCTTAGTTAACTCTTCAAAGTGGTTGGGTATAAAATCATTTTAGCATGACCCCCAAGTTATCAGATCCAGCATAGATCAATGATGTGAGCTATTTTAAATCAGAAGGGATGATGCTAGCATATTTGAACATCTCATGTTATTGGATCAATTTTCCAATGTTGATCTTCTATAATCTAATTAAACATAATGAAAATGAAGGAAATATAGTGAGATAACCATAAAGCTATTGAAAGTTATATCTTTTGATATATATAGCTAGTTTCTTTGAACTACATCCTACTTGAAGGATTTTAATTTGGTCTTTCCAATCTTAATAAAAATAAATTATTGATATGAGTCTTTTGCCTATATTTATTTATTAAAGGTGCTTATATTCTCACTTCCTATAGAAGACAGTCAAAATATCCATCGACTTTGAGTAATGTGTTTAATGGCTAAGTATTTAAGAGGAACCATTAGGATTCAAATAAAGGACAAAGGAGCATTAAGCCACATTTTTAAATATAAAGTAAGATTTGAATTAAAAATATCACAAGGATAGCATGGGATACACCACTTAATCCAATAAAACATGCAAGTGGATTTATTCCAAAGGAAGTGAAACCATGCTAAGCAATTATAAAAGATCGGTACACTAAGTTGTAGTTTGAAAGACACCATGGTTTCATAAGCATAATTAAATTATAGTAAAATAAAGTATGTAATTTGATGTTCCCCTCTTCTCATGTTCTTTGTATCTGAGTGTGTTTTATTCCTCTCTTGATTTTATCCTCTATATATGTAATGAGCTCTTTTGAGAAAGCAACAAATTTATCATACTTTCTAACTCATATTTTTAGAATTCAGATTTAAGCTTATATTATTTTTTTGTAAGATTACTCTAAGCCTTCTTATTTAAATAATTTTTTTTTTTTTTTTTTTTTAATATGTTGTGTAATCAATGAAATCTTCTATTTCTCTTATTTTTTTCCCTCTAAATCTTATCTTGATGTTGGAAATCCATGCCCATATTGGAATTGCATCTTGCTTCTTACACTCTATTTATTTATTTTGTGTTCATTTTATTTTTTTTCATAGTGATAGTTTTATGTATGTAAAGATAGGGAATCATCCAACCTCCTTTGAATGCATCACCATCTTTAAATTCATGTATTTTTCTAATTCTTTTCTATTGTAATATTTCCATTCTTACACTCAGTTTACATAGGGTAACACTAAATTAGGAAATAAAACTAGCTGGCTCTAGAAGTTTTCTAAAAAAAGAGTCCTTGAATAAATATACCATGTTATGTTTTAAATGTGTGATAAATAAATTAGGCATTTCAATACATCATCAGGCACCATATAAACAAATCCAACTTTAATAATTTCATAAAATTTATCTAAAATATAATTAAAATATACCACTCAAATTTTCATTCATGGTTTTAAATAATTTCAAATATAAATATTACCTTGTCTCTTATCATTATTTACGTGTAACACATCTACTTTGTTGGTGAATTTTCTTTGATATTCTACATCTCATGCAAAGGGGACAAGGCACCTATTACAATGCATTACACAAAACATTATTTCCATTACATTGGTGTGATTTTTAGGTTGGTATCAACATATGGACATATTTAGAACATGCATAATCTATATAGGATCTATGAAAAACAAGACCTTACAAAAATAAAAAAAACAATAATACGGCCAACAAATCCACTTGAAGGCAATTACAATTTTGGCATAATATAATTTTTTAAATTTATATCCAAAAAATAGCAACAAATATGGCCAACAAATCCACTTAAGACAATTGCAATTTTGGCATGCTAAATAAAATTCTTATGTTTGACCCTGAGTATTGTTGAATGTATATTAGATGATTCAAGTAATTTTTCTTCTTTGTTTTGATCCATAAGTTATGAAAATATTTTAATTTAAAAGAAATAATTCCAATTGTATGTCCACCCCATCTGGTCATACCACTTTATATCATTTTCTTGCATGTTATAATGTAGATAATATATTAATTTTAATATCTACAAACAAGGTTAGAGTCCAAACTTACCCCTCTTCTATAGGGACATGGATACGTGTTAGATAATTGTTTCCATGGTCACCTTTACTAAATTTATGAAATAAATAAATTTAAAAACAACATGAAGACTAAAAATTATCATAGGAGATAACATAAAAATATGTTATATTAGATACTAAAATATGGTTTTAAACATTTACAAATTTAGTCTTACCCTGCCTTCACTTTACATGAATTGTCTTTACACATATGGCTCTTACACACCCTTCTCTCACATATACATGCTTTCCATGGGTCGAAACACATTGGTTTACTATCAATAACCTACAAAAATTCCTTAGTATGTGCCTAACCTAAGTTTCAAATTCATACTCAAATAGTTTTTAGATAATTACATTAGTATTCATGTCTTTCAGAAAAATCTACCAAATTTAGATGCCTATAGAATTTTTCAAGCATTGATATATGATGAACTCATCTTTGTGTCAATCAATGGAAATTTTTGAAATTCAAAACATATTTTAGGGTCAACCCATACATTTTTTATGTCAGTTCAGTGGCATGAAAAATTGCCTAGTATCCCATATAAATACATGGTAGATCTAAACTTATTTCAAGTTTTAGCATTATCAAGAAATTATATTCTAACACTTTCACACTAGAAGGGACTTCCCTAAAATTTTAATTTCATCAATCGGTCACAAATATCAAGCATTATCGAAGTCTGAACCTCCTAATCCAGGTTAATTTTTCCATGTGTAAAGTGTCAAAATCTATATTATAGTTACATTCATTAAACAAACATTATTGCACACACTCCTTGTGAGGATAAATACATGTGTTTTGACTTCCATATTTGGAATATTGGATACGTAGGTAGTGCTCAACCATTATTTGGGGAGTGGTTGAGCTCAACCCAACCTAAATTATTCCCATTTTATAATTCTAAACCTAGTATTAAAAGTTGACTCAAGGTTTCAAAGAGAGAGATATACTTTTTGGATACTAAACTCATAGTGAGCCTTGATATTGCACATAGATATGGATTATTTATTCATGTAAACATTCACTTGAGTGAAATGAGTGTCACTTGATGCCATCCATCCTTACATTAGCCTTAGACCTCTCTTAGGGCCTTTTTCAACCCTTATCCAACTTTCATGTGGGTATTACACATCTATATACATCCCAAAATTAGTCCTATACATTCCCCTTGGGATATAGGCCCCTAGTGCCCCAAGTTTTTCCACTTGGACACTATTACACCCATTTGGTCACTAGTGTAAGGGACTGCACTAGTTTTCCTTACCTAATTTCAACCCCAACATATATATTTTCAATTAAGACACTAGGGTTGGTCTATACCTATTTCACACTGCACACAAGCACTAGATCAGTATAAATACATGACTTTTATCCCTTTACCAAATATATGGAAATCAAATACAGATAAAAATAAACAATCTCAAAATAAGCTATGTAAAATCAAGGTCATCAATCCCTATTTTGACCTACTTCTACATATAGTCATCTACAACCATCTTAAGCTCAAATTACACATATTTCTAGTCTCAAGCCTCAATCAAATAACTCAAGATGACATTCATGCTAGCATCACTTGCACTTACACTAGCACTTAGGTTGGGAGAATTACATCGATATTGATCTCCTCTCGAGGTATTGGTATGTAGGCAACTCTCAACATAGTGGGGTGTTGAGGACATCTAACCTACATAACTAACATAGCACTTTTGCTACTTTTACCACTAAAATATCCTAATAACATGGATATATAAGGTTTTAATACAAAATCAATTCAAAATAGGTCACAAACAGTGAATCAAGTTTCATTCACACAAGAATATGCCTATTAGACTTAGACACAACTACTCCTAAAGTTCACATTAGTCCCTACACAAGGACACTAGTGTAGAACATAGGACACTAGCACAGTGTACTATGATCTAGGGAACCATTCTACTATTCAAGATGAATTATGAAACTTGGCCCCTATTTATGACACCCTAGTCAGCTTATGTGTCAATTTTTAGCCTCTAAATCATCTATCTTAGTCAGTTTCCAACTAAGTACTTATTTGTGTCATTCATTACTATTTTTGGAAATATCATATTAGGTTAATTCTTACACAAATAAATGTTTATATTTACTACATATTTATTACATTATTTATTTTACTCAAACACTTTAACAACCTAGGGTTTACATTCTATAAATCCCTTAAAATTTAAATCATTTGGTGAACCTGACTTACTTCAAATAGTGGAAAAAACCCTACCCCTAGGGTTTATGTTTCTAGCCTTATAGGACCCATAGTTAAATCCCATATCTCTATATTTTTTTTATGTGTATGTCATATAATCATGATAATAATGACAAATTAATTTTATCATTTTTTGATGCAAAGCTTTCTAGCTTCTTTCACATGCTTGTTTCCTTTCATTTGGAATGATTTCAAAGATGACATAAACAAATATGTACCTAATGATTTAAATCAATTCAAATATATTTTGTATTTCATTATTTCTCTAGTATTTTATCTTTCTCTTATATGGAATTCAATTAATAAGAAACTCTTTACATAGATAGAGAATATAGTACATAAGATAACAAACACACTACCTAAAATTAACAAGTATCCTTTAGATGATTTTGGCTCTTTGGTTCACTTTGATTCCTTATCTATTACTACTAAACATAAGCAAACATCAATGTTTTTGCTTATCCCTCCTACTTATCAACCCTACACATCTATCTACTATCTCACCTTTCCTACCAACTCTATGCTCATATTTGACCCTATAGTCCTTGAAATGATGTCCACAAGTGGTTTTAAAGCATGGCAGGTTAGAAAAACCCATGGCTATAGTTTTTATGACCAAATCAGTGGTCTTTTAGCCATAGTTTCCATTTTAGAACTCCTATAACATTCTGACACATACATAGATATTTTATATGAATCACTTTATGATGGTAAGGTGCCTCACACAGTAGAGATAGCTTATGTTACTTCTATAATAAATACTATGAAATGGACTGAAGAGCATAATTCATTAAAAAAAGAATAATCTCACCTCAGCACATCATAGATCAACACCTACCTTTATACATTGCATTGTGAATTAATTAGGTGGGTGTCAAATGAGTGTTAGTTAATAATGGATCAGGGTTGAACATTTGTAATATCTCTTTTCTCCATATTCTTAATAGATTTAGATCCTTCTTATATAAGCATATGAGGTTTTGATAATATTCCACACAAATTTTTGGTTTAAATCACACTAAACCTTACATTGGGACCTAGAACACTACCTACAACATGTTAAGTTATGCCTAATGATCTTAATTACAATATCTTGCTTGGGAGACCTTAGATTCATGATGTGCACATAGTTTCATCAACTTTACATGTGTGTTTAAAGTTTAGTTAAAAATTTCATATCTACACATGCCATATGATCAATAACCATTCAAATATTGTCAACATAAAGAGCCTTCATACAATTATATTCCTCACATGGATTTTGTTATAACACCTTTATAGTATACTATATAAAGTTAACATATAGCTACCTTAAACACCTCTACATTACATGAGAATATATTCACTTCTCCATTTTCATTGAGATATTTCATAAAAATGGGTTACATAAGATAAGGCCTTAGAAACATTAACAAGGAATTCTTAATCCTATTGAGGCATATGATCAACAAGGCAGGCAAGGACTTAGATATAAGGATAACATATCTAATTCCAAATATTCTCACCATGTTTCTCAGCATATAGTGTTTTATTCCACCCATTCCATAGGTAGATAGTATAGTAAATTATGTTTCTACACTTTTAGTTGTTTACCCTGATCTTATTAATGATATTATTTCTCCAAATTTACCTACTTTTGATGAATTTGCTAATGATGAAACTCTCTTATAATTCCTAGGGGAATATGAGTATTTCTCTTCCTTCTATCATAAGAATATGTTTCCTCATTCCACACATGCCAAATCATACTTTGGCAAGTGCTCAGACACTTTAAATGATATTTTGCCTGACACAGATGGTATCATCCCTACAGCACCTTACACTATTGATCTATCTACATTAATTAACAAAGAGATAATTGAATTCAATTATGGCACATACATTGATCCTCATATCATATTATTGGTTTTCACCTTATGTAAAGAATAAGATATAGATATTCAATAGATTTTAAAAGACTTCCCTAAAATTTTTGCTAGGACTTATTCTGATATGCTTAGAATTGATCCTTCAATAGCTGTATAGAGGATTAAACTATATCTAGATGCAAAGCTAGTTAAACAAAAAAAAATTAAATGCATCCTTAGGTAGATCTTTTATTCAAAGATGAGATCTAGTGGCTTCTTGATGTTAGTTTCATTCGACCAATTACTCACCCCTAGTGGATTACTAACATTATCCTAGTTTTTAAGCTAAAAGTCCAAATCCAATAATGTTTTGATTCTAGAGACTTAAATAAATACTATCTTAAGGATGATTTTCCTATGCCCAACATCGATATGATAGTGGATTCTATAATAGGCTACAAGATTCTCTCTTTCATGGATGGTTTTGCCAATTATAATCAAATCAAGATTGCTAAAGAATACTAGGAAAAAACTTATTTTACCACACTATGGGGAACTTTCTACTATATATTCATGCCTTTTGGATTAAATAATGTGGGAGAAACATACCAATGAACTATGACACATATTTTTCATGATATCATTCATAAGATAGTTGAATACTATGTCAATGACTTGTTTGTAAAATCAAAAGAGTGACAACACCCTGTAGTAGCTTTATGATGGATTTTTGAAAGGTTGAGACAATGCAATGTATGACTAAATCCTAAGAAATGCATATTTGGGGTTTCATCTAGTAAAATTTTGGGTTTCATAATATTCTAATGTGGCATTGAGGTTAATCCAAGTAAATTCAAAGCTATAATGGACATGCCTCCTCCTACAAACTTAAATCAACTTCGATCTCTATAGGGAAAGATCCAGACAATACACTACTTTTTGGAATAGCTATCAAATAGGACTCAAACATTCACAAAAATACTTAATAAGGAGACAAAGTTTGAATGGGATATCATATGTCAAGAAAAATTTGACACACTCAAACAATACTTGTTAAACTCACCTGTACTAGTACCACAAACACCTGATAGGTCACTTCTCCTCTACCTCTCAATGATAAATCATGCACTTAGTCTACTCTTGGCACAACACGATGATCAATATAAGGAGTGATTTGTTTACTACATTCTTACAATTGTTGATTATGAATGAACAATATATGATAATATAAAACTATGTTTGGGTATTTACTACCCAAAATATTTGATACTATATGAATAATAATGAGACACAGGTGATTACAAAAGCAGATCTTTTAAAGTTTCTTATGTCTAAACTGCATCTCTCAGGCCATAACACAAAATGGGTAGTGTTACTCATAGAATTTGACATAAATATTATGTTACAAAAATCAATAAATAGTAAGATAATTTTAGATCAATTAGTAGCACCGCCATTATTAGATACCAATCCCATCAATGATAATTTTTGAGATGACTTCATTGCTTACAATACCACTTCTAACACATGGAAAATGTTCTTTGATGGTTCTAGATGTGCATCAAGTGCTAGAGTATAAATTTTTTTTATCAACCCACTTGGACACATAATACCACTTGATTACCAATTAATTTTTTTATGTACAAATAATATCATAGAATATGAGGCCCTTGTCCTTGGCTTTCATGTAGTTAAGGCTCTCCAAATTAAATATATTTAAGTCTACATGGTTCCTAATTAATTTTCAATTAGGTTAAAAATGTATACCAAACCAAGGAAGAACATCTAATTCCTTAAAATAATATGGTTCAATGTCTACAAGCTCAATTTGAATACTTCTCTATCGAAAGTATTCTTCACAAATGTAATCATCCCCTGAAACAATAGCCAGTGCAACATCGTTGATTCCCATTGACATAAATGATGACCAGACTATCTTCATTATAAAATTATTATAGTCACCATATATATCCCATGTCAACCTCATATCTCTAAATAATTTAGCCACCATACACAGTAAAACATTATCTGAATGGTTTTTAGATATATACAACTTTCTACAAAAATCTATTACACTAGATACTTTTACCAAGAATGATAAGCACAAATTACAATGAAATTCCCTCCATTACATCATCATCAATAGTGACTTATTCAATAAAAAAAATTAGGGGAACTTATTTTGATGTCTAATAGCCAAAGAGGCTAAGTTGGCCATTACTCAAGTGCACGATAGAAAATGTGGTGGCCATTTCAATGGTAAAGTAGTGTCACACAAATTACTTTGGTAGGGATATTATTGGCCCACTATGGAACAAGAATGTCAAGAATATACTAAATTATGCAAAAAATGTCAATGATATGGAAACCTATGCCATACTCCTTGACAATAGTTACAACCCATTGTCTCACCATGGCCATTCATGTTATGGGGCTTTAATCTAATTGGTAAAATAAATACAAAATTAGTTGGGGGTCACAAATTAATTATTAAAGCTATAAAATATATTACAAAGTGCGTGGAGGCCATTCCATTGTAATCCATAAAAGGAGAGGATATATGTCATTTTCTCATGACCAACATTATTTCCTGCTTCGACTTATCAATGGCCATCATTATAGATAATGGGATTTTTTTAAAGAATAAAATAGTGAAGAAATTTTGTGCTAAATATAATATCCAACACAAATTCTCTACTCCATACTACCCACATGGAAATGGCCAAATATAAGCTAAAAATAAAACAATTAACAATATCATCAGTAAAATAATTACCAAACTTGGCAATGATTGACACAACCAACTCATCTAGGCACTATGGGCCCATGTCCTTATCTGTGCTTTTTTTATTGTGTATGCCACTTCCCTTAACTATATGTATACTTTGGAAATGTTCCTATGTCCTTATGTGTGCTTTTTTGATTATGTATGTAGACATTTGAACATGTCTTTCCAAGTGGCTCTAAGCCAACCTTGCTTGTTGTTTGTGTACGTGGAAATTTGAACATATCCTTATATGTATTCATTTATTAGATTTAGTGACATGTGCCCATGTCCCTTTTATTATGTCCCCTTGGCCTAGTTTTCCTAACTCATGTGTTTTTATTTATACTTTCAAGTATGTGTCATATCCATGACACATGTCTCTTACTTATTACTTGCACACCCAATTGTTGATGCCATGAGTGACCTCATGTATCTCCACTTCCTTCTTGAGTGCCTTGATGGACATCATGCCCCATCCTCCTAGGTAGTTACTCAAATTATATCTAGATTTGATTCTCATTTACATGCTTACATTATTATATCTATATTGAAAACCTTGTGAATGCTAGATCTAACATACATCATACATTACCAACTCATGGTCAAATTATCTTAAATTATAGTGTCATGTATATACATTATATTATTATATTATGTAGATATAATATATTCTTAGGCTAACACATAAGCTACATATATTTCCTTTTGAGAATAGCAATTGCATAGGTTTCACAACTTCCTTCAAAAGAAGGGGAATTCATAGTGGTTTGTCACAGATATCAAGCCATCTAAGCCTATTATCCATTACCAATTTGGAATCACCATTGAAGGAATATTATTTGTTTGGTTTTAGTAAGTTGTATGTGGCTAGAAAGAACCAGATCGATCTTGAATAGATGCACAAAAAACTCAGACAAGGAGACATATTTTTTCTTGGCAATTTGATCTGGTAAAGCATTGTTATCTACGTATTGATCCTATTTTGTATTAAACATCATTATTGATGTATTTAACATATATTTATGGTTTATATAATAGCTTGGTATTCTTGTCAAAATCTTGCTTGTTTTATATCTAGTTTGAATTTTTTTGTTGATCTGACATGGGTCATTCTCCTTCAAAACCATCTTAGATATAATGGGTGGTGGTAGAGTGAGTTATCTAAGATTTTTTTAATAATGGTGGTAGATTAGGTGAGAACAAGATCCTTCACCTAAGTGGGTATGCTCTTAGACTTGGTCTTTATTCTAGGGTGACCCAACATCCCATCGTTATTATTGCTTGGCCTATTATGATTTTTATTAATATTTATTTGCAATTTTTAACCATGGTCTAATCATAGCCTACTCATTGTCAGCCTCCAACCCATAGCTTGTATCATTGGATTAGTTCCTTCATGCCCTCAACCTGTTGTTCTTTATTGAGTCTTCCCTCCATCTAACTTTTACATGACTTCAAGGTTTAGGATTTGGTGGTTTGTTTTGGGCATACCATATGGATTATTTGTTGGATCTCATATTTTTGTTATCAAAGGTTTGTACTACATTTTTGTGCATTGATCTACTTGACATTCTCTTTAGATCTATAAATCAAAATTCTACTAAGTGTAAGAGTAGGTTCAATGGCAGTTTCTACTTGGTGAAGATGCCAAGTGAAGGTTCTCCTCATGGTACTCTCACCTTCCTTAGAGGATTTATTGTTATTTTTTATGGAAAAGAAATATTGTCTAAATAACTCATAGTTTCTCCATTCATGGGTTGATGGATTCCTCCACATGGTTTATTCATTTCTTTCCTCATTGTTATTCACAGCTGGACTGGCTCCTCCAACCTCACTGTTCAATATCCATGTAATGGTAAATTAGTTGGTAAAGTTGTTTCTTGAGCACAAAACTCCCAATTTCAAGCAATTCATGGTTTTTACCAGTTTAATATTTATTTTGCCAAGTTAATTATTTCTTTCATTAATGTCATTTTATTGACATTATTAAAAATAGATTTAATGGGATTCATTTATGAGTAGAAGTTAGTTTGGAGGTAGATTTATAACTGGGATTAATTTTATTGAGTTGGAGAAATTTTAATGCAAAGACCATTTTATAAAGTAGAGGGGCATTTTTATATATGGGTAAATCTATTTTTTAGTGGCCAACTTTATTATAGTAGTGGTAGACACATTTTAAGGAGAGTTATTTTCTTGTTTCTTGACCACCCATTTTTTTGATCTTGTTTGTTAAAGACCGGTGGGTGAGGACCAATTTAGCAAGTGGATAAACCCCCTCACAAGCAAAAAAAATAATTTTCTCCTTCTTTGCTTTTTCTCTCTCATTGAATTTTTTTGGGATGTATTTTCGGCTATAACCAATGTCCTATTTGCATGATATTTGACTCCATGTACCTTATTGGCCCACATTATATTGTTTATGACACTATTGCACTTTGCACTATCTCAAATGCATTTTTAGATAAGTTCAATGTCCCTTTGCATGTGCTTTTTAGGTTGTCATTTTTGGTAGCTGATCCTTTTTGGTGTGTGTTTTGCATACATGATGGATTTTTTCACCATTTACCACACTCTTTTATCATCTCACAACATGCTCTCTTCTAGTTTGTGCATTGGATCTTTGACACACTTGTAGTTTATGTCATGTCTCCATCAAGGCCCCTTTCTTAGCGCCTTGCCTTATTATATGGAGACACTTTTTCACTCCCTTATTTTTGGAGTAACTCTCATGATTTTTGGAAATATTGTCATTGATGTCAAAGGTCTATCATTATTGGTGATAAAGGAACCATATCATTTAATGGTGTTTTAAAATTCATATCTTGGCTAATGTGCGTTAATATTTATTTAATATGAATGAATATATTTTTGGTTGTATATAAGTCAAAAAAGGGGCCATAGAGAAGTCAAAGAGCCACAAGTAAAGATAAAAGTGGAATGGGACATATTTTCTCATGAAGAGTCATCTTGAGGAATTCCAAGAGTCACTATGTGAAGACAAAAGAGTGTATGGTGCATTTTTCCATGAAGGGACACTTTGAGGAATATGAAAAGTCACCAAGATAAAGACAAAAGAGGAAAGGATGCATTTGCTTATGAAGGGTCACTATGTGACTTTTCAAATACAAGGATACGAAGGGTCATGCAATTTTGGTTCCATTTTCCATGAGTATTGAAGGGTCATAAATGGTGAATGCCAAAGGTCATTTGAAAAGCTATAAATAAAAGCTTGAGAAGCCATTTGTAATATTCAAGAGAGTACACGGTTTGTATTTTTTTTAGAGGAGAGAAAATCAGGAGATATTGTAGAGTTCTATCCTTTGTTGAGTAAGCAACATTGAGAGATAGTTGTGTTTTATACACAAGAGGGGTTGGTGCTCCTATGGGTTGGTTCTCATGTGCGTTGGTGCTCACAAATAGTTATTATGTTAGTGATTGATAAAGGGGTTAGTGCTCCTACAAGTTGATGCTTGTGAACTTTGTAATTTGATTTGGTGCTCATTCATATACTTGAGATTGTTCTCTATGGTTTTTCTCACTTTGAGATTCCATGTAAAAATCTAGTGTGTCTCTCTCTCTTATGTGGTGCATGTTATTGTTTCAATTTTATTGCATATCTTGAAAGTGTGATTAAGTGGATTAAAGGAAAAAAAATCAGATTAAGTAAAAGATATATAATATATTGATTCACCCCCTCTCAGTATATTTCATGATTAATAATTGGTATCAGAGTAGGTTTTTTTTGAAAAAAAATTACAGCTTGAAGGTAGATCAGGGAAAGCACGATGGCTAGATCACATGAAGGTTTTTATATAAATAAGGCACCTTTGTTTAATGAGTCAAATTATTATTTTTGGAGCATAAGGATGAGGACTTATTTGATGGCCCTTAGATTTGACATTTGGCAAGCAGTGGTGGAGGAATATGAAGAGCCACAAACACTTGTAACTACTCTAGTAGAAAATAAGGCAAGTGAAAATAATGCTATTTTATGTGGTTTATGTGAACCAAAATTTGTTAAAATTATGAAATGTAAATCTACTCATGAAACTTAGGTAAAATTGGAGAATATTTACAAAGGTGATGGAAAGGTTCAACAAGTTAAGCTTCAAACTTTCAGAAGAAAATTTGAGAGTTTGAAGATGGAAGAGGAAGAAAATATAGCAAGTTACCTTTTGTAGGTTGATCAAATAGTTAATCAAATTCAAGGTCTTGGAGAAAAGTTAGAATAATCAACTATGGTACAAAAAGTTTTCATATCTCTACCATTGAGATATGATGCAAAAGTTTTGGTAATTGAAGAGATGAAGAATTTATCCAAGCTAAAGATGGATGAGCTACATGGTATTCTTACGACATATGAGATACAGATCGAATAATAGAAAACCTCAAAGAGAGAAGGTGCTTTCAAGACATGAAAAAAAGAGAAGGCTAAGATTCAAAAATCAAGTGACAGTTCTAGTGATGATGAAGATGGCAATGGAGCTCTATTCATTTGCAATCCAAAAAAAGGCATATGTAAATATCAAGGAAAATTACCTTTTAAATGTTTTAATTATGGAAAGATTAGACATTTTATAGCTAAGTGCCTAGATAAGGGTAATGATGACAATGAAGAAGGAAAGTCTATATACAAGAATTTAAAAGGAAAATTTAAGAAGATATTTGTGAAGAAGAGTTTGTATTCTAAAGATCCTAGCTCAGTCAAAGATAGTGGAGTCAATGATTCAAAAGAAGAAGAGATTATATTCATGGCCATACATGAAGATGTTTCTACAAGTAAAAGTACAAATGATCAATAATAAGAATAGGATGAAGCCAAAGTGAATCTGGAAGGAGAACTCATTTGTGGCTTAAGAGAGTTAAAATATCTTTAGAAGAAGAATTGAAGATTAAAGCTCCAGATCAAGAAAAATGAAAAGGAGTCAAAGGAAATAATTAAAGATCTACAAGCACACTTTGAAGAAGCCAAGAAGAATTAAAAAGATATAATGGCATAGTTGAAAAAAGTAATTGAAAAATGTGAAAGGTATGTTATTGAAATTGCTTCTTTAAAAGTAAATCTTGAGAAAACAAATAAAGCAATCAATGATATAGCAACCAATGATTCAAAATTTAAGGAATAACACTAATATGTTGAATAAGATATTAGAAAGTCAAAGATCAATGTCAGATAAGATAGGTATCAGATTTTAAAAAAATAAAGGGGAGGCCATAGACAAGGTTAAAATAAAAAATGGAAAGATCTATGTTGAAACTCTTACAAAAGAGAAAATAAAAAGGGAAGAAGTTAAGAATATAGAGGAATTCTCAAATAAAGAAGGCTAGAAGGAATAGAGCTACAAAAGGCAATCAAGTTAGACATACACAAATAAGTCTTATTTTTATGGTTACTATTTTTATTGTAATGAATATGGTCATAAGAAAATAGAATGTCAAAAAAGGGCTAAAATTTTCAAAAATAAGGAGAAGGAAACTCATACAGAATCAAACAGAAGCCACAACTCTTTTGCTCCTCTATCAGGGTTTAATGAAGAGGCTATAATCTATTACAAGTGTAATAACTCAGACACATAGCTTGGTATTGTAGAAGTGTGTTCGAGTCTGTCAAGAAGGAGTAGAGTTTCAAAGCTCCATTCATTAAGAATAAATTTTAGACAGGTTCATGGCAAAAGAAACAACCTAAAAAGTCTATGTTGGTCTAGACAGCTTTACATACAAGAAATGAATAAAATCCATGGTTCATTGATAGTGGATGTTTAAGGCACATGACAAGAGACAAGATTAATTTCATAACCTTGAATAATATCAATGGTGGCACAGTGAAATTTGTAGATAATATTTACTACCAGAATTTCCAAAAAAGGTACACCAAGTTTGGATAATGGTAGAACTAAAACTAAAAATGTTTTGTATGTAAAAGGTCTTAAGCAGAATATTTTGAGTGTAAGTCAAATGTGTGATCAAGGGCACACACTAAAGTTTTATGTAGAAGGTTGTGAAATTAGGAGAAAAGATTTAGATGTATTGGTTGTAGATGCTCAGAGAATAGGCCATAATTTGTATATATTATCAGACGTCAAAGTTCAAAGATGTTATTTGAGTCATATTGAAGAAAGTTGGCTATGGCACAGGGAGAATGGGACACATAAATTTTGATAGTCTTGTCAGCATCGGCAAGAATTAAGCAGTGAAAAATCTTTCAAATATTACAAAGCCATCCAACATTCTTTTGTGAACCTTGTCAGCATGGGAAGTAGGCCAAAAAGTGGTTCAAAACAAAAGAGTACTCGACCACTCAAATGTTAGAGCTTGTTCACACTAATTTGTGTGGACCTATGAGAACTCAAAGTACTCAAGGTGAGATATATTTCATGTTGCTTATTGATGATTTTTCACATATGACTTGGGTAATGTTTTTAAAGAAAAAATTAGAAGCTTTCAGATATTTCAAAATGTTCAAAGCATTAGTTGAGAATGAAATTAGTTTGAAGATTAAGTGCTTAAGATCATATCGAGGAGGATAATTCATGTTAGATTAGTTTATTGAGTATTGTGAAGACCATAGAATAAAGAGATATTATTTAGTAGCTAAAACTCCACATCAAAATGGAGTAGTTGAACAGAGAAATAGAATAGTTTAGCAGATGGCAAGGACAATGCTAAATGAATCCAAGATACTACATAAATATTGGAGAGAGGTAGTTGTTACAATAGTGTATATTAAAAATAGAAAATTATTGAGAGCCAACAGTGATAAGACTCCTTATGAGCTATGGAAAGATAAACCAGTAATAGTTGATTATTTTAGAGTTTTTTATAGCAGATGTTTCATAAAAAGAACTGATAAAAAACTTGGTAAGTTTGAATCCAAAGTAGATGAAGGTATATTTCTTGGTTATTATTGCAAAATTAAAGCTTATAAATGTTATAATAAAATAACCAAGAAAATATTTGAAAGTGCAAGTGTCAGGATAGAAGAAGATGGAACACAAAGAATCAATGATCCAATAGATATTCCTAAAATCATTGAAGAGGAATATTTTGAAGAATCAGATGAACATGAGAAGAAGGAGAAAAAGGAAACCAAAAACCCATCCAAATATTTCCAAATAAATCATAATGAAAGTGACATCATCAAGGACATAAATTAAGGAATTCACACTAGAAGAATGATGGTAAGTGAATCTGAGCAAGTTAATTTCTCTTTGTTATCCAAAAATCAGCCTAGAACTTTTTTAGAAGCTAGATATGATAAACATTGGGTTAAGACAATGGATGAAGAATTAAATTAGATAGAAAATAATGATACTTAGGAATGAGTGCCTAAACCAAAATGTCACAATGTAATAGGAACAAAATGGGTTTACAAAAATAAGTTGAATGAAAATGGAGAAGTGACCAAGAATAAAGCAAGATTAGTATGTAAAGGATATGCTCAGATTGAGAGAATAAATTTTGAAGAAAATTTTGCACCAGTAGCAAGGCTAGAGTCTATTATAATGTTTCTTGCATATGTAGTGTTTAAAAATTTCAAAGTGTTTTAGATGGATGTCAAATCTACTTTCCTAAATAGGAATCTGGAAGAAGAGGTATACATTGAGTAGCCTTAGGGATTTATTCTCTTAAATGTTAATATCCATGTATGAAAATTGAAGAAAGCACTATATGGATTGAAACAAGCTCCCAGAGGTTGGTATGCAAGACTTAATAAGTACTTGTAGGATCAAATTTTCAAGAGAGGATTTGCTGATAGTAATCTCTACATCAAAATAGAAGGTGAGCATCAATTGATTATTATAGTATATGTTGATAACATCATTTTTGGAAGAAACATTGAAAAGATGAAAAAATATTTTTTTGATAATATGCAAAAAGAATTTGAGATGTCTATGCTTGGAGAATTGTCATTTTTCTTAAGGTTGCAAATATTTTAGTCAGATAAAGTAATTTTTATATCTCAAAGTAAATATGCCAAGGAAATGTTGAATAATTTTTTTTTTAGGATTGTACACTAGTTGGCACACCAATGAGTATAGGAAATAAGGTGAGAAAGGATTAAGATTCACCTATTGTAGATCAGTCTTTGTATAGATCTATGAATGGTAGTATTTTATATTTGACAGCATCAAGGCCAGACATCATGCATGTAGTAGGTATGGTTGTAAGATATCAATCAGCTCCAAAATATAGTCATGTTCAGTTGGAGAAGAGAATAGTCAGATATATCAAGGGGACATTGGATTATGGATTGTGGTATCTCACAAGTAGAGATTTTACTTTGATTGCTTATATAGATTTAGATTGAGCAGGTTATTTGGATGATAGAAAGAGTACAAGTAGCGGAGCTTTCTTCCTTGATGATAGCTTAGTATCTTGGCTAAGCAAGAAGTATAACTTAGTATCACTTTCTATAGCTGAAGCAGAATATATTACAACAGTGTTATGTTTTACTCAAGTGCTTTAGATGAAGCAAAATTTAGAAGATATCAAGGTAAACTATGATGAACCTATCTCTATTTTTTGTGACAACACAAGTGCTATTAATATTTCTAAGAATCTAGTGATACATTCAAGAACAAAACATATTCCTGTCAGATATCACTTCTTGAGAGAGCAGGTTGTAGATCAATAGGTTAATTTGGAATATATCAGTACTATATAACAGAAATTAGATATTTTCACAAAGGCACTACCAAAGGACACATTCGAATATATGCAAGAGAAGTTGGGGAGTAATTGTTTTTACTTCTTGCCATTGAGGATCATCATTAGTTTAGGAGGAGCTAAGTGTTAGCTCCAAGATAGGCCCTTTGACATTGATTTCAAAGGTGGAGAAGAACATAAATAGGTACAAGTATAGGTGAAGAAATAGATACAAAAATAGGTACAGGGAATAGGTACAAGTTGATACAGTAAGGGGGAGTTACTGTATATTTTTTAGATGGCAGTATGTACAAGTTGGCATGTGCAGTACAGGTTTCAAGATGTGTTAGTTTCAATTTAAGGTTTCCATCAATGACAAAGGGGAAGATTATTGGAAATATTGTCATTGATGTCAAAGGTATAGCATTATTGGTGATAAAGGACCCATATTCATATCTTATCTAATGTGTGTTAATATTTATTTAATATTAACAAATATATTTTTGGTTGCATATAAGTCAAAATAGGGGCCCATGGATAAGTCAAAGAGTCACAGAGTAAAGAAAAAAGAGGAATGGCACGTATTTTTTCATAAAAAGTCATCTTGAGAAGTTCCAAGAGTCACCATGTGAAGACAAAAGAGGGTATGGCACATTTTTTTCATGAAGGGACACTTTAAGGAATACAAAAAGTCACCAAGATAA